>CM055266.1:117858479-118198780 GCA_029237695.1 Conchocele bisecta
GTGACGCCCTTCTCTCTGAACAGAGTGCGAAGACGCTCACCGAGTGTCGTGTCCTCGTGCAGAACCCTCGAGATTGTTTCGCGGCTCGACTTAATTGGCCGGAAAGTGCCTCACGGTTAGTCGAAGCAGCCTCCAAGCGAGCTTCTCTTTCGTCCCGCAACGACCGCAGGAGTTTGTTGATCCTCTCGGTAGATTCTCTATCGTCACGGACTTCCCCAAGTTTTCTTTCTTCTAGCGCGATATGTTTGTCCCGCGCCGTGAGTTTGGAGAGGTTAGTTATTGACCAGTTCACCCCGAGTTGTTTGCAGAGCCTTATCGAGTCCCAGGAGTTCGCAAAGAGGTAATGGTGGGTCATATTTCGTGCCGTTCATTTCGTTGACCGTGGTTTCAATTGTGTGAATACCGTCGGTGGCTATACGAGGGACATCGCTGAGCTCGCTCATTTCTATAGCGGCGGCCGTCTTCGCCAGCGTTTCGTCGGTAGACTGTAGGGTTTTTACCATTTGTTGAGGCAGCTGCGACCGATCATCGATCACTCCGAGAGCTCGAGCGAGGGATACTCCATATCGGTTCACGGAAGAGGGGCTGAGGAACCGGGTCGGGTCGTTCTTGTACGTTAGCAACTTCCAGCTATTACCCCATTTAAACCCACAAGTCTCTCTTTTAGTGCTGCGGAACTCCAACGTGGCCTTGATGCCGTTTTTAGACACCTCACTCTCCCACCGTTTCACCAGAGAATCCGTTTCCTTGAGAGGCGCCAGCTCATTCTTGGAGATCCCCGCAGGAATCTCGGCACCGCCCGCCCATGCCGGAGTTGCGGATGGAGCATCCCAGGGGAACATACTCTCGGGTGAAGTTCCCATTGGTATGACTGTTAAGGGCGTAATTCGGGGGTCGACAAACTTAGGATCTTTATTTAATGGCGTCTCTATGAAGGTCGTATCGTCATAGTCATCGATGTCATCATCATCGCGGAAATCGTCTCTGCCGATTTTATCCATGTCAATATCGTAATCAGTCATATTTATAATTTTCTTAAAATTAATTATGTATTAAAGACAAAACCATACGGGTTTAATATAGTTTCAGTAAATTATGTCTTCGAGTCAATAAGGTCGCAAACTCAATCCATACCGCAGACTGCGTGAGCCCCTCGGGGCAAAAGGCGTGAGACAGAGTGTCGTTATTACGAACAACCCATCGACGATCGACCAGAACCAACAGCTCTTGGTGGTTCCGCTTCCCCAACCTCGGAGCTAACGACGTCATTGTGCCGGGGGACTGTTCGCCTCGCTTTCACTATTTCGCTGACGTCGACGGACGAGAAACCGAACCGTCGTTCAGAACCTGGGTCGCGCCTAGTCAAGAAGACCATGATAAAGATTTCTGGTAATGAGTTGATGTCGATCGATGACAGTGACGTCTACCATTGTTATCAGGACCTATGGATGACGGCGCAAGAGCGCGAAAACGCTGTCTATCAGGGTATTGACACCAGCAAAAATAAGAACGTAACCAAACTTAGAATCGGGGCTGGTAACAAGGTAGATAACAACGCGAGCGACAACGCGGTCGCGGGCGCTTACGGCAACCGCTTCTACATCCAGCTTGACTTTGAGTTGCTGGAGAGTCACATGCCCTACTATCAGAGCGCTTTGGCTGACCGCCTCGAATAAGAACTAACGTTCAATGACTACGGCCGAGTTCTCATAACCAGCGACATGTTATCGACGTATACGATCGATAATGTTTCGCTGGAGTACGACATGGTCACGATGCCCGAACTCGCGCGATTGATCAGAACCCAGTACGCATGGCGCGTTGCCATACTTTACGACCGAGTTCTTCGTCATCGCAAGATGACGAAAGACAAAGGCGACACATTGTGGAATATTAACGTCAACGTACCCGCCCGCTCTATGAAAGGTATACTGATGTTGTTCGAGGATGCTCGGTTCGCGTTCGGTGCTAGAAAAACCGACAAATTCTATAACCCCAAAATCACGAAGGTAGAGGTGACGATCGAGGGAGTCCCCAATCAACTCTACAGCGCGGGTCTTCACGCGCACCAGCAGTGGGACGAAGTAAGAAAGCAGTTTGCTGCCGGCTCTAACTAAGCGCTCTCTGGAGGTTGCAGCAGTTGCCAAAGACCTGCATCTCTCGGCCGTCTCCCTCGCGGAGTTCCTGAATACCAAATACGCGTTATGGCTAGACATGCGAGCCAGCGACGACGACCAAATACACGGCAACGGACGCCAAGTTGAGGACGCTAGCGAGGGTGTGACGATCCAGATAACCAAAGAGGCGGACGGAGCCGGGCCATTGAACGTGTACTTATATATAATTACAGACGCACAACTCAACATCGAAGATGGCCGATACGTCTCAGCACTCTACTAAATCTAACGATTTATTAATTAATTTTAAGAAAATTAGCAATCAATACCAATCACGATTGGAGATGCCCACTCTGCCATAATATGTGGGCAGACAGGATGTGGAAAAACGGTTTTCATCCTCGACTTGCTCGAGGGCTCCTACCGCGATGCCTTTCGTCACATTGTGATCCTGTGTCCCACTGTGCGGCACAACGATACTTATCAGCGGCGCCCGTGGATATGGACCGACCCTGAGGTATATGTTATTGACCCCGGTGATAGGCTTCACGATTGGTTGCGTGGTTTATACAAAAGATTCCAGGGTGAGCCCACCCTATACGTGATTGATGATTGCTCGGCCAAGGCGGCGATGACCAAAAAGAAGGACATGCTCTCCGAGCTCGCATTTTCTGGCCGCCATGCTAGGCAAAGCGTATGGATATCCACTCAAAAGTACAACGCCGTCCTCAAGGATCTGCGCGAGCAAACGAAATGGGTCGCCCTCTTTTACTGCAAGGACCGAGACTCATTCGATGACTGTCTTCGAGAGAATGACGTTATCCCAACACGCGAGGAGCGCCTGGAGGTTCGACAGATGCTTTCGGAAACTAAGCACGCCAAGCTTTTGCTAAAGACTGATCAACCAACTGCTTACGAAGTTATCAATTAATTCTATAATTAATTAGCAATTACTGAACAAATGCTGAACAATACTGAACAATGCTTAACAATGCTTAGCAATTACTGAACAATGCTGAACAAATGCTTAACAAATGTTGAACAAATGCTGAACAATGGTTAACAATGTTAACAATTTGGTGCTCCGCTGCGAGCTTTGTTGCGAGCATAATGGTGATCATAAGTATCGGGTGGTGCGCTTGGCAATATGTTAAAGTGATGAGAGTTGTTAGAATAGTTAAATTAATTTTAAGAAAAATGAACTGCGACGAACTTCTCGATCAGCTAATAGAAGAAATCCTCAACTCCGACTGCCAACACAGATAATGATCCGACAGAGCAATCGGAATCAACTCCAACGGCGGTTGGTATTGGGTTGAGTGCAACGACTCCGAATGAAAATGAAAATGAGGCGCGACGAGAGCGGCTAGCTGCGCTGGTTGCTGGGGGACAATTGGAGCATTATCTCGGTAGGCGTCTCTCAGTTTTTCAGGTGGATAAGATGTCAGATGCGGAGATCGATAAAATGTATGCGCGATACGAATCTAGGTTTGGTGCGTAGATGACAAAAACTCTCGGATCGGCGGCTATTCATTTGTACGCAACCGCCGTTAGTATACTTCTCCCTATACCAAACACCGCGGGATTGATTGATGATCTAGAGACTGACCCTTTTATAGGTCACAGCCTGCTGCTCAATTTATCACAAGTTTGGAATGTACTTAGCTCCTCTGACAACCGCGTTGACCACGGGTAAACACTGTCAATTTGGACATATATGCCCACGAACTATAAGCCCTAATATTAATATCATAAATGATGACATAAGTCACACCCGCGAGAGTGACGGAGTTGAACCCGATTGCTCCAACCCAATCGAACCCGAGTGTTACTCCGCCACTGGATGACATACCGCATATAAAAAATCCCAAAAGACAGGCAGCTGGGCGGGCGGCGGCTGCCACTCAAAAAGTTAAACAAGATAAAATACTCGCCGAGAGGCTAAACAGTCGTTGCAATCGGGGACGGAGACGGCAAAACATCTGAAGACAGAATTGAGTACAACAACACTTTTTTTTTTTTTTAGCTTATATTTAACGGCGGCACTGGCTCTAGGACCTTGCATGCCGTCTCCCAAGAATGGGAGAAAGAACAGAGGTAGAGATTTTTGAGAGAAGCCGGTAATTCGTATTTACAGAGCAACTACGAATTATCGGTACCCATTTACAGCTGGGTGAACTGGAGCAGTGTGGATAAAGTGTCTTGCTCAAGGACACAACGCACGCCGCTAGTCAGGCTCGAACCCACGACCCTTGGATCAGTAGTCAGACACACTGACCATTACGCCACGGCGCTCCGTACAACAACACCCCCAATTCACGAATTGGAAGCACACTCAACACCCAATCGAGGTTGGGCGAATCCGATTGAACCCAAATTCGTGAATTGGAGTTGGGTTGTTGGTGGTGGTCTGGCAGTTGTTGGTGCCCTGTGCGTGTGGAAATACTCCCTATTATCGAAAAAACAACCAGCCAGTGTTCATAATAAAGTTACGAAACACCAATCGCGATTGGATGCGCCCCATTTAAACATTGATCGCGACCCCTTTTATATGCAATAATTATAATGGCTGAACAAGATGGTAAAATGTTAGTGAATGCGCTTTATCACGCCGTGGTGATATCGGGTTTCAGTATCAGGTATGCTCGACTATCAAAGATGGCCCTAGGAGGATCTGCTCCCAAATTGGACTTTACTGTGAGAGACGTAGGGCTCGCGACCTTAGATGTAGCGGCCGCAGTTTGGACCCGAGATATCTAGTTAAAGCTGGAATTCTACCAGTTAATATATGGAAATAAATGGCTTCAATCGCATTAATGGTAGGTGGTGCACTTGTAAACGCATTGGCGTTCAGCGGTAGCAACTTTATATTCTCTAAAATGAAAAGCTCGAACGTGGATGAGGAGCGTAAGCGTCACGATTTAGCTGTAGAACAACTCAATAGCGCAAAGGAAGCGTGGTCGGAAAAACGAACCGCCCATCTGGACTGGGTCAATGAAGAGTTTCGCCGCGAAAATCACGCAGCACAAACTTTTCAGAACGTTGAAGAAGCCAACCGCGAGTACGCGCTGGCATATCCGCACAAAAGTCTCGCGCCGCTGGATCATGAGCTCCAACTTTCAGATTTCTATGTACCGTCAGAGCCCCAAAAAGACCGCGAGATCGCGTTCATCGTCGTGGGAATGGATGTGGTGGGTCTCGTCGGCTACTATATTCAATCGAGATTTTAAATTAATTATTTTAAATAACTTTTTTTATAAATATATATATATAGAATGATGTCAGTTGACGAACTTTATTTTGCTATGATTGATGTAGGCTACACTGCCCTTAAACACCGCATAGCTGGTGCAAAGGGTATGATTCGTCTGGCCCGAGATTCTCTCGAGACGTGGCGGGAGGACGAAAAAGCGGCCACCCTTTTCGCAAAGCGGATGTTAGATTCCTCCACCAATCCTGGGGGATTAGATTTTACCCAAGTTCCTTCAGAACTTAACCCCCAATCGCGATTGTTACTTCCAACAAAGGTTTATTATTATCGACGCAGTTACCGGGACGATCTGGCGAGGGCATGTTGGAGATTGTCCGATATATTAGAATACATCGCATACGATGAACACGCGCAAACTTAATACAAAACTATCAGTTCGCCTAACGCGCAAGCTAGCGAACGCGTACTATAGCCCCCGCGGCTACTGGAAGGGACTCGCTGCCATCAAGAACCTCGCGGCGGCGACCAAGGTTTCAGAAAAGGCTGTCAAGGAATGGCTCAAGAAGCAGGCCATCTGGCAGATCTATTTACCCGCGCCTCACAATATTCCGCGCCAGAAATTCGACGTGCCGGTGCCGAACCAAGTTCACCAAGCGGATCTCCTGTTTCTCACTCACGATCGCGTCGGTCGTAAGACGTACAAGTACGCGCTGACAGTCGTTGACGTAGCGAGTCGTTATAAGGGGGCTGAGCCGTTGGCCACTAAAGAGTCTAAGGAGGTGGCCGAGGCTCTCTCCCGAATATATAAGAGGAGTCCTCTCAAATGGCCGAATCTTCTCCAGGTCGATCCCGGCCGCGAGTTCATGGGCGCGGTCTCTCATCTATTGTTTAAGCACGACGTTTCTGTCAGACGCGGCCGCGTCAACATCCATCGGGACCAGGGGTTAGTGGAGCGCTTCAATCGAACCCTGGCTGAGAGACTGTTCGGACACCAATACGCCAAAGAACTTGTAGACCCTCATTCGCGATCGACCGAGTGGGTGGCCAGACTGCCCGCCGTGGTCTCCGCATTGAACGGAGAGGTGACCAGATTGATAGGTAAGAAGCCTGTAGATGCTATCAAGTTTAAAAGGGTGACGAGCGAGCCCTCTGCCGTCTCGCGCGGGCGACCCGTTGGTTTAGAGGAGCAACGGCTTCCATCGGATATTGACGTCCGGTACCTCTATCAACCGGGAGAGCTCGAAGGTGGCAGCCGCCGCGCGACTGATCCCGTGTGGTCTCTCAATGTATATCATCTAGATCGATCTATTACCAAGCCCGATGAGCCCGTGCTCTACTATTTGGATGATGGGCCATCTCGAGGGTTTGTTCGCGAAGAACTTCTTGCGGTGCCTTCTGACACCCAGCTACCCCCGGATCATCAGAGTCTTTAGTATTCTCTCCTTTTTTCAGAGTTCTTTTTTTGTTTACCTATCCTATAGGCTCGGTGTGTAACCCGTCTTCCATCACTCTCCTCTTGTAGTCTTCCTGCTCGATATCTCGTAAGCCTCCCCAATCTCCTCCAGGTCTTCGAACCACGCCGACCTCAGTGCCCGATCGACAGTCTTCTCATCCTTCGTATATGTGGTGTTCAGGTGTCTCTCTTGTGCCTCTATCAGCTTGCCACAACACGCGTTGCCAACCAGTTTGAATATCTCCGCCAACACCGCCTTGCTCTTGTCGACGTCCCCCGTCCGTCTAGCAGCGGTGACCTCTTTAACAAACCATTGAAACGGTTTGCCGGGTGTGTAGTCTATCACCCTATGCACCGCCTTGACGATCAGACCGTGCTCCAGATACCACTTTAGCAGCGGGGAGTATATGATCATCTTCTTGGCGGACATTGCCCCCACGAGCTTTCTGTCCTTCGACTCTTTTCCTACCGGTCCCGGCCAGGTAGTCCTTCATGTGCTGCGGAACCTCGTTCTCATCGACTTCTCGATTAACGAACAGCGGTGACATTTCCGAGAACTTGTCTCTCAACGTTTCAGGGACCTCTATATCCAACTCCGCAAATCCGAACCACTTTTCACTCCTGACCTTCCTCACGAAACGGTCTATATACGACTGTCTTTCCGGGTCATCACACGTCCATATCTGCTCCTCACCACACGGCATGTCCTTCGACAGAGTAGATAGGTATAGAGCATTGGCATCGTACCCCAGCACCGCCTTGCACATCTTCTCCTCCCGACTCCCCACCTGATCCCTGATCGTTGACCTTCCAACCTCGGCGTATCTGGAGAATACTATGGACGGACCACCGACCAATCCCTGCTTCATCATCTCGTAAGTTTCAGACTTCGGTGACCACAGCTCGGGCGTGTCCGCCTTCCATCGATCGACCGCGGAGTAGGTACTGAAGGGAAACACCGGGCAGAGACACAGCATCCTTGAGTATGTCCACGCCTCTTCCCTGTAGAACTCCGTCATTTTAGTCAGAGCCTCCAGGAACGGTCCTACATCCAAGTCGTTGTAGTGTTGCAACCATTCCTTGAACGTCTTCATCCCCTTTTCTCGGAATACCTTATTACACTCTTTCCACTCGGACAACGACAGTAGGAACTCACCCTTCAACTTCGAGTACCACTCGGGATAGTCTGGCAGCCCCGGATGGTCGAGCTTGTCCGCGCTATCGAACCACTCGTATGGAAAGTGAGACTTTACTGTTGTACAGTCGTACGCCTTAACACATCGGTCGTACGTGGTACCGGGTCCCAGATACTGGATGATGTCGAGAAATCTAAACTCCGGGGTAAACAGAAACATCGTCGTGCTGGCTCTCTTTCCAACCATCACCTTATTCACGGTGGCCGCCAACTTCTCTACAAAGTACTGCTTGATGAGGTTCAGGTCGTATCTGCTACAGTTGAACCCCACCACCGGGACTTGGTCAATCCAAGAAATAATCTTTGCTTGCTGAGACTTCGATAACATATCTAGTTCGGCCGGCAGATATTTCTTCCTAACCCCCTCCCTGATTGCCTTGCCTCTCATCTGCAGCTCGGTCACGAACTTCTCGACTAGCATGTCGGGATCCTCGTTCGCATAGGTGTGTGATCCCTTCATGCATCGTATCCCCCAACGACACCGATATAGGAACGTGCTCGACCTCGAAGGTCAGGTCTTTGGTGGGTCGCGTGGTTTTTGACTTGTCGAGATACGCCTCGAAGTCGTAGACTATCTGGTGGGGGTACAGAGTCGTCTCCTCTCGCGTGGGCAATTGTGGATAGTAGGTATTCACCTCATTCAACCACTCGCACTCCCACATCACCACCAGCTCGTAACCGCCTTCCTTATCTTGGCGTCTTGAATTTTCGTCCTCTTGTACAGCGATCTCGCATTACCTCTCATGCAATGCCTCGGACACCCGTGCCAGTAGCATCCGTGAAACTGAAACACGGTCTCGGTCTCGTGACAGTAACCGTCGACCGGATCACCGGCCACCCACCTCTCACCACCGTGACCGCAGTTGGCGTGATGTATGTGCTTTCCCACCCTCTCCTCTTCTCTGCTCAACCATTGAATCGACCTCACACTCGCTGACCCCTTTAGGATAGAATGCCTTCTCGTAGGCCGACTGTGGTCTCTCTACCCTCTTACCTGGACATGTCACCACGGTCTTCCCACCCATGCAGGTGGTCGCGTGCCTGTGCATGTTACACGACTTTGTGAACCGTTGTTGACATCCGGTGCACCCGTACTCGTTCGTCATCTTGCGGAGATTCGTTATGAGGAACGAGTGACCTCCAAACATTCCTATCGTCATTGTCTTCCCCCCAACCACGTCGTAATTTGCCGGAACTTTCATGAGGTACCACACTCCATCGGCGGTGGGCTCGTAAACGCGAATACCCAGCTTGAAATGCTCTTCGACCTTCTTAATATCGTCCAGGGGAATTCCCTGGCTACCCGGTCCGTTATCATGCCCGAGATATTCGCGAGCCAGAGCTCGTGCCTTCTCACAACAGCGGTCTGGTCTCCCTCCACGTTGGATGGCTATGCACCTAAACAGACACAAGTAGTCGTCGTACGTGTCGACGGAATACATTCCCTTTTTCTGTCTTAACCAGTCTGGGAGTTTTCCCGCTCCCATGAGAAGTTGTTGTGCGTCGATGATCATCTTCACCTTGACCGATATCCAACGAACGAAGGTCCATTTTGTGTTTGGTCTATCGACTTTGTCGATGTCCATTCGACCTTTCTCTCTATCGGATATCCAACTCTCGGCTTTGGCGATCTCGTTTATCCACGGACTGCCCTTTTATTGTTTGTGATAGACCATAGTAGCGACGGTCTCTATGTTCCTAATACGATACGAGTACGAATACCTCAGATAACATGCCGTGGTCATCTCTGGGCGAATTTTATTCATTATGCGATTAGCGATCTCCCCGTCTACCCCCCTCTTGAAAGTCCATACTATCTTCCTCCTACCCCTATCAACAGTTTCCCTAACTTCGGCTTCTTCGGCGAGAATCCTGGGACCCTCCTCCACCAAAGCTCTGGCGATATCTATCCTCTTCTTGGGAGGTCTCCCCACCAACCCTTGATAAATCTTATTGTAGTACGCCTGGTATAGGGGTTTTCTACGTGCGCTGTGATCTTCTTTTACACGCTGCGCGTAAGCGGTGGCGCGCAGACTGGCCGTCGTCTCGTTCTCCAATTTCTCGGAGCGCGGGGTCGGGGTCGGCGGGCAGTCGTCCGGTCGAAACCGCACGCCGCAGCCTCTCCTCGTAGACGACGGCTCGCGCGTCACTTATCCTATCTGCTATATCTTTCTTGACTCTCAAACCTTCTTAGGAAATTCCCCAACTCTTAGCTTGCTCTCTCATTTGCTTTATTTTTGGGGTTAGGCATTATACTGATATAACCAATAGATTTTTATCTTCAATAGGGTGTAAGTTTATATTTTATTTGTTTAATAATGTATGACAGATTGTTGTAATATACTTTAGTATAAAACTTATGGATAACTTATCTTTAATAGGGTGTCAGTTTATATTTGTGACAGATTGGTGTAAAATACTGAGTATAACTTATGGATTTATTCTTTATCTTTAATAGGGTGTCAGTTTTTATATTTTTTATTTCGTAATAAAGTATGACAGATTGTTGTAATATAATTAGTATAACTTATGGATAACTTGTCTTTAATATGGTGTCCGTTTATATTTGTGACAGATTGCTGTAAAATACTGAGTATAACTTATAGATTTCTTATCTTTAATAGGGTGTCAGTTGTTATTTTATTCGTAATAAAAGTATGACAGATTGTTGTATATATATACTGAGTATAACATAGGGATTTTTATCTCTAATAGGGTGTATCTTCTCATGTCATAAATATATGGTCTCGTGGTAGTAGTATATAAGAGTCACAAATGATACCATCATGCTGTGGAAGGTGCCGCGCGTAGCTGGTACCTTCCAGAGGTGATGGTATCATTGTGACTCTTATATACTACTTCATTTATTGATGCTTTTAGGCATATTTAATGTATTTATAGACCTCGGTCCGTTACTTCAACCTGTGGTTGAATCAGTGATATCACCTATTTAAAATGAAGATATTACCCACTCGAATAGTTGATATTATCACAAAAGTGCTATTAAAGTAACACAAAAAAAACATAACGGCTCCTCATAAGTTACACCAAAGATTTTAAGTTAGTTCTCTCTATGTCTGGTTACACCGTTGTGGTCAGAAGTGTTACAGCCGGATTTGTTCAATTTATAACCATTTGGCCCATTTGAAGTTAATCAGTGTTAATCAAACGCTTATAGGAATTATAGTGACTAGACAATGCCAATTATACTTGCACTTTGCGTTTCTAATTACGTCGATTACCTCTGTTGTTTGTGCATAAATTTTCCAAGACTATCCTCATAGTGTTGTGTTACAATTGTAGTTTAATAATGACATTTTGTATGTATGATGACGTATGATAAATTTATCGATGACAAATTGAGATCTGATCTGTTTGCTAAACAGAAACGTCTATTTTTAGCCGACCAATGAGATGAAACGGCCAGAAGAAATGTCTGACGTCAATGACGGGTGCAATGTTATTGTTCCCACATGAAGAATAAAACAGACGGAAAGAATCGATGGATGAACACAGGTATTGCTCTCAACTAGTCGTGTGCTCATTTGGGTCTGTTATAGCAAAGTTTAATCTTGACATAATACTTTATACTGTGTAATATAGAGATATATTTAATGTCTATCCTTAGTCTTAGTTTCTTTTTCACTTCCTGATTGTAAAGTGTTCGGGTCAAAACGTACCCGAGTCAAAACGTACCTTGGGCATCGGGTCAAAACGTACCCATATCTCGGGTCAAAACGTACCCAAGGTCGGGTCAAAACGTACCCATGGTCGGGTCAAAACGTACCCTTCGATATATCAATATATTATACCAATATATCCACATTTTATTTATCTTTTTGGCATTTCATTTAATAATCAAAAATTTCATATTTAGTTATCTTTTTAGCAGTGAAAGTTGACTGGAAATCAATGACCAGAAGCACTCGTGTGATGAATGTCTGTTTAAATTACGTGTGAAAAACAATTAGCATTCAATTATTAAAAGTGTAATTCTGGATGAAAGTGATTACCGATATGCGGTGGCTGCTTTAATGATTACTTAATGGGATTAAGTGGAAACCAATCAATGATCAAAGAGAGAGTATACTGCTTTAATGATTACTTAATGGGATGGGTTAGGGTCAAAACGTACCCGAGTCAAAACGTACCCAAAACAAAAAGGTCAAAACGTACCCATGGTCGGGTCAAAACGTACCCAAAGTCGGGTCAAAACGTACCCATGGTCGGGTCAAAACGTACCCATGTTCAAGTCAAAACGTAACACACTATGAAAAGTGAAATATATCATTTTAATTCATATATTTTGCATTGTGGGTTGTTTAGACTACTTGAATGTGTAGTTTGAAGTAAAAAAAATTGCAAAGTTTTATACTTTTATGTCAGAATATTGAGATGTTTTGAGCGAACTCGGATACGTTTTGCTAAATATAATATACAGAAAACAACTTGAAATTTCCCACAAGATTATTGTGCATACTTGATATTTTTCATGATATTAATGTTTATACTAAAGAACCGTTGTTAAATCGTGGTTAAATGTAGCATTTCGATAACGAAATTGTGACAATGAATGCATGTATAGAATTTGGATTAACCAAGTGTCTCAGGATGTGGTCCCCCGGATACGGTCAAACAAACAAACAAGCTGTTGGTGTTAATTGTGGCACGCTCCAGTCCACGGACTATCTGTATACATGGAATATGATAAACAATAACGCATTTTATTAAGGAAACAATGTTTTATAGACTCTTATAAGACATCAAACAACAATTTTTAATGCAGAAAATATACATCACAAACAATGTAGTTATACACGGAAAACATAAATCACCAACAATGAAACCAACGTTACAATGTCGGCACAACAATGTAGACACGAATAAAACATACAATTCAGCTCAAACAATGTAGACCCTAATCAGACAATGCATAAGGAAACGATACAATTCAGCTCAAACAATGTAGACCCTAATCAGACAATGCATAAGGAAACGATACAATTCAGTCAACTTTCACTGCTAAAAAGATAACTAAATATGAAATTTTTGATTATTAAATGAAATATATTGATATATAAATGGGTAAATTAACCTCACAAATGCCAAAAAGATAAATAAAATGTGGATATATTGGTATAATATATTGATATATCGAAGGGTACGTTTTGACCCGACCATGGGTACGTTTTGACCCGACCTTGGGTACGTTTTGTAGACCCTAATCAGACAATGCATAAGGAAACGATACAATTCAGCTCAAACAATGTAGACCCTAATCAGACGATGCATAAGGAAACGATACAATTCAGTCAACTTTCACTGCTAAAAAGATAACTAAATATGAAATTTTTGATTATTAAATGAAATATATTGATATATAAATGGGTAAATTAACCTCACAAATGCCAAAAAGATAAATAAAATGTGGATATATTGGTATAATATATTGATATATCGAAGGGTACGTTTTGACCCGACCATGGGTACGTTTTGACCCGACCTTGGGTACGTTTTGACCCGAGATATGGGTACGTTTTGACCCGATGCCCAAGGTACGTTTTGACTCGGGTACGTTTTGACCCGAACCCAATGGGATTATGTGTACGGCGGAAAATTGTATGTTTTATTCGTGTCTACATTGTTGTGCCGACATTGTAACGTTGGTTTCATTGTTGGTGATTTATGTTTTCCGTGTATAACTACATTGTTTGTGATGTATATTTTCTGCATTAAAAATTGTTGTTTGATGTCTTATAAGAGTCTATAAAACATTGTTTCCTTAATAAAATGCGTTATTGTTTATCATATTCCATGTATACAGATAGTCCGTGGACTGGAGCGTGCCACAATTAACACCAACAGCTTGTTTGTTTGTTTGACCGTATCCGGGGACCACATCCTGAGACACTTGGTTAATCCCACTTCTATACATGCATTCATTGTCACAATTTCGTTATCGAAATGCTACATTTAACCACGATTTAACAACGGTTCTTAGTATAAACATTAATATCATGAAAATATCAAGTATGCACAATAAATCTTGTGGGTAAATTTCAAGTTGTTTTCTGTATATTATATTTAGCAAAACGTATCCGAGTTCGCTCAACATCTCAATATTCTGACATAAAAGTATAAAACTTTGCAATTTTTTTTATTTCAAACTACACATTCAAGTAGTCTAAACAACCCACAATGCAAAATATATGAATTAAAATGATATATTTCACTTTTCATAGTGGGTTACGTTTTGACTTGAACATGGGTACGTTTTGACCCGACCATGGGTACGTTTTGACCCGACTTTGGGTACGTTTTGACCCGACCATGGGTACGTTTTGACCTTTTTGTTTTGGGTACGTTTTGACTCGGGTACGTTTTGACCCTAACCCATTGTAAATATCAAAATATTATTGGCCTATATTGCTTAGATAATCTCAGCTATACTAATGACTTTTACTATTTCACCTGTCTTTTATAATATCTGTATCTTTATAGCTGAGACCCGGACATTATAAAATATGGTCACAATAACGGCCATTCTGTCCTGGCGTGGGCGGCAGGTGGGAATATGCGATGGGTAATTTAACGATTGGGGTGCATCCTTAACGGAATTTCGACTGGAGACCTGGTTTGGCCCTCACATACGTCTTTGGCATTTTGTAGGTGACAGTTGAATCTGATTATACCCCTTATGTGAGTATTACGATTATTTGTAATCCTATTTTAGGGGAAGGGGCGAAGTAACTTAGTCGAGAACATCACCGACCCAATCAAGTTGAGTCGTGATGGCTGCTATTTGTTTAGTGGTGACTTCATGATTGTCTTGATATACAGTCATGATGGCTTACTGTGAAATTTTCAAAAACAGTGATAAAGTATCAAGTTTACATATTTTTAAATTAAATTACTTCTGGGTTATTTCAATATGCATGTAAATAGTAGTTGAACTATTCTCAACTTTTATTATATGTTATCTCCCTTGAGATAGCATATTGTGTCACACACATTTCTGTGGGGGCAGCCATTGATTGTGCATCGCGTAAACAGCGAGTACGGCCAAGAAAATAGCTAGTGCGTTTCGTGTGAATACAGCAGCTATTATCTTTAGGTCTCACAGGACAGTACGTTCAGAGCTAGCTACACAAATTTGCCTCCGATATGTTATCTACGGCTACAATTTGATCCACTCAAAAATGTAAAAATTTAGTTAACTGTATATGTTATACCTTTAAACAAATAATCTTTGATGTAGAACTTGTAAATTGCCAAAAAGAATTGAACAGGGAAATCATTTTCCCATGGAATCCATCTTTTCTCTAGTTGTTGTTCAACATTCAACATAACGAAATGAAGATTTCAAATTTACAAGATAACGTATAGATTCTAATAGACACCTGGTCATCTATTAGAATAACCACTGGCTCCGAAGTCCTGGGTGGTCGTTTAATAGAGGCAAATGTTATTCAGCGAAGGGAAAATGATAGAAATATACGATTTTCTACTCTCTGAACAAAGCAAAACAAAAACATAACAAAGGGACGTTACTCTCAAAGTCTCTGCCAGACTTGATTGTACTGTCTGTCAGTTTATGGACCAAGACGTTTCGGCCGACTTTTGGTCGTTATGGTACAGTCGGTAAAAATGTTAAAATACTGGTAATATATATATATCAAGACAGCGTCAATCATAAATGGAAATCGGATTTATGCCTACTGATGTTTCGGCCCGTGGACGTTTCGTACCGTGGATGTTTCGACCTGTGGACGTTTCGGCCCATATCATCGCGATTATTTTCGGCCCAAGGACACGTCCAGAACGAGAAATATTTATTTTTGCTCAACTCCTATGAAATATCGGCCAACAATCCAACATGGTGTCAATTTGACCCATATTATATGAGATGGGTTTGAAAATGTTGTCTCTGTAACTGTGTAAATTCTGATATCCAGCGTCCGTGCAAATAGCTTCTGCCGATGAGGAATTTACTGTGACACCGGAAACAGTCGAATTTCGCTTCAGCGTGTGAAAGTAGAAATTATTTTTTTCCCTGATTTTCAAGGAAGTTGCCTGCGAAATACTGGAAAGAAAAGAAGGTTTTTTTTTACATTTAGCTCCGATTTTGTTTCAAGTGTGCACTGGGTGTTTATTTTAACTGCGCCTCACGGTTACGGAAAGTAGTTCGGCATGGGAGTTTACTGGGATATAAATTTTGGACAGAGACTTGCTACGAACCAATCAAATGTTAGGGAATTGTGTAAATATTTTTGTGCTGGATTTATTATAATATATTTCAGTACTGACCCTGTAAGTTACACTGGTCAGTGTGATTTACAAAGTTAACTTAACCCACACACCGATCAGTTTTTGTGGAGATAACATATTTCAGTACTTTCAGTACTTTGATTGTTTATAGAAATACAAAAATATAATTAAAAATAATAAAGCTTCAAATATTTCACAACTACTATTTACATGCATATTGAAATAACTCACAAGTTATTTTATTTAAAAATATGTATATATATTTGATACTTTCTCACTGTTTTTTGAAAATTCCACAGGAAAATGCCACTTTACAAGAGTAAGCCATGTCAGGGATTCCGCTGGGGATAATAAAAAAATCGCCACAATAAAGAATTGGCGATAAAAAAAAAATTTCGAGAATTTTTCGAGAATTTTTTTATTTTTTTTTTGAAAATTGTAATTTTTTATCGCCAATTGCGAAAGTGGCAATCGCCAGCGGAATGTGTACCATATTTTGCCTTTTTCTGGTCCGGCTAGCTCAATCACGAGACAAGATTAAACAACTTCATTACCAGAATGCTGATCATAAGGCTATGTTATTAAAATCTGGCAGCCCCACATTGGGCGCCACAAATATGTAATGTAACATATTTTTGCTATTTCAGCTGGTCCGGGCTGTCACCAGTCTGAGCAGCCGTGCTATCAACTTATCAAGGTGCTGAGCACCAAGTTATATGAAGTTCTGGCACTCAGAAGCCTAACTACTATTCTCATAAGTCGGGTCCAGCCTGACAGCTGAATAATAGAATTCTACCATTCCTGGTATCAAGCTGGGCCGGTATAACTGGTTTCTCAGTCCGTCTCATGCGACGAGGCTGAGACTATTTATAGCTGGGCTCTATTTACAATATATACCGGTATACAGATATAGATTTTCTTCGGGCGTACCTCACCGATGATTGGTTACCAATGATTATAGACAATAATCGTTACAATGATTGGATGAGCACAACTAATCAAGACATTAAATTTAACAACAATCAACGACAAGCAATATTCTGGGTGGAGTGTCTCAGCTACAGTGGTGAAACTCTACTAACGTGATTCCCATCGCTGGCATGGGCTATGCCACTGTAGCTGTATATCAATTCCCTATCGACAATGTTCATCTCATGGTATGGGCGATACCACTAGCTGGGTGTCTTATCATGAACCTATATGTGTTGCCGGGAGTGTAGCTCGTCTCAACTCTGAGCTTCATCCTTACCGGAATCCCGACTGGAGACCTGGTTTGGCCCTCACATATGTCTTTGGCATTTTGTATGTGACAGTTGAATCTGGTTATACCCCTTATAAGAGCAGTCCTACCGGTATTACTTTTAAATAGGGGAAGGGGCCAAGAGACTTTGGTGCGGTATGGAACTGGCACCAGGTCAGGTTATTCTAATTTCAGGGCTGAATATGTTGTATCTCGATGTAAATATTCCGTTCTGATTTTGGGATTTTCCCCCCAATGCAGCAGGTTAAAACGGGATCGAACCTGTTTGCCCGGCCTTACATGACCTTAGCTGTTGATAGGCCGTTAAACACCAATAAACAAACAAACTCAACTCTGAGCTAACATGCCCGTACCCTACTCTGGGCTAATTATCTGATGACAGTCATGTGGATCAGCATAGTATATCCTAATTGAAGCTGAACGTATTATATTATTGCTCGGATATGTATCCGGGAATTACCGCTCAGCAACAAACCGAGCTACCTACATGTAGCTCAGCAATGTTTTGAACTGCTTAGCTAAGCGCCTTTCCGAGCTGACCTATGTCCTGAACCGCTCGGCTCATCGATGTTCTGAGATGTCTACAATAATGCTATCCCCAGCTCACAGCCTGGCATATGCTGACATTTCAGGCTGTAGCAGGGCGATGAGCCTGGTGGATCATGCTTGGCTATCCTCTAGCCATAACCGAGCATGGGGCTTGTTCCATGGGTATGGGAATATGTCTCCTACAGTGACCAGCAGCTTGTGACCAGCAGCTGGGCTGAGCATCGAGTTTTAATACTTGCTCAGCCAAATGGAGAGTGGTCGGCTATATAGCTGGGCGTATATTGGTGTACTCCTCAGCGGAGTATTTCAACACAGTGCTGAGCACAGCTCTCAGTCTGAACACTGTAAGGGCTCGGCAAACGCGATGCTCGTCGACGCCCCGTCCAGTTAGACCTGACTGTTTGCTGAGCTAAGCATGCGACCAACTGTTCCCTGAACTACTGGCGATGAATTCTGTCCAAGTGAACAGAAGGCGCTCTGCTATGTTGACTGTGTGAAACACAAAGCCAAGCACTCCCAATTTGGGCAGCGAGACGCTTTTCACAACTGGGACCCTTTCTGAGAAAGGTTCCCGGTCTCTGTTATAGTGACGCGTATGCAATTTAACTTATGGGGTTTCTTAACACGATAAGTGCGAACATTTATTTGTATTAAACTATATAATACCATCGAGTCCACGGTTTTACAGTGATATTCTGTTCTACAATACTAAAACCAATTAAGGAAATAGAAAACATTGATTTACTCAGCCTTTTCTGACAAATATTACAAAAATCTCAATACTACGACACCGCATACGTTTTTCGACGTTGCAGGAAGTGAGATAATTTTGGCCAGACTACACTGGTTTGTTCGTCCCGTATCGGTTTTGCACAAACCGGCATTTTCGTCACCACTGTATATCAAGACAGTCATGAAGTCACAACTACAAGTGACTTTGGTGTGTTATGGACCTGGCACCAGGTCAGGTTATTGTATCCCCCGGACTCCGTCGGGGGATACTATGGATTTGACAGCGGGCCGCAGACACTTGTTGTCCGGAGCATAACTCGAACACCCTTTGGAATATTTTCATGAAACTTCACACATGCATAGACCACGACCCGAAGGTGTGTCGCGCACAATAATGACAACTCTTGCATAGCTAATTTTTTAGTTATCTCCCTTTTTTGTTTCGCGCACTGTTTTGACCATAACTCGACCACCCTTTGGAATAATTTTATGAAACTTCACACATTCAATTAGACCACGAACCGAAGGTGTGTCGTGCACAAGAATGACAACTCTTGCATAGCTAATTTTTGAGTTATCTCCTTTTCTCCTTTTTTGTTTTCGCGTACTAATTTCCTTTCCGGAGCATAACTCGACCACCCTTTGGAATATTTTCATGAAACTTCACACATGCATAGACCACGACCCGGAGGTGTGTCGCGCACAAGAATGACAACTTTTGTGTAGCTAATTTTTTAGCTATCTCCCTTTTTTGTTTTGCGCACTCTACAAACTGGACAATAATGCATGAAGACCCGTTTTCTCGTGTGCTCTGTACACCTTACCTGTAGAGAGAACAATAGACACTGGGAGAACCATTCACCTGTACATGTGCTAGCATGTGCAAATGTCCAGTCTTGACCACTCTTGACCACAGGTAATTTATACAGGTAAATTACTACATTCGATATTACATTTCCGTAAACTGTGTTGAAAATATTGTGGCATTATGTGGACCTGTGCAGATATATGTAGATAAATATAGGACTATTAAAAAAAATTCTGGGCTCCAGTAGCAAGCATTATTATTTTTAATTTTTACACTTTTTTTTTCACTTTTTTTTTTCATTTTTTTTTTCATTTTTTTTTTCATTTTTTTTTTCAAATTCTTTTTCAATTTTTGTCTAGTAGCATAAGGTCGTAAGTGCTATATACAGACTATTCACCTGTGCATGTGCTAGCATGTGCAACTGACCACTTACAGGTAATTATACCCCCCGCAACGAGTTGTGGGGGGGGTATACTGGAGTCAGGTTGTCCGTCCGTCCGTGCGTGCGTCCGCGTAAACTTAACATCAGAGAAATATTGTTATAACTTCTATTTCCTTCATCTAAAATGCTTGATATTTCACTCATGCATTCCTGTAATGCTCTACTACCATGCTGTGCCAAATCCACCACCGTCCAACCCCCGCAGATCCCAAGGTCAAGGTCAAATACTTAGTCCGTAAACTTAACATCAGAGAAATATTGTTATAACTAAACTTCTATTTCCTTCATGTAAAATGCTTAATATTTCACACATGCATTCCTGTATGGCTCTACTATCATGCTGTGCCAAATCCACGACCGTCCAACCCCCGCAGATCCCAAGGTCAAGGTCAAATACTTAGTCTCTTTACAAAACTTAACATCAGAGAAATATTGTTATAACTTCTATTTCCTTCATCTAAAATGCTTAATATTTCACACATGCATTCCTGTAAGGCTCTACTACCATGCTGTGCCAAATCCACGACCATCCAACCCCCGCTGATACCAAGGTCAAGGTCAAATACTTAGTCTCTTTACAAAACTTAACTTCAGAGAAATATTGTTCTAACTTCTATTTCCTTCATCTAAAATGCTTAATATTTCACACATGCATTCCTGTAAGGCTCTACTACCATGCTGTGCCAAATCCACGACCGTCCAACCCCCGCTGATCCCAAGGTCAAGGTCAAATACTTAGTCTCTTTACAAAACTTAACATCAGAGAAATGTTGTTATAACTTCTATTTCCTTCATCTAAAATTCTTAATATTTCACACATGCATTCCTGTAAGGCTCTAATACCATGCTGTGCCAAATCCATGACCGTCCAACCCCCGCTGATCCCAATGTCAAGGTCAAATACTTAGTCTCTTTACAAAACTTAACATCAGAGAAATAAGTTATAACTTCTATTTCCTTCATTGAAAATTCTTATTATTTCACTTGTGCATTCCTCTAAGGTTGTACTATCATGCTGTGACAAATCTACGACTGTCCAACCCCCGCTGATCCGAAGGTCAAGGTCACATACTTAGTCTCTTTACAAAACTTAACATCAGAGAAATATGTTATAACTTCTATTTCTTTCATTGAAAATACTTAATATTTCATATGCTGTGACAAATCCCCGCTGATCTCGAGGTCACCGTATAACCTTGAATTAACGCCCCCCCCCCCTCCTAATAAACGCACCCCCCCCCCCCCCCCCAAATAAAAAAAAAAGTTTTATTTTTTTTATTTTTATTTGGTTTGGGGGGGGGGGGGGGGGTTTTTATTAGCCAGTAAAAAAAAAAAAAATGACCGCCAATTTCAAACACAAATAATCCTTAAATCCTTATTTGTGTTTGAAATTGGCGGTCCTTGGTAATTTTTTTATTATTTTTTTTTAATGGCTAATAAACGCCCCCCCCCCCCCCTCCCGGGGGGGCCCCTGCCCCCCCCCAAATAAAAGAAACCAAAATATATTTTATTTTTTTTTACCAATGACCGCCAATTTCAAACACAAATAATCTTTAAATCCTTAATTGTGTTTGAAATTGGTGGTCCTTGGTAATTTTTTTTTTTTTTTTTTTTTTTTTTTTTCTAGCTAATAAACGCCCCTCCTCCTCCCCCCCTCCCCCCAAATAAAATAAAAAATAATAAATAATTTTACCAATGACCGCCAATTTCAAACACAAATAATCCTTAAATCCTTATTTGTGTTTGAAATTGGTGGTCCTTGGTAATTGTTTTTTTGTTTGTTTTTTTTAATGGCTAATAAACGCCCCCCCCTTTTTGTAAAATGTAACGCCTCCGGGGGCGTTAATTCGAGGTTATACGGTAGTCTCTTTACAAAACTTAACATCAGAGAAATCGGTTATAACTTCTATTTCCTTGCTCGGATCTGCTTCACATTGCACACACTCATTGCTCCAATGGACCTCTACCACCCTGTGACAAATAAACGCCCCCCCCTTTTGTAAAATGTAACGCCTCCGGGGGCGTTAATTCGAGGTTATACGGTAGTCTCTTTACAAAACTTAACATCAGAGAAATCGGTTATAACTTCTATTTCCTTGCTCGGATCTGCTTCACATTTCACACTCATTGCTCCAATGGACCTCTACCACCCTGTGACAAATTCACGTTCATGCCGCTCGCGCTAATCCCAGAGTCAAGGTCACAAGCCCACACACTTGGAAATTTGTACATATTTTAGGGGTACCTGGGCCCACGCGGGGGGTATTCCGTAAGCCTCGCTTACTGACCAATCTAGTTTATACAGGTAAATGATTATATTACATTTCCGTAAACTGTGTTGAAAATATTGTGGCAATATGTGGACCTGTGCATATATATGTAGATAAATATAGGACTATTAAAAAACATTCTGGGCTCCAGTAGGAGCATTATTTTGTTTATTTTTTTTTAAATTTAAATTTTTTTTTTCCATTTTTTTTTTTTACATTCTTTTTCAATTTTTGCAGATATATGTAGATAAATATAGGACTATTAAAAAAAAATTCTGGGCTCCAGTAGCGAGCATTATTATTTTTAATTTTTAAACTTTTTTTTCCATTTTTTTTTTCAAATTCTTTTTCAATTTTTGTCTAGTAGCATAAGGTCGTAAGTGCTATATACAGACTATTATCATATAATAAAACAATTATTGACTAGTGAGCCATAGAATATAATCTGATATTCTATGGCTCACTAGTCAATAATTGTATAATATGTTCGGGCCAGTGAAAATTGCTTTCGGGCCCAGGTTCGAGGTCAAGGCGGGACAAGGCGAGGCATTTGATTCCGCGGAATTCTTGTTTACTTATCTCCCTTTGTTGTTTTGTGCTCTGATTTTATATCCAGAGCATAACTCGAACACCCTTTGGAATATTTTATGCCCCACCACGATAGTGGAGGGGGCATTTAGTGTTGCCCTTGTCCGTCCGTCCGTCCGCACACACGAATGGGTACTTGTTGTAAGCGTACGGGGATCTTAATGGGTAGGGTTCGGATAGTGTTGGGTACTCTTGTTGGGTATTTTTATAGAGTGAAAACCCAACAAGTATTCATTCGTAGGAACGTGCGTCCCGTCCTCCCGTCGTCCCGTCCGTCCGTCACAAAACTTTAACACTCGGGTAAATGTCTCATAATTTGTTCATCCTTCGACCGATCTCCTTCATATTTCATATACACATTGCTCTAATGGTCCTCTACCGGCCTGTGCCAAATCCACGTTCGTCCTGCCCCCCCCCCGCCAAGCCCAGGGTAAGATCACATACCTTAGTGCTTCAAAAACTTTAACGCTCAGGTAAATATCTTATAATTTCTGTTTTCTTTCACGGATCAGCTTCATATTTCATATATGCATTGCTCTAATGGTCCTCTACCGCCCTGTGCCAAATCCACGTTCGTCCTGGCCTCGCCAAGCCCAGGGTCAAGGTCACATACTTGGTGCTTCAAAAACTTTAACGCTCAGGTAAAAGAAAATTTTGACTTGGAATTTGGCCTCATTTATTATCAAAGCGATATGTGGGACATCCGTGTTCTATGAACACATTTTCTAGTTTATTAAACTTCACACATGCATAGAAGACGACCCAAAGGTGTGTCGCACGTAAGAATGACAACTCTTGCATCGTTAATTTCTTAGTTATCTCCCTTTGTTGTTTCGTGCACTGATTTCGTGTCCGGAGCATAACTCGAACACCCTTTGGAATATGTTTATGAAACTTCACACATGCATAGACCACGACCCTAAAGGTGTGTCACACAAGAATGACAACTCTTGCATCACTAATTTTTTAGTTATCTCCCTTTGTTTTTCCGTCACTGATTTTGTCTCCGGAGCATAACTCGAACACCCTTTTTTCAAACTACTTGTGTATCTGGGGAGGGGGATACACATGCGCTTGTCGACAAGCGTCCATTTCTCAGGGTTGGCCGGGAAATACCGGGGGCGGGAATTCCCGGCGGGAAATAACGGTATTTCCCGTCCTGGGAAATACTCCCCAAAGTGGGAAATACCGGGAAATACCGGGAAATATGAATTTAGATGTTATTATTTGATAATTAAAGTTATTTAAATTAAGTTTTAAGCTCAGTAATAGTTAATTAAACAATCAACAACTTAATAATTAGATATAGGGGTTAATTACAATGTATAGATCTTTTTCATTCCCAACTAAGGGTACTCATCAGGTGGAATATTTGGCAACCATGACATTTATATTTTGGTTGTATTATTTTTTTGTAAATTACTTTTTCATTTTTTAGGAAGCATCTGAGTGTCTGCTAAATACAATTCACAAGGATAATGTCATCATGATCAGACTATGTTTAGACAACAGGCTGTTAATTGTCAACCTTCTCCCACACTAATATTCAGTATCAAGAAATGAGAATAAATGATCTTAGCATGCATGATGTGCATACACATAGTCTCTTACAAGTCTTATATGACTGACAATGTACTGTTGTTTTATGCTTTGCATTTGTATTACTTATTTGCATTATTATTATGACATTTATTTAACGTGAAGACTATGGGCCACGATGGTACATGTACGTATTCATGAGATACAGTACCTAAAATCGTTACAATTAGCCAAAAGCCTACTAATGTCTACTTATTTGCATGTACATGTACATTGATGAGATTTTAATATACTTTAATAAACTATATCAGACTATGACAACAGGCTGTTAATTGTCAGCCTTCTCTCACACCTTTTGTGTCATACTGTATAATAAGAACCCAGGTGGTCTGTATATGGTCGCCCCGTGCAGGCACCGGGGCGGGATCAACTGATCCTGAGAATAGTGCTGCAGTAGCCATTGCTTGTCGTAAAAGGCGACTAAACTGGCTTAACGATTGGGTTCATACTTTCCGGAACCCACTATACCGGATTTGGCCCTCATGTGCATGTTTGGCTTTCTTGTATGTGAGAGTTGAGTCGGGCTATGCCCCATATATAAAAGTAAGATTAGCGCTAATCCTATTACTTTTAGGGGATGGGATAAATGATGCTGGTGTGGCGAGGGCCTGGCACCAGATCAGGTTGTTCTAATTTCAGGACTGAATATATATTTTGATTGTAAATATTGAGTTCTGAAGTTGGGATTTACCCCCCTTGGACAGGTGGATACGGGACTCGACCCCGTTGACCCGTCTGCGTGTAGACTCCCTGAGGCTTGTACCTCTATGTCAGAAAAGCGGACGTTAAACCCTATTCACTCACTCACTCACTGTATATGGTCAAGTTGTAAAACAATTACACTTACACTGTACATGGATTATCCCTGTTATCAACAATTCAACAGGGATTTTCTCAAAATTCCAAAAGCAGCTTTTATTAGTGGCAGGTTACTATAGTAATGAGGGGTGTTCTCATATACAATAAAATAGACATTTGGCAAATACTACATAGACTTGTATATAGGGAAGAAAATTGTCTAGAAAATAATTATGTTTTTTTTCTCTAAATAAACTTATTATTTCTTTTTTTATTGCAGAATGTTTTACCTATAGGCTTATCAGTCTACACAGATATAAACCATAGTAGATATAGGGGAATATAGAGACTCATCTTGACATTTTGGAATGAAAAAGACCACCAAGATTCATATTTCCCGGTATTTCCCAGTATTTCCCGGTATTTCCCAGTATTTCCCGGTATTTCCCGCCGTCCTGGGAAATACTCTTATTTCCCGGGAAATTGCCAACCCTGCCATTTCTAGTTCTAATTTCAGGACTGAATATATTTTTTCTTGATGCAAATATTCCGTTCTGATTTTGGGATTTTCCCCCCAATGCAGCAGGTTAAAATGGGATCGAACCCGTTTTCCCGGCGTTACATGACCGGAGCTGTTGATAGGCCATTAAATACAAATAATCAAACAAGTGATGTAGTGTCTGTGTGTGGTGGTGAGACACGATCGCCCGGTTAGCTCAGTGGGTAAGAGCGTCGTACTAGTGTTACGGGGGTCGTGGGTTCGAACCCCACATTGGGCGACACTTTTTGTCGAGCCCGCTTGCGGAAAGCCAGACATAGTGATCACAATGACGTCCGGGTGTCAGTCCGAAATCTGCGTTCAAGTTTTTAAGTACCTTATATCTCTGCAGTCCTAAGTCACATTGACTTGAAACTTCATAAACTTATTAGTCACCATCCATATATTCATGCTGTGTCCCACTCATGCGGCCCCTGTGCCCCGAGGTCAAGGTAAAATGACTTGGAAGTTGGCGTTAAAATTTCTGTCAAAATTTGCGTTAAAGTTTTCACATACCTACTATCTCTGTAACCGGAAGTCACATTTGCTTGAAACTTTGTATGCTTATTGGGCATCATCCATATATTCATTCTGTGTCCCACTCATGCGGCCCCTGTGCCCCAAGGTGAAGGTCAAATGACTTAGATGTTTGCGTTATTATACAATCTCTGTTAAAGTTTTTACATACCTTAAATCTCAACAATTGTTACTCCAATTTACTTCTAACTTCCTTTTCATCATCCATATTTTCATTCCATAGCCTGCCCATGTGGTCCATATGCCCAAGGTCAAGGTCAAATGACTTTGAAATTTGTGTTAAAGTTTTTACATACCTTATATCTCCACAACACTTACTCCGATTTACTTCAAACTTCAAATAATTCTTTATTATCATCCATATTTTCATTCTATAGCCCACCCATGCGGCCCACATGCCCAAGATCAAGGTCAAATTTGTGTTAAAGCTTTTACATACCTTATATCTCCACAACCCTTAATTCAAACTTCAAATAAATACACTCTGAAACCATCAAATGCCTCGGCGGGCCGCGGCCATAACATTTTTTGCTCTACATTTTTGTATACAATTCTATATAGGGTACAGAGTTTGTGTACACAACTCCTCTGAAACCATTCCGTCATTCGATCTGCCACTATACACACGTCTTCCACACATATGATATTGAAGATGTGCACCTTGATGTTTAGCACAACGAGAGGAAGAAATAATGCTATAAAGTTTCAAATTCTCAGTAATGTTTCTTGCCTTGGTGACAGTTTCACATTTCTGCAACTTCGTTGTCTGGCCCATCTTCGACGGGTGTATTTTGTGACTTACGGCACTCTTTTTTTGACTGTGTTGATTAAAATCAGTTTTCTTTCATGTAGTGTATTTATTACATTCTCACAGCCATTGTTTTGATTAAACTGTTTATTTCATTAGTAGGTCTGGATCTACAGTGGTCTACAACAAAGACGAGAAGTCAGACGGCCGTTTCACTAAACTTTGTAGGACTAAAATGTTTGTAAGTGCAAATTTAGGACCTTCTGGAAATTTCAATTGATGGATTTACATTTATCGAGCATAGGCTGCACATGCAGCCTATGCTCGATAAATGTAAATCCAATAATCGTTTACAAGAAAACATTGCTAATGTTAAATTTACAGACTATCATAATTTTGCACTTACAGACATTTTAGTAGTACAAAGTTTAATTTAGTGAAACGGCCCCCTGGTTTTGTCACATTGTTGATGATTTTTGTTTTATTCAGAGATGGAAGCAGAAAGAGCCTCATCCTCCAAATTCCCACCCGCACCACCTGTATATTCTGATCCACACCTGCCACGTCCAACTTCAAGGCCACCACCACCTCCATTCCCGTCACGTATCAAACTACCAACACCACGTCAATCACAATTAGATTTCGAGCTAAGCTCGATTCAACAACAGTTGACGAAAACAGAGGTTCAAGATATGAGTGAGAGTACCAGACTTGGTGGTGAGTAGATGGGCAAAGTTTATTTTGATTTGACCCCCGGGTTATGGATTATCTCCCCCTTTTCGACTTGTAATTTTCCAATTTTGCCTTGTAAGTCGTAAAATTTTAAACCGTACTAGCTACATGTACACACCTGACACTTGGTATGTAGCTTCCTCATGATGAGTAGATGTGCAAAGTTTATTTTGATTTTTGATTTGACCCCTGGGTCATGGATTATCTCCCCGTTGGACTTGGAATTTTGCCTCGTTTACTATCAAAGCGATATGTGGGGCATCCGTGTTCACATTTTCTAGTTTTGATTTTTTATTTGACCCCCGGGTCATGGATTTTGCTTTGTAAGTCGTAAAACTGTTAAACCATGCTAGCTACACACCCAACAAACAAACAAACAAACAAACCGGAAACTTGGTATGTAGCTTCATTATGATGAGTAAATGCACAAAGTTTATTTCGATTTTTTATTCGAACCCGGGGTCATGGATTATCTCCCCATTTTCGACTTAGAATTTGGCAAGTTTGTCTCGTAACTTGTAAAGCCTTTAAACCGTAATAGCTACAGACCTGAAACTTGGTATGTAGCTTCCTTATGATGAGTAGATGGACAAGGTTTATTTCAATTTTGTATTCGACCCCCGGGTCATGGATTATCTCTCCTTTTGGACTTGCAATTTTTCCTCGTTTATTATCAAAGCGGTATGTGGGGCATCCGTGTTCTGTGAACACATTTTCTAGTTTTATGTGGTGATTAAAATCATTATTCTTTCATGTAGTATATTTATTACATTATCACAGCCATTGTTTGGATTAAACTGAAACTTTGTACTACTTAAATGTTCGTAAGTGCAAATTTAGGATCGTCTGGAAATTTCAATTGATGGATTTACATTTATTGAGCATAGGCTGCACATGCAGCCTATGCTCGATAAATGTAAATCCAATAATTGTTTACAAGAAAACATTGCTAATGTTAAATTTACAGACTATCATAATTTTGCACTTACAAACATTTTAGTTGTACAAAGTTTAGTTTTGTGAAACGGCCCCCTGGTTTTATCACATTGTTGATGATTGGTTTTTTATTCAGAGATGGAAGCAGAAAGAGCCTCATCCTCCAATATCCCACCCGCACCACCAGTATATTCTGATCCACCCCCACCACCTCCAACTTTAAGGTCACCACCACCACCTCCATTGCCGCCACGTATGAAACTACCAACAGCAACGTCACCACGTCAATTACAATTAGATTACGAGTTGCGCTCAATTAAACAACAGTTGAAAACAGACGTTCAAGATATGAGTGAGAGTACTGGAGTTGATGGTGAAGAAGTGCCAATGCCGGGCACTAGTGATAGCGATTCAGAAATCGAAGACAATTCAGAAATTGAAGACGATTCAGAAATCGATGACTACGAAGAACTCTATACTAACTCCAATCTACACAGTTCTGATTGGCAGTCTCGATTTCGCTCATTTTATCTCGATCACGACCTTGACTTGGACTTGGATTTTGGAGACGACACATTTGCCGATATTGACGATGACGATGATGCATTACTTAACATTTTGTTCAGCGGAGAAACCAAGCCAACATATCCTTGCGGTGAGGAACTGGTGGCGGAGTGTCTTATATGTTTCGAGACCGTTACCTTACACCGGCGACTTTGTTGTTTCTTCCCAGTATGTGACAACTGCATGCAAATGTACCTGATAAACGAGGTGAAACAGGCTGTCGTAGAAATCAAGTGTATAAGTGGAGTATGTGACTCGTACGTTCACCGTGATGAGATTTTAGGTCGACTGCCAGCGGAAATGAAAGAGAAATACTACAAGTTCCTTGTGGATGCGAATAAAGACCCAAGCGTGAAGACATGTCCACGATGCAGCCATATTTATCAGGTAACGATCTTCGTATTGGCCGTATGCATACTAAGTTGGTAGAACTTGTTTGCCCAAACCTATTGCACAATGAAAACAATTAAATATGTTTGAACTAAAAAATACCGACTGATAACATAATGTTGTATTGAGAATTGACCTGATACGAATATCTGTAGCCAATTTCATCAAAATTGCAAAGTATACTTATGTTGCTAAGTACATGTATACTTTGAGGGAGTAATCATTTATTTTTCCCAAAATGCATTATTTCATATAGAACTAACGACTATATATTTGATGCAGACTTATTATACTGATTTTTTTACATTATCACATGGCTGTGATAATGTAATAAATTCAGTATAATAAAAATTAATAAATTTATCTTCAAAGTTTACTTGGCAAGATAAGTATACTTTGCAATGTTGATGAAATAGGCTACTGGATTACAACAACTTGAAAACTTCCCTGTGACAAATCCACATTCGTCCCGCCCCCGATAAGCCCAGGGTCAAGGACACAGACCTGGTGCGTTCGAATCCTTAACGCTCCAGTAAATGGCTTATAATTTCTGTGTCCTTGCTCGGATCTACTTCACATTTCACACATGCATTGCTCCAATGGTTCTCTACCACCCTGTGACAAATCCACATTCGTCCGCTAAGCCCAGGGTCAAGGTCACAGACTTGGTGTGTTTGAAACCTTAACGCTCGGGTAAATGACTTATAATTTCTGTGTCCTTGCTTGGATCTGCTTCACATTTCACACACGTATTGCTCCAGTGGTCCTCTACCGCTCTGTGACAAATCCACATTCGTCCCGCCCCCGCCAAGCCCAGGGTCAAGGTCACAGACTTGGTGCGTTTGAAACCTTAACGCTTGGGTAAATGGCTTATAATTTCTGTTTCCTGGCTCAGATCTGCTTCACATTTCACACACGCATTGCTCCAATGGTCCTCTACCGCCCTGTGACAAATCCACATTTTTCCCGCCCCAGCCAGGGTCAAGGTCACAGACTTGGTGCGTTTGAAACCTTAACTCTCAGATAAATGGCTTATAATTTCTGTTTCCTTGCTCGGATCTGCTTCACATTTCACACACGCATTGCTCCCATGGTTCTCTACCACCCTGTGACAAATCCACATTCGTCCCGCCCCCGCTAAGCGCAGAGTCAAGGTCACAGACTTGGTGCGTTCGAAACCTTAACGCTTGGGTAAATGGCTTATAATTTCTGTTTCCTTGTTTTCAAATGTGTCTCGTTTGCTTTGGTTGCCAGCGGGGGCATTCATGTGCCGACAGGCCACATTTCTAGTATTCCTTATTATGCCCCCGCCACCGAATGGTGAGGGGGGCATATAGTGTTACCGGCGTCCGTACGTACGTACGTCCCGAAACCTTAACACTCAGGTAAATGGCTTATAATTTCTGTTTCCTTGCTTGGATCTGCTTCACATTTCGCACACACATTGCTCCAATGGTCCTCTACCACCCTGTGGCAAATCCACATTCGCCCCACCCCCGATAAGCCCAGGGTCAAGGTCACAGACCTGGTGCGTTCGAAACCTTAACGATCAAGTAAATGGCTTATAATTTCTGTATCCTTGCTCGGATCTACTTCACATTTCACACACGCATTGCTCCAATGGGTCCTCTACCAACAATCTGTGACAAATCCACATTCGTCCCGCGCCCGCTAAGCCCAGGGTCAAGGTCACAGACTTGGTGTGTTCGAAACCTTAACGCTCGGGTAAATGACTTATAGTTTCTGTGTCCTTGCTCGGATCTTCTTCACATTTCACACACGTATTGCTCCAGTGGTCCTCTACCGCTCTGTGACAAATCCACATTCGTCCCGCCCCCGCCAAGCCCAGGGTCAAGGTCACAGACTTGGTGCGTTTGAAACCTTAACGCTCGGGTAAATGGCTTATAATTTCTGTGTCCTTGCTCGGATCTGCTTCACTTTTCACACACACATTGCTCCAATGGTCCTCTACTGCCCTGTAACAAATCCACATTCGTCCCTAAGGGTCAAGGTCACAGACTTGGTGCGTTTGAAACCTTAACGTTCGGGTAAATGGCTTATAATTTCTGTTTCCTTGTTCGCATCTGCTTCACATTTCACACACGCATTGCTCCAATGGTCCTCTACCGCCCTGTGATAAATCCACATTCATCCCGCCCCCGCCGAGCCCAGGGTCAAGGTCACAGACATGGTGCGTTCGAAACCTTAACGTTCGGGTAAATGGTTATTTTATTTCTGTTTCCTTGATCGGATCTGCTTCACATTTCACACACGCATTGCTCCAATGATCCTCTACCGCCCTGTGACAAATCCACATTTGTCCCGCCCCAGCCAAGCCCAAGGTCAAGGTCACAGACTTGGTGCGTTTGAAACCTTAACGCTCGGGTAAATGGCTTATAATTTCTGTTTCCTTGTTTTCAAATGTGTCTCGTTTTCTTTGGCTGCCAGTGGGGTCATTTGTGTGCTGACATGCCACATGTCTAGTTAAATATGGAATAATTTTTTTTTTTAAATCACTTATATATTGTACCCCCTGATATCAAATTAAATGCTTATTTTATTTTACAACTGGGTTATTGATATTCTTCATTATTACCGTAAATAGGGAACAAATGATCAAAACAGAAAACAAATATAACCATTCACTTATTTGTGTGTATTATTACTTACTTACTTACTTATCTGGAGCTCTAGCAAGACAACAACCCATTCTGTCCTGGCATTTTGTGTTGTGCGAGCTGTTTAATACTTTGCAGTTTGCAGTTCTGTTAAAAATCTTGCACAGACCAATAATAAACATGTAAATACATGTATACCGACTTTGACCTGGATTATCATTTTATTCCCGTTTTATTTACAGAACGTGAGGACAGAATGACCATATTTCACAATGGCCGGGTCTCGGCTAGAAGGATACAGAAACATATAAACGACAGATGAAATAGTAAAATACATCCGTATAGCTGAGATTATCTAATTATATATGAGATGATATTTACATCTTCAATGTATGATGTATTGCTTATGCAATAAATATAATTTAGCATTCACGATGATTTAATATCACATTTATTAACCCTTTCAACTCCAAGTATCTTAATAGGATGTTCCATGCCAATGTTTCACGCTATTTCATTAATGTTGTTCATTCAAATTATCCCATTCTTCTAAAAGGGTAATCTGTACGACGTTTAAAATTATTAACAAACAGTGGAGATCCTGATGAGACGGCTCGTTACGAGCCGGCTCATCTGGATCTGCACTGTTTGCAAACATTGTCTCTATAGAGGTCTGTGGTGTTGAAAGGGTTAAACAAAACTATGTATTTATTACACTCGTTGACTGGTTTCATAAGAAACTCGGCATATAGTCAAGTTCCTTACGAAATCAGAAAACTTGTTGCATGAATAAATACTAAATTAAATCATCACTCCTGTAAGATGCGCTGTATTCTCTACACACCAGGCTGTGAGTGTGCCGATCGAGAACAATCATGGGAAATACGGCCTCCTGGTGCACTGTGGGAAGTGTGAGCTCGACTGGTGTTTCAGCTGCCATGCCCCATGGCACGTGGATGTCAAGTGTCGCAATTTCCTGAAGGGTGACCAGCTGTTGAGGACCTGGGCCAAGGAGCAGCACTATGGTCACCCGAACGCCCAGAAATGCCCGCGCTGCAAGGTAAGGTTTGACAGACAGTGGCATGGGCGGATTCAGGGGGGGCGGGGCGGACCCGGCGCGAGTCCCCCCCCCCCCCCTACCCCCCCCCCCTAAAATTTGCCGAGTAAAGATTTTTTACAAGTTACAAGGCACGTTTCATGCCAAGTGCCATGTATTCCATGCATTTTTTGGTCGTTGTCTTATTGTTTCAAAATTTAAACGTTTTCAATCAAAATTCATGTCTAAACATACTGTGACAGTGTCAATATTTTTGCTCCAAAATGCGCCAGAATGCAGGAAATGAAGGCAATGGACCCGGACCCCCCTACAGTGTACAGTAGCGCTATCCTGAGCTCTGCACACCAAGTCAGTATTTTGCAATACTTGACTATATTATCGAACAAGCATAGCTCGTTCGATAATATAGTCAAATATTGCAAACTAGTTACGCCCCCCAACCCGAAATCCTGGATCCACGCCTGAGTGGGGCCTCTTTTCTCAACTGGAAACTCACGAAACTCAAGTGGTTAATTTTACTGGGTTATTTCCAGTCCATTAATGAGACCCGTGTCATGCTTCTAATGAGCAACAAAGATCATTATCGAGCTGCATGAGTGTTCTATTGATCAGAGGGCCGTTTCACTAAACTTTGTACGACTAAAATGTTCGTAAGTGCAACATTTTTACAGTCTGTAAATATCACAGTAGCAATGTTTTCTTGTAATCAATGCTCAATAAATGTAAATCCATCAATTGAAATTACTAGATGATCCTAAATTTGCACTTACGAACATTTTAGTCATATGAAGTATAGTGAAGCGGCCCCCAGGAGAGCCGTGACCTATGGCGATATGGAATTGGACTTCAATACCAGAGGTTGTGAGTTCAATCCTCACTCAATGGGTGAAAAATACTTACATAGTATTTCCATCTCGCTGGTATCTGTCGGATGAGACTTTAAAACTGTAGTCCTGTCTCTATATCATCATAGCTTTTGCTAAACCCATTCACTTTCACTTTGATCAGGACCTACACTGGTCACAAATCCAATAAGCCATGAGAAAAAAGACGAAATACAAACCAACAGCGGACAATATTTTTTGTTTCCCGCATCCAAAGGGTTAATCACCCGTAAAGATGGTCCTACAGATCACAGGTTGAATTAACAGACCACGGCCTATAAATAAATTAAATATAAGAAAAAAATATGCTAAACAAAATTCTTTACTCCCTCCTAGTAAAGAATATTTTTATGCCACCGGGTTTCGTCCGTCCGTCTGTCCGTCCGTCCGTCACACTTTTCGGTTAACCACTTTGTCACTGTTTCTCATATATGCTGCAGGTGGCATCCGCGTTTGACAGATGCATTTCTTGTTTTAGCTTATTTTTATGCCCCACCACGATAGTGGAGGGGGCATTTAGTGTTACCCTTGTCCGTCCCGTCCGTCCCGTCCCGTCCGTCCCGTCCGTCCGTCCGTCCGTCCGTCCGTCCGTCCGTCACGAAACTTTAACGCTCGGGTAAATTTGGCCTCATTTATTATCAAAGCGATATGTGGGGCATCCGTGTTCTATGAACACATTTTCTAGTTTTCTCTCATTTATTGATGCTTTTAGGTATATTTAATTTATGTATATGCCGTGGTCTGATACTTCAACCTGTGCTACAGATTTCCAGCAAGATGATCGTCCACTATTGTGTGTTACAGATTTTCATTGAGCGTAAAGGCGGCTGCGACCACATGGTCTGCTCCAAGTGCAACGCGAGTTTCTGCTATCGGTGCGGTGAGCGGTACTGGAAACTCAAGTTTTTTGGCAGCCATTCGAGTCGGTTCAGCCTGTTTGGCTGCAAGTACAACTACAAGCCTAAAAATAGTGTGCTGCGAAAGGCTGTCCGGGGCTCAGTATTTGGTGAGTATAGCTCGTAGTGGAATGGGTCAGTGGAAGAAGGGGACTAAGGACCACCCACTGATTCTTTCAATTGTAGTGAAATATACACTGTAAATGCCCCAACAGGGTGTTTAGGAATGCTGTTCAGGGGTCAGTATATAGTGAGTATGGCTCGTACTAACAGGTCAGTGAAAGAACAGTAGCCTATTTCACGAACATTGCAAAGTATACTTATCTAGCAAAGTATACTTTGAGGGAGAAATTGTAAATTTAAAGGTACATGCCCACTCAGTAGCACAAACTGTTGTTTATAGGAATAGAATAGGTGTATATTTGTGTCACTATTCCACCAGTTAGAAAAATTACAAGTACCCGCTATACAGATATAATCAATTAGTAATATTTATTTTACTGATAATGACGCGCGATGGTATAAGGCTATTTTCATATGCAAATGAGGCATACTATTTTTTTAGTTATTTATACTAATTAAATGAGTGACCTGAAAAAATAATATTTTCAACAGATTATAAAGTATGATCATTGCACATCAAAAAATAAATACAGAGAATAAATAGTAATGTCCGTTAACAATTTAAGGAAACACGGTTATCGCCCCTGATATCAGTGTATACATTTACGTCTGATATAAAATGTATAGTAATGTCAATTAGTACGTGGGTTAATGGTTAATGAATGTTTATTTTGCCAGAAAATGTCTCAGAAGATGCCTCTGATATAAAGAACATTTTAGGATAAATTTATTAATTTTTATTATACTGAATTTATTACATTATCACAGCCATTTTGGCTGTGATAATGTAATAAATTCAGTATAATAATTCTGCATACTTTTGATCATCAAATGTATGCAGTCGTTAGTTCTGTATGAAATAATGCATTTCGGGAAAAATAAATGATTACTCCCTCAAAGTATACTTTGCTAGAAAGGTGTACTTTGTAATGTTGTTGAAATCGGCTACTGGTATGGTAAGCTTGATTCTACATTCCCAGGCAAACCATGCTACTCATCCGGTGACTGCCAGACACATTGTCACAGTCAGTCGGATTAGTATAGAAATAATAGTAATTACATCCAATGCCTCATTGATCATTGGCATTACAGTGTTTCCAGAACTTTACATGATATTATAGGAATGAATGGCCTTTTTGTGGAATTTATCGGGGTATAAACTTGGAAAAGTCGCAGGAATACTGGACGAAGGCCGGAAGGCCTCGTCCAGTATTCCTGTGACTTTTCCAAGTTTATACCCCGATAAATTCCACAAAAAGGCCATTCATTCCTTATAATTCCAGCATTTGAAATAAATTCATCAAGAAAATGTGTTTATTTTCCGTTTTCTTAAGAATTATTTTAACTGCGCCTCACGGTTACGGAAAGTAGTTCGGTGTGGGAGTTTACTGGGATATAAATTTTGGACAGAGACTTGCTACGGGCCAATCAAATGTTAGGGAATTGTGTAAATATTTTTGTGCTGGAATTATTTATCAATAATAAAAAAAAGTACGTGTAACATTTGTAGTCGGAGTTCAGGGGGCCGTTTCACTAAAGTTTGTACTCTAAAATGTTCGTAAGTGCAAAATTATGATAGTCTGTAAATTTCATATTAACACTGTGCTCGATAAATGTAAATGCATCAATTGAAATTTCCTGACGATGCTAAATTTCCACTTACGAACATGTCGTACGAAGTTTAGTGAAACGGGCCCCTGTCTCTTGTTATCCTTCCACTGACCCCTGAACAGTTATCAATGAATTGAAGGGGTCAGTGGAAGCAGCAGTAATAATAAGCGACTAAACTATGACTGTTGAACAGTCGCATTGAAGGGGTGAATAGCGTTGCCATGATAATTGCAGGAGCGAAGCTGGTCGGCGGTACGATAGTACTGGGACTAGGTGTGGCAGCGGTGGCTGCCCTGATTGGTGCGAGCGTCATCATCTTGCCAGTGTATGGTGGCTGCAAGTTCTACAATTACTGTGCCATGAAGAAGAGGATTAAACGACAAGAACAGCTCTTCAAACTGAGAACACAAACTGCCATGATGGAGGATCTTCGAGAGAGGGCAGGTATGTGTGCTTGTGTGAAGACGTTTGCAGTGAGGCTGTGACCGGAGAATTGGGTCTCAGGGCTCCAGATAAGAAATTAGTAATTGAGTATTTTCACTCCCATCATATGTGAAGCAATTGGGTATTTAAATATTTTAATTGGTGTCAAATAAAATCACACTACTGTTTACACATCAACAGACAGCAATTATTGAATAGTTTGCTTCAAAATGAAAACAAGTTTTGGCATTTCATTAGAATTGTCTCCTTGGAGACAATTCTAATGAAATACCAAGATGTGTTTTCATGGAAAATAAGAAAAATATGCTGTATTTGTGGTCTGTTTATTGGTTTCTGTAGCATGATAAAGGTACCATAAATTTGTTATTGCTTTTTGATACTCGCTACTTCTGATTTCAATTGGGGTTTTGGCAAGTTTAATTGGGTATTTACGCAAATACGCAGCTTATCTGGAGCGCTGGGGTCTTATGGGTTTTGTGACCAGCGTAGATCCAGATCGGAATGAAATGCCCATGATGCTTTTAACAAGCATGTCCAAGGTCAAATTATTTATAAATTTGCGTCCGTAAGATTTGCTTTAAAGTTTTTGGGTACCCATTATCTCTGCAACGGTAAGTTGGATTGACTTCAAACTTCATATACTTCCTTATCATCATCCATATTTTCATTCCATACCACCACACTCATGCGGCCTTCATGTCCAAGGTGAAGGTCAGATTACTGCGTCCGTAAGATTTTCCTTAAAGTCTGAATACATATGATCTCTGCAACCTTCATGTCCAAGGTCAAATTACTTTTTCGTTATACATGTACTATATATTTTTAGTGTCCATGCCTCGCCACAAGGCGCGACATGCAGGCCGCGGCTGTCTAGTGTTACCTGGGAGTTGAATTAGGTTATTGCCCATTATAAAAGTAGTCCGATTATTACTGATCCTACTGCTTTTGGGAGGGTGCCAATCGATTCTGGTGTGACGAGGACCTGGCATCAAATCAGGATTATTCTGATTTCAGGGCTGAATATATAGTTTTTGTCGTGCCCGCTTGCGGAAAGCGCGATATAGTCGGCACTTTGGCATACGTACGTACGTACGTGTGTCCGGTTAAAGTTTTTGGTTAAGTTGTTTGGTTAAGTTTTTTGGTTAAAGTTTTTGGTTAAGTTCTTTGGTTAAAGTTTTTGGTTAAGTTTTTTGGTTAAAGTTTTTCGTTAAAGTTTTTCGTTATACTATATCTCTGCAACTGCTTTGCCCATTACCTTGAAACTTCACATGGGTGTTTATCATCATCTATATTTTCATTCTACCCCCTCCCGTGCGGCCCCTGTGCCCAATGTCAAGGTCAAATTACTTTGAAGTTTTTGGTTAAGTTTTTTGGTTAAAGTTTTTGGTTAAGTTTTTTGGTTTAGTTTTTTGGTTAAAGTTTTTTGTTAGTGTTTATCATCATCTATATTTTCATTCTACCCCCCCTCCTGTGCGGCCCCTGTGCCCAATGTCAAGGTCAAATTACTTTGAAGTTTTTGGTTAAGTTTTTTGGTTAAAGTTTTTGGTTAAAGTTTTTTGTTATACTATATCTCTGCAACTGCTTTGCCCATTACCTTGAAACTTCACATGGGTGTTTATCATCATCTATATTTTCATTCTACCCCCCTCCCGTGCGGCCCCTGTGCCCAATGTCAAGGTCAAATTACTTTGAAGTTTTTGGTTAAGTTTTTTGGTTAAAGTTTTTGGTTAAGTTTTTTGGTTAAGTTTTTTGGTTAAGTTTTTTGGTTAAAGTTTTTTGTTAGTGTTTATCATCATCTATATTTTCATTCTACCCCCCTCCTGTGCGGCCCCTGTGCCCAATGTCAAGGTCAAATTACTTTGAAGTTTTTGGTTAAGTTTTTTGGTTAAAGTTTTTGGTTAATGTTTTTTGTTATACTATATCTCTGCAACTGCTTTGCCCATTACCTTGAAACTTCACATGGGTGTTTATCATCATCTATATTTTCATTCTACCCCCCTCCCGTGCGGCCCCTGTGCCCAATGTCAAGGTCAAATTACTTTGAAGTTTTTGGTTAAGTTTTTTGGTTAAAGTTTTTGGTTAAGTTTTTTGGTTAATTTTTTTGGTTAAAGTTTTTGGTTAAGTTTTTTGGTTAAGTTTTTTGGTTAAAGTTTTTCGTTATACTATATCTCTGCAACTGCTTTGCCCATTACCTTGAAACTTCACATGGGTGTTTATCATCATCTATAGTTTCATTCTACCCCCCTCCCGTGCGGCCGCTGTACCCAATGTCAAGGTCAAATTACTTTGAAGTTTTTGGTTAAGTTCTTTGGTTAAAGTTTTTGGTTAAGTTTTTTGGTTAAGTTTTGTGGTTAAAGTTTTTGGTTAAGTTTTTTGGTTAAAGTTTTTTGTTATTCTATATCTCTGCAACTGCTTTGCCCATTACCTTGAAACTTCACATGGGTGTTTATCATCATCTATATTTTCATTCTACCCCCCTTAGTCCAGGCTCCCTAATACAAGCCCGCATATACTTTTCGCGGCGCGATTTTTGACACTTGATTCTGGTAATTTGACCCATTGGCTACGATAATAACCCAGGTAGACTTTCGAGATAGGCGACAAATGTCAATGAAGAGACAAAATCCAAGATGGCTGCCGTTTTCACTCATAATACACTGGATGAGCCATACTTTCATATATAAAAGACATGTGGACATACTTTTGGTATCGGTTTTGATTGACTGGAGTATATCCAACATATTGCAACTGTTTGTGTTACAAAAGACTCCTATTTGCAGCCACAAATCCAAGATGGCCGCCGTTTTGAACAGGAAAAACACTATGTCAGACATCAATTTGTTTATGCAATGCATGCATACATCTAATCAGTATTTATTTTCACTATCTGTCAAATTCATAACACTATGGGCACGTTTATCCACAATCACTCGCGATATGCAAACAATAATCCAAGATGGCCGCCATAATTACTAAGAAAAACCTGTGTACGGCACACATGTATAGCTAAAATGACTACTGTAAAAGCATTTTGCATATATTTGGAACATGTGTTTGGCGTTGTTGCGAACATAATGCATTGCTACATTTCTGACACCTGTTTTTCAAAATGGCCGCCAAATTTCGACGATTTAAATCGCTCATATATATGAACTAAGAAACAACTTTCCAATAAATAGTGAACACCCAGATATTTCAATAATAATACGAAAAATATACACTTCTAAATTAACTAATTTGGATGTAAGAACTTAAATCGAGAACAAAAAGAAAATTACACCATTTATTGTATTAAACAACCAACTGAATCGTAGCACATTATAATTACGTTGATAACATGTATGCATATTTACGCATAATAATTGATTGTTCCATAGATAATCAGTAGCAGTAAGCATTATGTATGACATATCAATCCTAGTACAAGTCTATCCACAGCAGTGTTACTAATACCGATTACTGCAGCCACAAATATTAGGGACGATATCAAACGTTTTTCATAAAGCTGGGTGACGACGATAATTGTGTCTGTTACACTATAAGTCATTGTTCAATTAAACACCTGTAAACCTTATGCAAGTCTTAACAATACTATTTCAATTGTTTTCGGGTGAGCAGCGCGATTGTGTTGTCTCAGGTTTTGACAATCATTTGCTTTTTTTGTGGCAAAATGACACACACTTAACGGCACTAGATTTGCAGCCACACCGATTGGAGTCGCATCTGCCGCCACAGTTGTTAGCACGGATACAGGTAATCATTTCAAGAACTTTTCTGGTTTCAGAGAACCATCTACATTAATCCAGCCAAAGTTGGTGGGATCAAGTGCGCTCATATAGTGTCCAATAGTGTGATTGCACCGCGAACTACAAAGATTGATCGTGTTATATGTCCGCGGACAACACTGGACTTTAGGGGACGTTCATCTATATCCCTTATAGCAGTGCGTCTGGTATGGTACTGGAATCGTAACTCATCAAACGTTGACGCCGTTGTTTTTTTACCTAGAGCCAGACCATACTTGCACTCGGATAACAATCAGCCATCTGCATTTCATATTCGTCAAGAATGTCAGACTCTCCGAAATTGGCTAAGTACATTTCTGTGTGACTTATAACGGCACTATGCTTTGTACCAAATTTGCTCACTGCGTCATCGCCGGTCTTGATATGCGCTTTAACAAGAACTTGACAGAGCGCGGCACGTAACTTCCCGTATAAAATATGGAGTGGTATGAGTCGCCGTTTCGTACCTACACTATACTGTACCAACGACTCCTTCATGTGTCTTTTCAAAAAGTATTCCATGTATCGCAGTAACAGAACAACACTGTCGGTGTCGTTCGAAATTACTATGACACGTTCACATCCTCAACTGTCCAATTGGTATGTGGAATGATACGAGCATCCGCTTCTTCCAGCCAGCTACTGAGTTCTGCTATGTCACCAGTATGTCCTCCTTCGGGCTGCTGAAATAGATGTGCGGGAAGAACTTCGCCATCCGCAACCATTCCACTCAGTACCAGTGAAGTGTCTCTTATGTCACGAATGGCAACGTCTCGTACTAATATTTCCAGCTTTGACTTATTCGAAGCCGAAGTCCAGAATGTGTCTATCTGCTGTGGTATTGGCACTGTTTTGTGCATCTCAGCGATGTCAACACAACCAGTTGAACCTGCACGACATAGTCTCTCGCATTATTTTACCGACAACTCAGCATAACTGAGAAAGACCACGGGCACCTGAAATCACATTCTTTATGACCCGCCAAAGTTACCATATGATGTTAAATTATGTACCTGGCGAACTCTTGACATGAAATCGATTATAATCGTGGTTTTCAATACTGATTGTCTTTGGAAATCATAGTCGCTGTCAGCGAGGTTCAGCTCTAATTATGTAATCAGTGCACTTTTTGTTGGTTTAGTTGGCAAATCACCATCGAACAATGGACTGCATGGGAGAAGATCATGACTGAAAATGTCTGTCATTGACATTCCTCGCTCCTTTGCCATTTCACAGTCGCGTTGAGCTGAAGCGACGTCTTTGGTAGATATGTCATCCTCGATAGAGCCAAGTAGTGTAGCACGTGTACCTCTGTCAGCTGTGACATCAACCTTAGGAAGCTTCCGCTTTGATATAGTATCGCTCAACCGAGCAAACGCATCTTTGTATCCTGGTGCACCACGCGTTTGGTGACGAGGTTGTGTAGTTGAACTACTGGTACTGGAACGAGAAAAGGGTTTCCTCGGGACTGTACAAAATCAAGCAGACGCACAACATTTCTATCGAACAGCTCACCTTTCTGGCCGCTTAGCTCATGATGGATTGATGTTTCCATGTGCTCCATGAGGCGATCATTTGTCAGTGCACGAAATGTATTGGAGATGCCAAGAATTTCGTGAAAAAGCAACTGCAACTCAACAACTAATTCAGAGTTACGAGTTTGGCCGACAATGCCACCCTGCCTTTTGGATGCCCGTTGAATCGACTGTTCTAAATTCATATCTGGCACTACAGCATTGAAGATTCCATCTCTGTCCTTACCACAAACTGGCCACGCATGTATGACCTGTAGAAGTCGGGGTGCTCTAGCTCAAGTACTTTGACTCTCTCGAGGTACCACGAGCCATACCGTAGATAGTTTATCAAACTCCTGGAATATTGCCATGACCCGAGTCAACAGTTGAGACGTGAAGTAGCCAATTCCCATCCCTATCCGCGACAATCAGGTGCTTTATCTGAGTTACAATGTTCTGAAATACTCCCCAGAATTGACACCATTCCGACTTGGCCTCACATTCTCTTACAAATCGCAGGAACAACTGTCGCAGATTGCCGGATACAGCAAGAACAGCAAGAACCTCGGCAAACTTAGCAGATACATAACTGTTTTCTTTTAAAAACACCTTTCAGCTGTACCACAGATTCCAAAAATGCAACCGAAGTTCCATGGCTAAGCCAGAACGCCCTCCATGCCAGTGTATCCAATACTTCATTGACAATTAGCATTCCCCGGAGTGACCGAACATAATGCCCACCTGACAATACTGACTGCAGTACACGTTTCCCAAACACCTCAGACTCAATGAGTGCATCTTCCATACCATTACCGGTAATATATTTTCCAGCGCAATGCAGCAACACCTTGGCCATGTGGAACATTCCCATCATTGGATATATGTCGTTGAAATAATTCGACTCCGACATAAAAATATCAGCGACTGTATGAAAAACTCCCTCATCACAGAAGACAGGAAGTGCTACCTGATCCAACTGAGCTCGAACACTCTGAACATGTGTGAGAGCTTTTCTCACTGTGGCATAATCTTTAACTGGAGAGGGAAAAACTGGAAGAAATCCTACCCGCATTATAGGCACTGTTGCTGTTGAAATTAGTGCATGTATACCACCCCAAGGAGGCAGACCACCCGTAAGACTATCTGACAAACCACACCGGACCAAGGAGATCAGAAACTCGGAGTCATTAGCCTTCGTAACTGCAGAAGTGGACAGCGTTAAATCTGTGTCTTCTACTAGTTTGAAATTGGAAGGTAGACTTGGTCGCACGATCGGTTTGGGATCTTTGGGAACAATTTGGCAAGGAAGTGTTTTATTAACAGCATGGGACGATTTACTGAATGTGCTGCTCGATACCTGTTGTTTACTATGAGGTATATCGGATGCATCCTGAAACAGTACCATAACGGTGTCATGCGAACTGTGGGTGCCTGATAATGAAGAATTGTTCGCGAAGTCCGCATTGTCTAGTGCCCCAAGTGTGAAACCTTGTCTAGTGACATCACTGGGAATGGGTGTACCTAGTACTTCCGACGTTTGGATGGCATATGCCGATAAAAGGTTACGGGAACCCCTCACCTCCTTATACCCAGTCGATACACCGATGCGATTCATAGATGTCAAAAGCTCGCGACTTCGGCATTTACCGTACACAGTTTGACCTAACATGGCGTGAAGTGGGGTTTTCCGAGCCCCATGAAATAACTGAAGGTACAATATCTGAAATAAACAATGTAACTGAGTGTGCTGATGCTTAATAGCCCATTCTACATCTAGACTAGCACCTACATCCCCACTATCAGAATCAGGGTTACTACTCTCGTCATCAACATCGATGCCATTCTCATCCATTTGTAACATTTCTATTTTCAACAAACGAGATTTACTGATGTTAAACAGCGATGCAAAGAAGGACAGGAGTGAGTCAGGCATCGGTGTACCTTCCCATGATTTTCTTAATTCGTGGCTATCACAGAATTTGTCATTGAGATCAAAATTTACTTTTTGCATTTCCTCGCTCATTATCTCCCCAGCGGCTTTCATTATATCTAATGATTTTATCTTAGCTGCACTCATCTGTTATGCCAGGCATAAATTCATTTGCAAAACGTTATATGTATTGTTTTACATACTAGTGAAAATATTTCAAAGTTAGGACACGCACAGTGATTTCCAATAAACAAAATGTGGTGGCCATCTTGGAATTTTGTCTGCATATGCCGATCTTATGCACCGAAACACGTTTCACATGACAGACAACTAATGTTGGAAGCAGAGAAGAATATATCAACTTTAGCAATGCTCAAAATTTATATAAAATAACCTTCGCACGACAGTTATTTAGAATATAAAATGACGCTTCTGAAAAACACTCCCCATCTCGAGACTTTGGCTGCATATGACGCCCTTATGGAAACCTAATATATTAAGAATGACTGACACCTGACATCGCATCATAGTTGATTCCAAAAGTATGGCCATACATCATTTAAACATGAAAATATAACATATTGAGAGAGTTTTATTAATAAAATGGCGGCCATCTTGAAATTGCGATAATTTACGGTAAGCTAGTATGAATCAAACTTGCCCAACAAGTCAGGTAAGTACTCGTTGGTACGACTGCATGCGGGCTTTGTATTTAAACACGTTTTAGATATATAAAACATGCTGCTTCTATGCCTTCTTCCGCAATATGGCGGCCATCTTGGATTTTGACTTCCCAACGGTTTTTGTCGCCCGTCTGAAAAGTCTACCTGAGTTTTTTTTAAAGTGGATATGTTATATTATTAAAAACAAGTGTCAAAAATCGCGCCACAAAAAGTATATACGGACTTGTATTGGGGAGCCAGGACTACCTCCCGTGTGGCCCCTGTGCCCAATGTCAAGGTCAAATCACTTTGAAGTTTTTGGTTAAGTTTTTTGGTTAAAGTTTTTGGTTAAGTTTTTTGGTTAAGATTTTTGGTTAAAGTTTTTGGTTAAAGTTTTTGGTTAAGTTTTTTGGTTAAAGTTTTTCATTATACTATATCTCTGCAACTGCTTTGCCCATTACCTTGAAACTTCACATGGGTGTTTATCATCATCTATATTTTCATTCTACCCCCTCCCTTGCGGCCCCTGTGCCCAATGTCAAGGTCAAATTACTTTGAAGTTTTTGGTTAAAGTTTTTTTCGCGCCCGCTTGCGGAAAGCGCTATATAGTCGGCACTTTGGAGTACGTACGTATGTACGTGTGTCCGGTTAAAGTTTTTGGTTAAGTTTTTTGGTTAAAGTTTTTCGTTATACTATATATTTTTAGTGTCCATGCCTCGCCACAAGGCGCGACATGCAGGCCGCGACCATCTAGTTTGATTGTAAATATTCATTTCTTATTTTGGGATTTTCCCACCATTTATACATGTACTTGAACATGTACATGTACTTGTACAGGTAATATATGTGATTTAGTACTAAACCCATTGACCCGGCTTGAATGACCTCAGCTGTTGATAGGCCGTTAAACTCCAAGCAACAACAAGAACAACGCTATACTGGTCACAAATCCCATAAGTCCCATAAGTCCCATATATCCATTCACATCCACTCATTTATATTTCAGTGTTGGAGCGGCTGGCTGACAAACAAACCCATTCGGGAGACACGGTCCATATTGGAATTCAGACGAGCCAATCGCAACAAGTCGACGTCAGCGTCCATAACCCGTACCAAGAAAATGTGTCTTCCTCGGAACAGACTGAAATTCGGATGAATATCAAGGATGAGAAAGGGCAGGTAACCTTGACAACGGCGGAGATCACTCCCGGCAACAATCCAGACGAGGCGGAAATCGTGCTGCATGTGCGAACATCGTACTCCCGCTCCACCAGCTACGCGTCGGCGGTAACAAACTTTGTTGGTGACGGTGTGCTTGAGTCATTTGGGTATGAAAATGGTTCCAGTTCCGAGTCCAAGTCTGAATATGAGTCACAAAGAGGGTCCATAAGTGCGTCCACACCTTATGGCACCCTAAGTTCCAGTTGGAAGAGTAAGAAGAAAATTCTGAGGTCCAAAAGTGTTGATAATGCTTCTTTCAGCAAGAAATTGTCCAAGAAAGTTGAGAGTGGTTCGCTTTCAAAAAGCAATAAGAAATGTCTCGTTATTAAAAATGATGAGACTAGTTTCACTCAGCCACCTGATCTGGGTGTGAGTGGAAGCTTGCCAAGCAGCCCAGCTGTAGCAGAGCCTACTGACACGGATGAAAATCACCAGACTGCTCCACTGTCTCAGTCTGGCTGCTTTCTGAAGCTATTTAGCAAGAAACTGAACACATTACAAAGCCAGATGGAATCAGAAAACCTACATGGACCTAAGTTTAATCTGAAAGATAATGAAATCCAAGAACATCCAGATATAGTACACTGTGCGATAGAAGCTGAATTGAAAAAGCAGAATAAAGAATGGGAGGAAACTGATGTGAGTGAAATGCCAGAGTTAGAATTGCCATGTGATATTGTGTCTGGATTGGTCTCCACTGAATCATGTCAAACACATTTATAGACTTTATCAGGTAAAGAATGACTGCTATCAAAATTAAGATATTTTTGTTGCACCCGCTTGTAGGATTAATGTTAAACATTTTTAACATATCCATATTTTTAAATCTATGCCCTACATGCCTGATGTCACATCAATAAACTGTGTTAACGGTTTTCTTAAAAAGTTTATGTTTGTTAAGGTGTTAGGTCATAGATAGAAACACTTGGCTTCAATGATAATTGCTTCATAAGAGTGATGTGATATATGAATATAATATATAATATGTGAATATTGTCTTGTTACTGTATACTATATGGAGCATTCGTCCAGTTTCACCACTTTGTGCGTTTGACACATACAACGAATAATATGACAGCAAACCAAGTGGGTGGCAGGTGGGAGCATGCGATGGGTAATTTAACGATCGGGGTTCATCCTTACCGGAATCCAAACTGGAGACCTGGTTTGGCCCTCACATATGTCTTTGGCATTTTGTATGTGACAGTTGAATCTGGTTATACCCCTTATGTGAGTATTACGATATTCGTAATCCTACTTTAGGGGAAGGGGCCAAGTGACTTTGGTGTGGTATGGACCTGGCACCAGGTCAGGTTATTCTAGTTTCAGGGCTGAATATATTTGTTCTTGATGTAAATATTCCGTTCTGATTTTGGGATTTTCCCCCCCAATGCAGCAGGTTAAAACTGGATTGAACCCGTTTGCCCGGCCTTAGATGACCTTAGCTGTTGATAGGCCGTTAAACACTAATAAACAAACAAACAGCAAACCAAATAAAAATTGGTGCAATACATAATCGACATACATGTATAAGACAATAGCAAGCTATAAATATTATGTCGGCAAACTATACAAAAGACGAGATATCTGTGAATTTCTCCCATCGAATATTGTGCTTACAGCTCAGGCTCAGACAATCAAATTGCTTGATTGCAAGTTGGCATTGCTAACAGAACTTCAGAAACATTGATAATGTTGGTAAGATTAACGCAGGTGGTTGTGAAAACATGTGTTGATAAAAATAATAATCATAATCTAAAAACTAACTACGATGCCCGAGTGAATTGATTGAGGGTTGATCAAAAAGTGTCTAGCCACATCTATAAATAATGGTGCCAGTGGCCAGTTTTGGGAATTTTGGAACCTACGATCACTTTTATGCATGCTCGTCAAATCGCAGTCTTATACCTTCAGCAGTTTGTGAGAAATATTCACCACTCGTGAGTGAACTGAAAATGCACAGACTAATAACCAAAAGAAAGTGCTAATTACAGAGATTTGGAAATATGCCGGATAAGGAATATCGATCAATGTCGGGCAGATGGACGGGTTTGTACATTTTAGCACATTCTGAATGGATGCACGGACGCACGTACAGACGGGTAAAGCATAATCCCCCCACCCCCCCCCCCCCATAAATTGGTGGGGGCATATAAAATAAATTCTAAGAAGCACCACATAATTCACACCATATGTGGTGCTTCTTAGAATTTATTTTACAGTCGAGCACCAGTACCTCGAACGTCAGTATCTCGATGGTATCACCTATCTTTCCGATGATACTCTCCTCGGATGATTCGCTAAAGTCCAGAATTATATCCTTATTTGTTTAATGTAAATTTCCTCGGCTATCTCGAACATGCCCTATCTCGAACATATTCTCTATCTCAACTGTTCATTCTGTCCCCTTCGTATAAAAATACGTTTAATATCACTTCGCTATCTCGATCACATAAACGCTTTGGTAAATCACCTAAGCGCCTGGCTGCCAAGATCAATTTGGTTAACACTAATTTTCAAAACCTATTATCAAAGAAACAAAATAAATTCACACCTGCCTCGGGTTGTTTGCTTAATTGGTCCACCTCGATTTGTTTCAGTGTTTGACACGATTCATTAAGCATATCACGCTGGTCATTTAAGCAATTCACTGAGAGTTCTGGCGCCACCTGTAATGTTGGGTAGTTTACTACCTTTGGTCATTAGTTAATTGGTAATTAAAATTTGTTTGTAAATTAATTAATACTTTTTTTCTTGAATTAAATTCAGCATGTATTAATTATTCAATCTGATGGTGATTAATAATAAAAGCAACATTTGTTTTGTTTCATTATTCCTTTATTGTTTACTCGTGATGTGATGGGTAACATGATTTGATATTTTTTTGCAATATTTGACCATGTCACTTCCTCGGTATCTCGAACCTAGTCCTATCTCGACTAAAATATGATCTCCCTCTTGTGAGAGTTGAGTCAGGCTATGCCCCATATATAAAAGTAAGATTAGCGCTAATCCTATTACTTTTAGGGGATGGGATAAATGATGCTGGTGTGGCGAGGGCCTGGCACCAGATCAGGTTGTTCTAATTTCAGGACTGAATATATATTTTGATTGTAAATATTGAGTTCTGAAGTTGGGATTTACCCCCCTCGGACAGGTGGATACGGGACTCGACCCCGTTGACCCGTCTGCGTGTAGACTCCCTGAGGCTTGTACCTCTGTCAGAAAAGCGGACGTTAAACCCTATTCACTCACTCACTCACTCGACTTCAAGATACTGGTGCTCGACTATATGCCCCAACCAATTTATGATTTATTGGGGAGGGGGATTATATTTTACCCCTGTCTGTGCGCGAGTCCGTGCATCCATCAGCGTTTAAGTTTTCAATGACTCCTTCACCAATTTCAATAATATTTGCCCATATTGTCTATGCAGATGTCTATGGGGATTTAAAGGCCCAACTGGGATATAAAAGCCACCAGATGGCGCTGGGCAGGCTTTTTGATAATTTTATGCATGCTTCACTTCAGGGACACATTTTCAGATATTTTAGAAATACCACTGAACAAATAAGTACACTATTTCACACAGACATAGATAATACAACTTTGAAAGGTTTAGAAAAAATTGGATTTAAGAAAACAAATGTAAATGTGCTTTTGAAGTAATACAATGTATTCAACTGACAACTGATTCAAACTTGCCGGGCGGAGCGTAGCTGTTACATATGTAATTCATGCATAGAGCTGAGTTCATGACCCAACATTGTAAACAACCCCACGTGTTTAGTGATAACGCTAACAGCTATAACTGCCTGTATGGTCAACATCAGACAGTGTGCCAGCCGCACAACTTTGATTTTGGACAGTAATATCAAATTAAATGTGTGGTTGGTATGCACATAACAAGGTGAATGAAACAAAACCATGATTTAATAGACCAGCAAGAGAAATATTTCGCCATAGAACTTGATACAGTGGCTGTGAAAATGCAGTATATACTAATTATAAACAGCATATACTCGGGTTAGTATGCACAGTCACAAAACAGCATGTATGTGCAGTCTGATCTGGAATTTGCATGACTACATGAATTCAAGTTTGCTAGCAGCCTTATTTCCTGCATCCTAACACATACCAGTATGGCTATTTCAACACTGGTCTCTAATTAGCTGTCCGCATATATTATATCTGCAGCAATGCAGTCTAACTGGGACGGGGTTATCTGTGGAATGACATGACACAGTTACACATTTTTTCAAATACCGACTTATTACAAACACATATTCTTATATATTGGTTACTACATGTACTTACAAAATACATCGGAGATAGGAACCTTGTTCAGGTCCAGAAGTACAATATAGGTTTCACTATATATACACGACACACTCTAAGTAATGGACACGTGGACACGTTACGACATGCATATCCCCGGATCAGCAGCCTCATCAGGATCTACACTGTTAAGTTTGGTGGTCATTCATGGTGGCTTCATTCATGGTGGCTCTAATTAATGATGTAAACTGCATCATGATGTAGTCATGTGCTATCTGAATGTGAGTTAAACTGATCAAACACTCAATAAGCCCCATTTTGTCATTGTGTAACACATGGAAATGTGTTTCATTAAATTTTACGTGTTTCTATTTTTAATAATTTATATAATAGCATCAGAATACTCTTTGCTTTGAAATAGTTAGCAGCAAAATACTATATAAGTTTTAACACTTTTAGTAAATTCTCAATAATTTTCCTGCACAACTAAAACATACAGACACTATTATAGGGACTGGTATATATTGTATCATTTGTGTGTTTTATGGGACCACACGTTTGATAACAAACCTACATACCATATATCTAGATACTGGTCAGTACAGAAACACCTACACTGGCTATCCAACAGCCCCCTCACTGTTCTACATTGGGAGCAGACGACAAACATGTGCTGCTGTTTATGTATTCTATTTATAAAGCCAGTGTATAACTGACAGGCTAGGGACGCTATCAGTAATTGGATATGCCCCTCCTACAAAATTCGGTACCAGGGCACCGATTGTTGGGCCTTTAACATGGGGAAATTGTTTTTTTCGCAATAAAATCAATATTTGACCAAATTTCACGAAATAAAAAGAAGGCTCATTCTTAATTAGCCAGGTTTTTTGAAAAAAAATCCAGGCTATTGGATTGGCGAAAGCCATCGGGCGGGCGGGCGGGCGGCGTCCACAATCAATGTTAAGTTTTCGTGTTTGAGTCCATTTCTTTGTTACTGTACCACCTAGGACCACCAAACTTTCACAGCTTCATAATCAAGGGGTGCCCACCACATATCACTATCCAACATGTTACTTTTTTTTGAACTTGACCCATTTTTTCCGCGTAGTCGACTTAGCCATTTTCAATGTTAAGTTTTCTCGTTTACAATGTTAAGTTTTCGTGTTTAAGTCCATTTCTTTGGTACTGTACCACCTAGGACCACCAAACTTTCACAGCTTCATAACCAAGGGGTGCCTACCACATACATGTACAACTATCCAACATGTGACCATTTTTTTACCTTCACCTATTATTTCTACGTAATTGACCTAGCCATTTTCAACGTTAACTTTTTAACGTACGTCTGGTTAGAGTTTTTTGGTTAAAACTTTTTCGTTATACTATATCTCTGCAACTGCTTCGCCCATTACCTTGAAACTTCACATGGGTGTTTATCATCATCCATATTTTCATTCTAACCCCCAACCGTGCGGCCCCTGTGCCCAATGTCAAGGTCAAATTACTTAGAATTTTTTTGTTAAAGTTTTTTTGTGTACTATATCTCTGCAACTGCTTCACCCAATACCTTGATACTTCACATGGGTGTTTATCATCATTGTGCGCACTGCAATTAAGCGGAAATTTTTTTAAAGCGCGATCCTGTGCCCAATGTCAAGGCCAAATTAATCTTTGAATTTTTTTGTTAAAGTTTTTTTGTGTACTATATCTCTGCAACTGCTTCACCCAATACCTTGATACTTCACATGGGTGTTTATCATCATTGTCGCACCTGCTTGCGGAAAGCGCGATCCTGTGCCCAATGTCAAGGTCAAATTACTTTGAATTTTTTTGTTAAAGTTTTTTCGTGTACTATATCTCTGCAACTGCTTCACCCAATACCTTGATACTTCACATGGGTGTTTATCATCATTGTCGCACCTGCTTGCGGAAAGCGCGATCCTGTGCCCAATGTCAAGGTCAAATTACTTTGAATTTTTTTGTTAAAGTTTTTTCGTGTACTATATCTCTGCAACTGCTTCACCCAATACCTTGATACTTCACATGGGTGTTTATCATCATTGTTGCACCTGCTTGCGGAAAGCGCGATCCTGTGCCCAATGTCAAGGTCAAATTACTTTGAATTTTTTTGTTAAGTTTTTTCGTGTACTATATCTCTGCAACTGCTTCACCCAATACCTTGATACTTCACATGGGTGTTTATCATCATTGTCGCACCTGCTTGCGGAAAGCGCGATCCTGTGCCCTATGTCAAGTTCAAATTACTTTGAATTGTTTTGTTAAAGTTTTTTTGTGTACTATATCTCTGCAACTGCTTCACCCAATACCTTGATACTTCACATGGGTGTTTATCATCATTGTCACACCTGCTTGCGGAAAGCGCGATATCGTCGGCATTTTGGCATACGTCCGTCCGTCGTCCGTGTGTCCGGTTAAAGTTTTTTGGTTAAAGTTTTTCCATCTACTATATCTATTTTTTTAGTGTCCATGCCTCGCCCCAAGGCGCGACATGCAGGCCACGGCCATCTAGTCTACAAAAAGTGGGTATAATTATGTTATCCAAGTGTCTATGCTTGGAAAAAACCTGGCCTTCGTGGCTTTGCCTCGTTTCTTGTTTTTCCTTTAATTTAATATTATCAAAAGAAATCTTGTTTTTGAATTGTTGATGTAGCCGTAAAATTTGGGCAGCTTTCGTGAAACAGACAGTAGGAATGGTTCTTTTGTTTCGCATGCGATCCACACCTGAACACCCATGGTCGTGAACATTTTTAATGTTTTCTCAATAACTCGTTAACTCCTTCTCCAATTTCAATCATATTAGCCCACAATATCTGTCTAGGGGTGGTACTTCGTTTTGCATACAATCCACATGCGAACACCCAAGGTCAGGTCACTGGGGACTAGTGGTGGACCGATAGTATCGATGCATCGGTAGATCGCGATACATATCTTCACGATACATGTATCGCGATACACTGCCAACTATCGATAGTTGACGATAGCTACATTGTAATTATTAACACATTTTCAATGATCGTGTTTTTGGTGCTAGAAAGAGGTAAATATTTTAAGTGATTCTTATAGGAACCTGGATTCGACATCCTAGGACATCGACAGTTTCTTTAACAATCATTAATGTGCACAAAAAACACTTTATTGAACCGTTTGGCTTGTGCGCAGTTGATCGTATTTTTTTTGGTAACATATCAAACCGAAAGTTCGGAACACGAGCCGTGTCATGGGTTTTTGCGACCATTTTTTTTTCACTTCCCCATCGAAAAAGACAACGTTACAGTAGAACTGGCCGTTTTGGGTTTAAAATTAAAATGCAAAATTGTTGTTTAATGATGCCTCTGTGTGTTTGTGGGTCCTTGTAAATTCATTTTGAATATATGTTCTGACAACAATTCAATAAAAATAATAATAATAAAAAAAAATCAACTCCAAATCACAATGTTATTATCAATCAAATTGAGCTGCATCATTATTATTGAGTATTGTGTATTTAGCGATCTTTTTTTGAGACACTAGACTTTCAATCCTCCCTACCCAAGCGCCCTCCACCCCCTCACCACAGCCCCACCTCTTTCTGTCCACGGGCATTTTTTTTTATTATTTGAAAACCGTCTGGAGGCCAATTAATTATGCAATATAACTAATTGATCTATTTTGTATTAAAGAAAAACGAGTAGAACATGCATGTTTTTTCCGGCGATACCTAACACTACTGGGGACTTGCATTGTCATGGAAAATGAGTTTAACTTTTTAATCTTTTCTCAATAATTTGTCTATCCTTTCATGTATCTGCTTCATATTTCATACACATATTGCTCTAATGGTCCTCTACTGCTCTGTGACAAATCCACGTTCGTTTTTTTTGCCTCGTTTTCTATCAAAGCGGTATGTGGGGGCATCCATGTTCTATGAACACATTTTCTAGTTGTTGTACATTGTATTCAATGGATTCCAGCAAATTCTTTGTTTAATTTAGAGCCACACAGGTAATACCGTAATAACCCTAAATATTCGGACACCATGTATTTGGGGTAACATCAAAAAGTATGTGGTTTCTCCACAACAGTGAGTGTGCCTATGTTTAGGGTTAGTATGGCAGTAGTGGTTTAATCACAATAACAATGTATTCGGATATAATTTGTTTTGGGAAACCCCTATTAAATAGAGGTTTCCCAAAACGAATGTGGTCTAATCACAATAACAATGTATTTGGATATAATTTTATCACAATAACAATGTATTCGGATATAATTTGTTTTGGGAAACCCCTATTAAATAGAGGTTTCCCAAAACGAATGTGGTCTAATCACAATAACAATGTATTCGGATACCCCTTTTATCACAATAACAATGTATTCGGGGTATAATTTGTTTTGGGAAACCCCTATTAAATAGAGGTTTCCCAAAACGAATGTGGTCTAATCACAATAACAATGTATTCGGATATAATTTTATCACAATAACAATGTATTCGGATATAATTTGTTTTGGGAAACCCCTATTAAATAGGGGTTTCCCAAAAGAAATTATATTCAAATACATTGTTATTGTGATTAGACCACTATTAAATAGGGGTTTCCCAAAACAAATTGTATCCGAATACATTGTTATTGTGATTAACAAATTTTATCCGAATGTTATTGTGATTAGACGACTACTGCCATACAGCAAATTGTGTCCGAATACTTAGGGTTACTATGGTACTATGACTATAGAGTTGCCTACATGTTAGAGACAATAGCATGTAGTGATATTATGAGAAATTATACTGAATTATTATGCAAAGTTAGTTTGGGATATCGGAATTTTAAAGCTAGGGTTGTTTTTTTCATCCACCTGTCATCAACTTGCCACCACCTTAGAACATAAAACAAATAAACACAAATTGATGTTATCATAATTCTGCTGACATAGTGATGGCACCACCACTATAAATGTATGGCTATTGGGTGCACATTGATACGATTACCTGTCCATATCCGTTTTTATGTTATGAAACAAACTTATATTATAACTCTATATTATACAGTGGGTGGTGGTCGGGCGAATGAGACAGGGTAAATAAACGGTAATTGTTCCTCCTTATAGGAATCACGATTTGCCTGGTTTGGCCCTCAGGTACGTTTTTATCTTTGGCTCTTTAGTTACCTGGGAGTTGAATTGGGTTATTGCCCATTATAAAAGTAGTAAGATTATTACTAATCCTACTGCTTTTGGGAGGGGCCAAGTGATTCTGGTGAGGCGAGGACCTGGCATCGGATCAGGATTATTCTGATTTCAGGGCTGAATATATATATGTACTTGTACAAGTAATATATGGGACTTAGTACTAAACCCATTGACCCGGTCTTAAATGACCTTAGCTGTTGATAGGCCGTTAAACCCCAACAAACAAACAAACAAACAAACAAACTATATTATACACTTGTGTCGCCTTGCCGAAAAACTGGTTGGTCCAGTTCCATGTGTATGTTATGCATAGGTTTCAGGAAACTTTTTGAACGGCTTCAATACAACTGTTTTAAATTCAAGGCAAAAAATGAAAAGAAAATGCTCCCTCAATAAATATAAAAGCTCTAAAGCTTTTTGAATGCCCCTCAAGTGTCTATTCGTAAATAGGCATTAAACCTTATTAAATCAACATTATATTCTGTATTAAAGACATTTTCTGGCAAAATAAACATTCATTCACCATTACCCCACTTAGTGATTGACATTAGGATGCATTATCAGACATAAATTTCCACACTGATATCAGGGGTGATAACTGTGTTTCCCTTAAAATGTTAACAGACAGTACTATTTATTCTCTGTATTTATTTATTTTTTGATGTGCAATGATCATACTTTATAATCTGTGGAAAATATTATTTTTTCAGGTGACACATTTAATTATTATAAATAATTATAAATGTCATGCCTCATTTGCATATGAAAATAGCCTGATACCACCGCGCGTCACTATCAGTAAAATAAATATTACTAAATGATTATATCTGTATAGCGGGCACTCGTAATTTTTAGACCTGGTGGAATAGTGACACAATTATACACTTGTTTAATTCCTATAAAGAACATTTTGTGCCATGTACTTTTAATGTTCAAAAATATTTGAAATATTGATTTGCACATTTATGTTTAACATCCATATCAAAGTACACCTCTGGGTTATAAAACACATTTTTTTCCAGTTTTCTTTGATTGTTTGATTATATATTATTGTTTTAATACATTTTGGTGTTATTTATTCATTTACAAAGACATACATGTACACCGTTCACCTCTGCTTTTGACTATTTGCTTTTTTCTGGTTGATAATTATTTATTGTTTATACATGACTGCCGTTATTTGACACGCTTACAGCCATGTTCAAACGTACAGCGCGTGCTGTTTGACCATGGCTGTAGACAATGCTCATTCCGGGGCCAAGCAAAATGTCTCATGACGCGCCATTACGTCACCAGACCAGTTCACAACGGCCGCACTGAAGTTTGAAATTGATGCGGCTGCATCACGCGACGTGTACTGTGGCCCCGGAATATGTATCAGTGATTCTATATTTTATGTACATCTTGGTGCCGTTTTTCTAGTTTCGAGGTAGAACCAATAATTCATTAAACTGTGTTTATTCCATTGGATGACAGTCCATGTGTTACATTTATAATAGTATAGCCAATTGTTCTCGTCATTTTATATATTTTATTTCCACTTCAGGGGACCAGGGGTCTCAGAAATGTCATTTCCGTTACGTAAATTTACATGACGTAAATATAGCTTTACATTTGCACTTTTTTCTTTTCAACGGCATAACACATAAAACTGAAGGGGCATCTATTAAGACAAGTGTCAATAATATGGTAAGCTAATTGTATTAGTTTGAAACAGAGCAATTTAGTAGCAAGTCGTGGAATTTCTCATTTATGGTAAACCAACAACATGTATTTAATACGAATCAGTAAAGTTAAACAAAACAAAATAGCTTGGCATGTAACAGAATACCGTGTTTTACCACATGTACCAAACATCGTTATAAAGCTACATTTAATTAATAGCACAGCCTCAAAAAATATGGGCGTAACGGAAATGATTTGTGTAACGGTAATGACAAAACGTAATGGTAATGACTCTCCATTTATTTAAAATACTAATACAGCATATATAGCAAACATATTTATACTTTGCATATGCTGTACAATATAACTTCAAGTTAATGTTTACTTTTAATGTGATTGCCAACAGAAACCCACACTCCTCGAAGCTGTGTCTGTTTTTTGTTGTTCCAGAGCTTTTACTAATGAAATCCTGATATATAAATGTTGTAGGTCTGAATAAATGTGCCATTACTGACCGACAACTGATGGGACATGGTTTATATCTAATTTACGCATGAACTGACTGGTTAGTATGGTAATTTATCATTGCCGTTACACGATCGTCATTACCGTTACACAATTTCGTAACGGAAATGACCGTAACGGTAATGATTTTTCTTTAAAAAATCCAATTTTGCACCCCTCTGTATACAACGCATCATGAAGGTAGAATATGCAAATACAACGTTGTAAGTGTGTCTATCCACCCATTTTGGTTTCAACCGACCTACATACATATGGACGTGTATAAACCCCGAACGGTAATGATGCATGTAATGTGTAACCTTAAAATTATGAATACAGACCGGCCTCGTTCTCGGCAATGACTTTAGTTGTGTTACCACCGTATTTATTTATAAATTGCGCGCGCATAAACAGTTTTCATTGCATTAGTAACTGAGAGTAGGAAAGGGAGGTTACTCTGATTTTACATTTTTTGTTCAGCGTAACGGTAATGATTCGATTTCTCGGGACAGATACATTAAAGTCAGTATTTTTCACAACAAAAGGAAATTTTATTGCAGAATAAGTTTAATGTAAATGTTAAACTATTTTAATTCAGATGCAATGTATAGTAAAGTACAAATGGACAAGATTTGAGAATTACGGGCTTGTAAACTGTGCTGATTGATGACCGGGACATGCCCATTTGGTGCACCACACGTATGCCAACAACGGACAATAATAACTAAACACACATAACAAGAATTGTAAATACTGTTTTCTTAATGGATTGGTATTATACATAGTTTCTTTACTGAAAACAAAAATAATTTTCCTTATAAATTGTGTGATTTGTCAGTAAATTACACCGGGACACCAGATGTACATAAAATATAGAATCACTGGTATACGTAAATCAGCTGTTTGAATGGACCAGATTATCAAAGTACCGAAAGTACTGCATATACTAGTATATGCTCAAATTACATGAAATTTCCAACGGAAATGTAACAATAATGTTCGACCATGTCCAGCCGTGGTTGAACATTTACCTATGGCGTTGGGGTTCAAACAGTTCTCTCGTGCCACAGCAAACGTTTACCCACGGCTGTACATTTTCGAACCTTATAATAAGAAATTGTTACTGTGTACCTTATGTGAAGTAATTCAGTATTTACATTTTGAATGCGGAAGATGAAAATTGTCGTCTGCTGTTGCTTTAAATTTGGTCTTCTTTCTCAATAAAAACATGGCTTGACAGCACTTTCGAATCATTTCCAATGGAAATGATTCGAAAGTGCTGTCAAGCCATGTTTTCATTGAGAAAAATGGAAACTAAATATATCCAATGATATCCAGAAAACAAAATAGATGACCTCATCCTCCCCTTCTTATGAACAATACCGTAATAAAAGAAGTTGAAACTCGTAAACACCTAGGTATCGTATTTTCCGATACTGGCAAATGGCAGCCTCACATTTCATCGGTCATTAGTCGCGCCTGGCAACGCATTGGATTGCTTCGTTGTTTAAAATTTACATTAAATAGAAAGTCACTAGAAAAAGCATACTTCTCCATCATACGCCCCTTGCTCGAATATAGCGATAGTACTTGGGATAATTGTTCAATAGAACTAAAAAATGAACTAGAATCCATACAAATTGAGGCCGCACGAATTGTTACTGGGGCCACTAAACTATGTAGTATAGACAAACTTTTCACGGAAACCCAATGGGGAAAGCCTCGAACAGCGAAGAAGAAAACACAAATTACTTTTATTCTTCAAAATGAAACACAATATGACACCAACTTATCTGAGTAATTTAATCCCGGAACAAACACAAACTCGATACAGGCTAAGAAACGACGAAGACATTCCATTAATACACACACGTACTAAACTGTATCAAGATTCATTTCTTCCATCTACCATAAAAGAATGGAATTCCCTATCCTAGAATGCAAGAAACAGCCCAACCCTTAACTCGTTTAAGAATGCACTAAATGTTAACTTGCGTAAACCACCAACCTACTACTACACAGCTACTAATCAACAAGGCCAAATTCTCATGACTCGTATCCGGCTAGGGTGTAGCGCGCTGAACTACGACTTATTCCGGAAATCAATAGTTGACAGCGCTACATGGGCTTGTGGTGCAATCGAAAATGCTAATCACTACATTCTCTCATGTCCCCTTTATACAAATCAAAGACAACGGTATTTGTCATCTCTTCCTTGTCCACCGATCCTTAATAACCTAATTTATGGCAGCAAATTTTTACAATATTTTGAACAATGAAAACAGCCTTGTATTCCAAAGGGTTCAACAATTCATTATTGCCTCTAAACGTTTCGCTGCATGACGGGAGACTGCCCCTGCGACTGAATGGTTTGTAACGATTATCTTGTAAACTACCAATAGCAGGACAAATGCTAGTCGTGTATCGTTATAACACTTCAATTCAATGCCAATGGTTCGGAGCGCATGTTTGGGATAACTCTCTTTTTGTTTCCTTCAGTTATCTAAGAAAACTTACATACATGTATGTATACATTATATGCATTCTTGCCACATTCCCATTTACTGATGCTTTACTCAAGGAGAAGAATTCAATAAGCTCTGTGAGCTTGTTTTCTAATCCTTATTCACCGTTACTTTATATGTATTTTGATGCATATATATATAATACATGTATAGTATTTGAAATAAATATTGTTTGAACTAAAAACTAAACAGCAGACGACAAAATTTGATCTTGCAGTGTATGGGTTAACGCTGTGATAACATGATAATTGCTTGGATGGGTGGTTGAATTCTGTGTGACCTCTGAACTTATCACAGTTTAACGTCATTTCCAGTAATTATACCCCCAGCATACAAAGTCTGTCGAGGGTACCGCTATATAGTTTTTGTATGTCCGTCAGATTTGCGTTCAAATTTTTGTTTGTCAGTCCAAGCAGTATCCGTGAGCTTTTGTTCACTTGATGTACATGTAGTTAGTTACATGGGTGGAAGGTGGGTGCAAGCGATGGGTAATTTAACGATCGGGGTTCATCCTTACCGGAATTCCGACTGGAGACCAGTAGCCTATTTCTCAACATTGCTCTTTATACAAAGTACTTTGAGGGAGAAATTTTCAATTTTTTGAAAAATGTATTAAATTACTGATTTATTACATTATCAGCCATTTAATGGCTGATAATGTAATAAATTCAGTATAATAATTCTGCATCTTTTAATCATAAATATGCATTTGTTAGTTCTAGAAATAATGATTTCAGGAAAAATAAATATTATCCAAAGTACTTTGTGTAAATATTTGCAATGTTGAAAATAGGCTACTGGTTTGGCCCTCACTATCTTTGGCATTTTGTATGTGACAGTTGAATCTGGTTATACCCCTTATGTGAGTATTACGATTATTCGTAATCCTATTTTAGGGGAAGGGGCCAAGTGACTTTGGTGTGGTATGGACCTGCCACCAGGTCAGGTTATTCTAATTTCAGGGCTGAATATATTGTTTCTCGATGTAAATATTCCATTCTGATTTTGGAATTTTCCCCCCAATGCAGCAGGTTAAAACTGGATCGAACCCATTTGCCCGGCCTTACATGACCTTAGCTGTTGATAGGCCGTTAAACACCAATAAACAAACAAACAAACAAACATGTAGTTACATTATTTTTTTCTGAATAAATATCAAAGGCACAATAAGGAAGAGAATACTAGCTACACAAGTACTATTGGGTCCCAATCGGGCGGATCAGGATCTTCAGGGGTCGCCATTCCATAAATGAAACACCTGCCATATGTCTAACAAGTGGGTGGAAGGTGGGAGTATGCGATGGGTAATTTAACAATCAGGATTTATCCCGACCGGAGACCTGGCTTGACCCTCAGCTACTACTTCAGCTTTCTTGTATGCGAGAGTTGAATCTACTGGTATTACTTATAGGGGAAGGGGCCAAGTGACTTTGGTGTGGTATGGACCTGACACCAGGTCGGGTTATTCTAATGTTAGGGCTGAATATATTTTTTCTCCATGTAAATATTTAGTTCTGATTTTGGGATCCCCCCCCCACCCCCCAAATGCAGCAGGTATTAAAACGGGATCGAACCTGTTTGCCCTGCCTTACATGACCGTAGCTGTTGATATGCCGTTAAACACCAATAATTCCAGCACAAAAATATTTACACAATTCCCTAACATTTGATTGGCCCGTAGCAAGTCTCTGTCCAAAATTTATATCCCAGTAAACTCCCGCACCGAACTACTTTCCGTATCCGTGAGGCGCAGTTAAAATAATTATTAAGAAAACGGAAAACACATTTTCTTGATGAATTTATTTCAAATGCTGGAATTATAAGGAATGAATTGCCATTTTGTTGAATTTATCGGGGATATAAACTTGGAAAAGTCGCGGGAATACTGGTCGAAGGCCTTCCGGCCTTCGTCCAGTATTCCCGCGACTTTTCCAAATTTATACCCCGATAAATTCCACAAAAAGGCCATTCATTCCTATAATAAACAAACCTATTCCCCTGTACTTAACCTTTTCATGCTGAGGATACGCTATCATGTTTGCAGAAAATCCTAAATATTTTCCTTCAATGCGCTCAGAAATACATGTAAATGTCGCGACCACCATCTTGTCGAGACGGTTCAAATGAGTGGTCACAACATATACATGTACTTCCATTGAGAAATAACAAAAATAAAATATTTAATAGATGTCATACCTGCACAGGTGTACATGTATTCTGAAAGGAATGCACCTTTACAGGTATGACATTTATTTAAGTATTTTAGTCAATGATTTTCAGAAATTTGCGTTACGTTTTTGAGCGGTACATCCATCAGTGTTGCTGACTCCTTGTTTTACAAAACACATCCTTATTGTATCTTTAACTCATTTCAGTCTAAGGATACAATCATTTTTGTAAATAAAATCTCATTATTTTGTTTATTTCTCCATGAATGTTTATGTGGTTACCACTCATTTGAAATGTCTCGACGGTTCAAACAACATATTCTTTCGTGATGAAATAAAGAAAATAGATTTTTTTCTCATAAAAGTTTCATACTACTATAATTGTATCCCATTTTAATGGATTAAATGTGATGGTTACTATGTAATTTTAATGGATTAAATGTGATGGTTACTATGTAATTTTAATGTTTTATGTTGTATGTCTTGTTTTGTGATAAAAACAATATTTATACAGTATTCTGACCATGGATAGGCACATCCATGCAAGCTGATCAGTTGCTGTGCTGATAGCCATTTACTTACGATACATCAGCAAAAAGGGCATGGCCTGTGCATATAAACCGTTGAGTGTAAATTCGTACTTGAAATCACACAGGCCGAGACAAACATAGCACATTCATAAACTTAACGTTGGGGTAAAACCGTAAATGTCTTATAACATCTGTTTCCTTTCATGGAACGCCTTGATATTTCATACATGCATTCATCTGATGATACTCTTATCGTGATATAGCAAATCCACGACCCACCGCCCACCCCTTACCCCAGGGTCAAGGTCACAAACTTAGCACATTCATAAACTTTACGTTGGGGTAAATGTCTTATAACATCTGTTTCCTTTCATGGAACACCTTGATATTTCATACATGCATTCCTCAGATGACCCTCTATCATGCTGTAGCAAATCCACAACCCACCACCCAACCCTTACCCCAAGGTCAAGGTCACAAACTTAGCATGTTCATAAACTTAACGTTGGGGTAAATGTTGTGCAACTTCTGTTTCGTTACAGGGAAGCTTTGATATTTCATACATGCATTCATCTGATGATCCTCTATTGTGCAACAGCAAATCCACTGGAGACGATTCTCATGCGCTTCCAAAACATGTTTTTTGTTAAGAATTAAGGCAAAAATGAATAACAGCAGACGACAATTTTCGTCTCCCGCGTAGTGAGGATTAAGGAAACTATCATAATAATACTTACTTTGGAGTGGGCGTGCTGTCAACACTTTCAGCCATCATTGTTGTTCTAATCACATGATCATGCACCTTGCAACTGTAGCCTAAGGAATTATTAGCTACAATAATTTGCCTCCGATATGTTATCTACGGCTACAATTTGACCCATTCAAAATATGTGAATTTAGTAAACTGTATATTTTATACCTTTAAACAAATGATCTTTGATGTAGTACATGTACTAATAAATTGCCAAAAATAATAGAACAGAACATAACGAAATGAAGCTTTAAAATTTACAAGATATACATGTAAATGTCAGATAAACACCTTGACACGGTAAAATAACTAATTTCTGCATGTGTATGTTCTTTATTAATAATTTATTGATACAGCTTTGACAGTTTTATATCGCTAGCATATCAAACACGCCAGTTAACCAGTTGCAAAAGTCTCTCTTCAATGTGTTACATTAAAGAGATGGGGTTAAATTGCGTATGGAGCGGGGTAGCAATTTTGTTTCTAAGGAAGTATGTGCGCTGTTGTTGATTAACTTATGATTGTTATTGAAATGAATGGTTACATCTGTTGTAAACATTTTTCTGCAACACACTCAATGTAATAAAAGTATGTGATAGCCAGATGATTTTATGTTTATTTTTGAAATAGTTATGAATCAAGGTGCATGATCATGCACAACAACAACGTCGCCCACTCCAAAGTAAGTATTATTTGATATTTTCCTTAATATGCAACGGATTTTGATGAAATATGGCACAGCAAACTCGTCTTCAAGAGCTGCATTTGATGGTCCATGGAGTTCGGCACAGACTTGTGTCGTTTTTGCGAAGAAAACGACACAAGTTTGGGTGAAAATACAGTGACCACCAAATGCAGCTTAACAAGATGAGTTTGATGCGCCATATTTCATCAAAATCCGTTACGTAATAAGGACAATATAAAAGAATACGTACTTTGAATCAGATGGATTCTGGAAGTTTCAATTCTTGTTGTTAGTACCACGTGATCATACACCTTGTGAATCAGTGGCAACAAATGTAGCTCGAGATCATGCTGTGATCGTTATCCATTTACTGTAGCTTATTTCACCAACATTGCAAAGTATACTTATCTAGCAAAGTATACTTTGAGGGAGAATTTTTCAATTATAGGATAAATTTATTAATTTTTATTATACTGAATTTATTACATTATCACAGCCATTTTGGCTGTGATAATGTAATAAATTCAGTATAATAATTCTGCATACTTTTAATTATCAAATGTATGCAGTCGTTAGTTCTATATGACATAATGCATTTCAGGAAAAATAAATGATTACTCCCTCAAAGTATACTTTGCTAGAAAAGTATACTTTGCAATGTTGGTGAAATAGGCTACTGGTCATGTTTTGCTGCAAGTTTACAGTTTTTTTTATCACAAATACATTCATAATGAATTGATACTATTAATATGTACTACAGGGCTGAATCTATATTTTTTCTGTAAATATTCAGTTATGATTTTGGGATTCCCCTCCCCCATCCATATTGGATGGGTTGTGGCCTAGGGGTTAGAACACCTGACTTCCAATCCCGAGGTCGTGGGTTCAAACCTTGCCTTGGGCATCAAATATACTGTCATAGTATTTCCATCCCACTGGTCTGTCGGATGAGACTTTAAACTGTGGTCCCGTCTCTAATATGACCCTAGCTGTTGCTGGGACGTTAAACCCATTAACTTTCACATTCCCCCATCCATATTGGATTCAAACCTTTAACTCGACCTAAAATAACTTAACAGGCCTTTAAATAAATCGTAGTGTGTACTTCATTCCAAACGTGTAGATCACATCCTATGCCAATTGAAACTTGTTATGTTATACAGGTAACAAACATGACCTTGCTTCGTAAGATTAATTTCAACTATAAGTTGGGTGGTTGGTCGGGCGAACATGACGGAGTAAATTAACGGTAGGGGTTGCTCCTTATAGGAATCACGATTTGCCTGGTTTGGCCCTCAGGTACGTTTTTAACTCGACTATTCGAAGAATAAGTAGAGCTTATGTTGTCACCCCGGCGTCGGCGTCACCGTCACGCCTTGGTTAAGGATTTTGTCGCGCCTGCTTTAGCAGAGGCGCGACTATAGTCGGCGCTTTTTCCATCGTCCGCGTCGTCCGCGTCGTCCGCCGTCCGCGTCGTCGGTTTTTTTGTAAGGCAAATGCGTTAAAAGTTATTGTGTTTTCACAATATCTCTTTAACCCCTTGCCAGACTTTGATAATATTTCACATCAATGTTTGTCTAGGGATGATGCTTCATTACGCACACCCCAACATCCAAATTATCAAGGTCAAGGTCATTTATTTACTTGTAATGTTCACCGGTTTTGTAACAGAAATGCGTTAAAGTTATTGTTTTTTCACAATATCTCCTTAACCCCTTGTCAGACTTTGATAATATTTCACATCAATGTTTGTCTAGGAATGATGCTTCATTACGCACACCCACACATCCAAATTGTGAAGGTCAAGGTCATTTATTTCCTTGTAATGTTCACCGGTTTTGTAACAGAAATGCGTTAAAGTTATTGTTTTTTCACAATATCTCTTTAACCCCTTGCCAGACATTGATAATATTTCACATCAATGTTTGTCTAGGGATGGTGCTTCATTACGCACACCCCCACATCCAAATTCTCAAGGTCAAGGTCATTTATTTACTTGTAATGTTCACCGGTTTTGTAACAGAAATACGTTAAAGTTATTGTTTTTTCACAATATTTCTTTAACCCCTTGCCAGAAGTTTGATAATATTTCACATCAATGTTTGTCTAGGGATGATGCTTCATTACGCACACCCCCACATCCAAATTCTCAAGGTCAAGGTCATTTATTTACTTTTAATGTTCACCGGTTTTGTAACAGAAATGCGTTAAAGTTATTGTTTTTTTCACAATATCTCTTTAACCCATTGCCAGACTTTGATAATATTTCACATCAATGTTTGTCTAGGGATGATGCTTCATTACGCACACCCCGACATCCAAATTCTCAAGGTCAAGGTCATTTATTTACTTGTAATGTTCACGGTCAAATGCCTCGGCAGGCGCGACACCGCTTCCGTGGTGGAATTATTGTTAGTCAACCTTGTATATGGAATACTACTGGCCCTACACCCACCATACTCGCACAACTTCATCTCCTAGTGATGTACATCAATAACCCCTGATCTATATTTGACCTTGACCTACATTTCCTCTTGAATTACTTAGTTAATTCCCCTTGGTTAAGGTTTTTAGTCAACCTTGGTTAAGGTTTTTAGTCAAGCTTGTACATGGAATACTATTGTGCATACAGACACCATACTTGGACAACCTTTTCTCATAGCGGTGTACATCAATAACCCCTGATCTATATTTGACCTTGACCTACATTTCCTCTTGAATTACTTGGTTAATTCCCCTTGGTTAAGGTTTTTAGTCAAGCTTGTATATGGAATACTCCTGGCCCTACACCCACCATACTTGGACAACTTCATCTCCTAGTGATGTACATCAACAACCCCTGACCTATATTTGACCTTGACCTACATTTAACCTTGAATTACGTAGTTAATTCCCCTTGGTTAAGGTTTTTAGTCAACCTTGGTTAAGGTTTTTAGTCAAGTTTGTACATGGAATACTATTGTACATACAGACATCATACTTGAACAACCGTTTCTCATAGGGATGTACATCGATAACCCCTGATCTATATTTGACCTTGACCTACATTTCCTCTTGAATTACTTAGTTAATTCCCCTTGGTTAAGGTTTTTAGTCAAGCTTGTATATGGAATACTCCTGGCCCTACACCCACCATACTTGGACAACTTCATCTCCTGGTGATGTACATCAACAACCCCTGACCTATATTTGACCTTGACCTACATTTAACCTGGAATTAAAAAGTTAATTCACCTTGGTTAAGGTTTTTAGTCAAGCTTGTACATGGAATACTAGTGTGCATACAGACACCATACTTGGACAACCTTTTCTCATAGGGATGTACATCAATAACCCCTGATCTATATTTGACATTGACCTACATTTGCTCTTCAATTACTTAGTTAATTCCCCTTGTTTAAGGTTTTTAATCTAGCTTGTATATGGAATATTCCTGGCCCTACACCCACCATACTTGGACAACTTCATCTCCTAGTGATGTACATCAACAACCACTGACCTATATTTGACCTTGACATACATTTAACTTTGAATTACTTAGTTAATTCCCCTTGGTTAAGGTTTTTAGTCAAGCTTGTACATGGAATACTATTGTGCATACTAACTCCATACTTGCACAACCTTTTCTCATAGCGATGTACATCAATAACCCCTGATCTATATTTGACCTTGACCTACATTTTCCTCTTGAATTACTTACTTAATTCTCCTTGGTTAAAGGTTTTTAGTCAAGCTTGTAGATGCAATACTCCTGGCCCTACACCAACCATACTTGGACAACTTCATCTCCTAGTGATGTACATCAATAATCCCTGACCTATATTTGACCTTGACCTACTTTTATCCTTGGATTACTTTCTTATTTCCCCTTGGTTAAGGTTTTTAGTCAAGCTTGTATATGGAATATTCCTGGGCCTACAGCAACCATACTTGGAAAACTTCATCTCCTAGTGATGTACATCAATAACCCCTGACCTATATCTGACATTGACCTACATTTAACCTTGAATTACTTACTTAATTTCCCTTCGTTAAGGTTTTTAGTCAACCTTGGTTAAAGTTTTTATGCAGGCCGCGGCCACATTGACCTACATTTAACCTTGAATTACTTACTTAATTTCCCTTGGTTAAGGTTTTTAGTCAACCTTGGTTACGGTTTTTAGCTCGACTATTCGAAGAATAAGTAGAGCTTATGTTGTCACCCCGGCGTCGGCGTCGGCGTCACCGTCACGCCTTGGTTAAGGTTTTTAGTCAAGCTTGTATATGGAATACTACTGGCCCTACACCCACTATACTTGGACAACTTCATCTCCTAGTGATGTACATCAATAACCCCTGATCTATATTTGACCTTGACCTACATTTCCTCTTGAATTACTTGGTTAATTCCCCTTGGTTAAGGTTTTTAGTCAACCTTGGTTAAGGTTTTTAGTCAAGTTTGTATATGCAATACTACTGGCCCTACACCCACCATACTTGGACAACTTCATCTCCTAGTGATGCACATCAATAACCCCTGATCTATATTTGACCTTCACCTACATTTCCTCTTGAATTACTTACTTAATTCCTCTTGGTTAAGGTTTTTAGTCAACCTTCGTTAAGGTTTTTTTTCAAGCTTGTACATTGAATACTATTGTGCATCCAGACACCATACTTCGACAACCTTTTCTCATAGGTATGTACATCAATAACCCCTGATCTATATTTGACATTGACCTACATTTCCTCTTCAATTACTTACTTAATTCCTTTTGGTTAAGGTTTTTAGTCAACCTTCTATATGGAATACTACTGGCCCTACACCCACCATACTTGGACAACTTCATCTCCTAGTGATGTACATCAACAACCCCTAATCTATATTGGACCTTGACCTACATTTCCTCTTTAATTACTTAATTCCCCTTGGTTAACGTTTTTAGTCAAGCTTGTAGATGGAATACTCCTGGCCCTACACCAACCATACTTGGACAACTTCATCTCCTAGTGATGTACATCAACAACCCCTGACCTATATTTGACCTTGACCTACATTTAACCTTCAATTACTTACTTAATTCCCCTTGGTTAAGGTTTTTACTCGACCTTGGTTAAGCTTTTTACTCAAGCTTGTACATGGAATACTATTGTGCATACAGACACCATAATTGGACAACCTTTTCTCATAGTGATGTACATCAATAACCCCTGATCTATATTTGACCTTGACCTACATTTCCTCTTGAATTACTTACTTAATTCTCTTTGGTTAAGGTATTTAGTCAAGCTTGTAGATGTAATACTCATGGCCCTACACCAACCATACTTGGACAACCTCAACCCCTGACCTATATTTCACCTTGACCTACATTTAACCTTAAATTACTTACTTAATTCCCCTTGGTTAAGGTTTTTACTCAACCTTGGTTAAGGTTTTTAGTCAAGCTTGTAGATGGAATACTATTGTGCATACAGACACCATACTTGGATAACTTTTTCTCATAGGGATGTACATCAATAACCCCTGACCTTTATTTTACCTTCACCTACATTTAACCTTGAATTACTTGGTTAATGTTTATAGTCAAGCTTGTGTATGGAATGCTTCTGGGCCTACATCAACCATACTTGGACAACTTCATCGCCTAGTGATGTACATCAATAATCCCTGACCTATATTGGACCTTGACCTACTTTTATCCTTGCATTACTTAGTTATCTCCCCTTGGTTACGGTTTTTACTCAAGCTTGTATATGGAATACTCCTGGGCCTACAGCAACCATACTTGGAAAACCACGCACCTACGTCGAAGGTCAAGGTCACTGTTGAAGGTCAAAGGTCAAACCTATTGAAATTGCCTTCCGCTCTATATCTTCTACACCGATGCATGGATTATCAAATGGCTTGGCACAAATGTTTCTCATGATGAGAAGGTGTGTCGCGATCAATAACCACGCACCTACGTCCAAGGTCAAGGTCACAGTTGAAGGTCAAAGGTCAAACCTATTGAAATTGCCTTCCGCTCTATATCTTCTACACCGATGCATGGATTATCAAATTGCTAACCACGCACCTACGTCCAAGGTCAGTTGAAGGTCAAAGGTCAAACATATTGAAATTCCCTTCCGCTCTATATCTTCTACACCGATGCATGGATTATCAAATGGCTTGGCACAAATGTTTCTCATGATGAGAAGGTGTGTCGCAATCAATAACCACGCACCTACGTCCAAGGTCAAGGTCACAGTTGAAGGTTAAAGGTCAAACCTATTGAAATTCCCTTCCGCTCTATATCTTCTACACCGATGCATGGATAATCAAATGCCTTGGCAAAAATGTTTCTCAGGATGAGAAGGTGTGTCGCGATCAATAACCACGCACCTACATCCAAGGTCAAGGTCACAGTTGAAGGTCAAAGGTCAAAAATATTGAAATTCCCAAATGGTTCATGGTTTCCACATGTTTCTCACGATGAGAAGGTGTGTCACGATCAATAACCACGCACCTAAGTCCAAGGTCAAGGTCACTGTTGAAGGTCAAAGGTCAAACCTATTGAAATTCCCTTCCGCTCTATGTCTTCTACACCGATGCATGGATTATCAAATGGCTTGGCACAAATGTTTCTCATGATGAGAAGGTGTGTCGCGATCAATAACCACGCACCTACGTCCAAGGTCAAGGTCACAGTTGAAGGTCAAAGGTCAAACCTATTGAAATTCCCTTCCGCTCTATACACTGATGCATGGATTATCAAATTGCTAACCACGTACCTACGTCCAAGGTCACAGTTGAAGGTCAAAGGTCAAACCTATTGAAATTCCCTTCCGCTCTATATCTTCTACACCGATGCATGGATTATCAAATGGCTTGGCACAAATGTTTCTCATGATGAGAAGGTGTGTCGCAATCAATAACCACACACCTACGTCCAAGGTCAAGGTCACAGTTGAAGGTCAAAGGTCAAACCTATTGAAATTCCCTTCCGCTCTATATCTTCTACACCGATGCATGGATTATCAAATGCCTTGGCACAAATGTTTCTCAGGATGAGAAGGTGTGTCTCGATCAATAACCACGCACCTACGTCCAAGGTCATAGTTGAAGGTCAAAGGTCAAACCTATTGAAATTCCCTTCCGCTCTTATCTTCTACACCGATGCATGGATTATCACACTATGCCCAGGGTCAAGGTCACAGACTTGATGCGTTTGAAACCTTAACGCTCGGCTAAATGGCTTATAATAAAAAATGCCTTGTTTTCTTTGGCTGCCAGTGGGGGTATTCGTGTACCGACAGGCCACATTTCTAGTTTCCCTTGGTTAATGTTTTTAGTTAACCTTGGTTAAGGTTTTTATGCAGGCCGCAGCCACCTTCTTTGTCAAGCTATGTGTACATCGACAACCCTCGTAGTAGAGCTATGCTGTTCTCCTACAGCTCTTGTTATGCAGGCCGCGGCCACCTTGTTTGTCAAGCTATGTGTACATCGACAACCCTCGTAGTTGAGCTATGCTGTTCTCCTACAGCTCTTGTTATCTTTGGCTCTTGTATTACCTGGGAGTGGAATTGGGTTATTGCCCATTATAAAAGTAGTAAGATTATTACTGATCCTACTGCTTTTGGGAGGGGGGCCAAGTGATTCAGATGTGGCGAGGACCTGGCATTAGATCAGGTTTATTCTGATTTTAGGGCTGAATATATAGTTTTTTATTGTAAATATTCAGTTCTGATTTTGGGATTTCCCCCCCCCCCCAATTTGTACATGTACTTGAACATGTACTTGTACAGGTAATATATGGGATTTAGTACTAAACCCATTGACCTGGCCTTAAATGATCTTAGCTGTTGATAGGCCGTTAAACCCCAACAAACAAACCTATGGCGATTGTATCTTGTTATGTTACACAGGTAACAAACCTGACCTTGTTTTGCAAGATTAATTTCAACTACAATGTACATGTATAAGAGCTTTATTAACCCTCACTACGCTCTACTGCTCTACTCTACGCTCAATTAAATGTTGTCGTCTGCTGGAAATGTTTTATTTTCAATATTTCTGGACAAAAACCTGGTGGAGACGATTCTCATGTGCTGTCAAAACCACAGAAAATATTACATTATATTCTGAATACAATGGGCCCTATTGCATTCGGAATATAATGCAATATTTTCTGTTCTATATTTATTATTTCTCGAACAAAAAATAATTATTTTATGTTGTGACCACCCGTCTCGATGAAACGGTTCAATTGGACCACATACGCTTCTGATGAGAAATAAATTATTGATTTTTTCCGTCCGAAAGTTTTTGTATCTTCGGCATGTAATTGGTTAGTCTAATAATGATTATTACTGATCCTACTGCTTTTGGGAGGTGGCCAAGTGATTCTATTGTGGCGAGGACCTGGCATCAGATCAGGATTATTCTGATTTCAGGGCTGAATATATAGTTTTTTGTCCCGCCTGCTTTAGCAGAAGCGGGACATAGGCATAGATTTTTTCGTCGGCTCCGTCAGCGTCGTCGGCAGCGTCAACATTTCACGTTAAGTTTTTGCGTTTAGCTCAGTTTCTAGAAAACTAGAACTCCTACGACCTACATACTTGGTATACATCAACACTGTGGTGTAACCATCTCACACAGAGGGAACCCATGTGACCTTCACCTACTTTTCATGGTTCATTGACCTACTTTTCACATGCATTCAACGTTAAGTTTTTGCGTTTAGCTCTGTTTCTAAAACTTAACTCTCAGGTTAATTCATTGTAACTTCTGTTTCCCTCAATAGAATGCTTTAATATTCCATACATGCATTTGTAACAACATCCCGCATCATTCTACAGAAAGCCCATGGTGCCCGCTAACCCCAAAGGTCAAGGTCACCGACTTAGAAATTTCCGTGTTTGGAAAAGTTAACGCTCAGTTTATGCTTTGATATTCCATACATGCATTTGTAACAACATCCCGCATCATTCTACAGAAAGCCCATAGTGCCCGCTAACCCCAAAGGTCAAGGTCACCGACTTAGAAATGTCCGTGTTTGAAAAAGTTAATGCTCAGTTTATGCTTTAATATTCCATACATGCATTTGTAACAACATCCCGCATCATTTTACAGAAAGCCCTTGGTGCCCGCAGACCCCAAAGGTCAAGGTCGCTGACTTAGAAATTTCCGTGTTTGGAAAAGTTAACGCTCAGTTTATGCTTTAATATTCCATGCATGCATTTGTAACAACATCCCGCATCATTCTACAGAAAGCCCATGGAGCCCGAAAACCCCAAAGGTCAAGGTCGCCGACATGGAAATTTCCGTGTTTGGAAAATTTAACGCTCAGTTTATGCTTTAATATTCCATACATGCATTTGTAACAACATCCTTCATCATTCTACAGAAAGCCCATCATTCTACAGAAAGCCCATGGTGCCCGCTATCCCCAAAGGTCAAGGTCACTGACTTAGAAATTAACGGTCAATGTATGCTTTAATATTCCATACATGCATTTGTAACAACATCCCGCATCATTCTACAGAAAGCCCATCATTCTACAGAAAGCCCATGGTGCCCGCTAACCGCAAAGGTCAAGGTCACTGACTTAGAAATTTCCGTGTTTGGAAAAGTTAACGCTCAGTTTATGCTTTAATATTCCATATATGCATTTGTAACAACATTCCGCACCATTTTACAGAAAGCCCATGGTGCCCGCTATCCCCAAAGGTCAAGGTCACTGACTTAGAAATTAACGGTCAATTTATGCTTTAATATTCCATACATGCATTTGTAACAACATCCCGCATCATTCTACAGAAAGCCCATCATTCTACGGAAAGCCCATGGTGCCCGCTAACCGCAAAGGTCAAGGTCACTGACTTAGAAATTTCCTTGTTTGGAAAAATTAACGCTCAGTTTATGCTTTAATATTCCATACATGCATTTGTAACAACATCCCGCATCATTCTACAGAAAGCCCATCATTCTACGGAAAGCCCATGGTGCCCGCTAACCGCAAAGGTCAAGGTCACTGACTTAGAAATCTCCGTGTTTGGAAAAATTAACGCTCAGTTTATGCTTTAATATTCCATACATGCATTTGTAACAACATCCCGCATCATTCTACAGAAAGCCCATGGTGCCTGCTAACCCCAAAGGTCCAGGTCACTGACTTATAAATTTACGTGTTTGGAAAAGTTAACGCTCAGTTTATGCTTTATTATTCCATACATGCATTTGTAACAACATCCCGCATCATTCTACAGAAAGCCCATGGTGCTCACTAACACCAAGGTTATTACAAGCTCCTTATATACTATCAAACTGCGCCAGGCGGGACATTTTGCTCCGCGGAGCTCTTGTTTATTGTAAATATTCAGTTCTGATTTTGGGATTTTCCCCCCATTGGTACATGTACTTGAACACATGTACTTGAACATGTACATGTACTTGTACAGGTAATATATGAGATTTAGTACTAAACCCATTGACCCGGCTTAAATGACCTTATCTGATGATCAGTCATAAATTAGGGAATTTTCCCCCATCTTTACATGTTAAATATGGGAGTTGACTCTGTTAACATAGCCCAAAATGACCTCAGCTGTTGATGGGCCCTTAAACACCATTAAAAATGGAATTGTATGGTATGGACCTGACACCAGGTTGGGTTATTCCTTCAGGGCTGAATATATATTTATTTAGATGTAAATATTCCGTTTTTATTTTGGGATTTTCCCCCCAATGCAGCAGATTAACTTCGGGATCAACCCCGTTGGCACGACCTTTAATGACATTAGCTGTTGATAGGCAGTTAAACACGAATAAACAAACAATAAACAGCATTAAATAAATAAATGAACTGGTTCCTAGTAGTGGTAGTTCCACCAGCTGTGGTGATGCTATGTGGCTGTGACTGGATAAATGGGGCTTATGGGTTATGCGACCAGTGTAGCCCCAGATCAGCCTGTGCATTCGCACAGTCTGATCAGGGCCTGCACTGTTCGACATTACATCAATGAAATGCCCATCATGCTTCCAACAAGCGAAATAGATTGTTAACGTGCTGCAGGAGTGTGGTCATTGATCAGGCGCTACACTGTTAACAAAAGTCGTAAGACCCATTTCTCCAGTCACAGCCACATATGTGGACATGATGGGAGAAAATGGGTCTTTGCCATGTGTGATCAGTCTCGCCTCTGACCTGCTAGTACACTCCTTTAGCCTGATGAACAGAGAATACCAGGCTAGTGTTTTTCTTTATATCAAGTTTAGCAAGATGAGGCCAGTGGCCTATTTCACCAACATGGCAAAGAATACTTTTCTAGCAAAGTATACTTTAAGGGATACATTTTCAATTTTAGGATAAATTTATTAATTTTTAGCCGATTTTTTTTTCTCAAAAAATCCATGCTATTGGATTGGCGAAAGCCGGGCGGTTGGGCGGGTGGCGTCCACAATCAATGTTAAGTTTTTGTGTCCATTTCTTTGTTACTGTACCACCTAGGACCACCAAACTTTCACAGCTTCATAATCAAGGGGTGCCCACCACATATCACTATCCAACATGTTACCTTTTTTTGAACTTGACCCATTTTTTCCGCGCAGTCGACATTTCGCGTTTACAATGTTACAATGTTACGTTTACAATGTTACGTTTTCGTGTTTAAGTCCATTTATTTGGTACTGTACCACCTAGGACCACCAAACTTTCACAGCTTCATAACCAAGGGGTGCCCACCACATACAACTATCCAACATGTGAGCATCTTCTTTACCTCGACTTATTTCTACGTAATTGACTTAGCCATTTTCGACGTTAACTTTTTGTGTTTATAATTCCATTTCTCTGTTACTGTACAACCTAGGACCAACAAACTTTAACAGCTTCATAACCAAGTCATGCCCACCTCATACCACTATCCAACATGTGACTTTTTTTTATCATGTTGACTTATTTTTTCCACGTAATTTACTTTTTCAAGGTTTATTTTTTGTGTTGACATCTATTTTTCACGTACTATATCACCTATAACCAACATACTTGCACAACTTCATAATCTAGGGGTGCTCACCTCACATACCACTACCCAACATGTATTTATTTTTTTTTATCTTGAACGTCTTTTCAGAATAATCGACTTATACATTTCAGAAAGTTTTTTGGTTAAAGTTTTTCCATCTACTATATCTCTTTTTTGAGTGTCCATGCCTCGCCCCAAGGCGCGACATGCAGGCCACGGCCATCTAGTCTACAAACAGTGGGTATAATTATGTTATCCAAGTGTCTATGCTTGGAAAAAACCTGGCCTTCGTGTCTTTGCCTCGTTTCTTGTTATTATACTGAATTTATTACATTATCACAGCCAATTTGGCTGTGATAATGTAATAAATTCAGTATAATAATTCTGCATGCTTTTAATCATCAAATATATGCAGTAGTTAGTTCTGTATGAAATAATGCATTTTGGGAAAAGTAAATGATTTCTCCCTCAAAGTATACTTTGCTAGAAAAGTATACTTTGCAATATTGATGAAATCGGCTACAGGACTGGCTAGTGTTGCCGAGTCGAACGTGATAAACCTGATAGCCCCCATGTTGCATTCCCATGGGAAAATGTGTTTGTTCGCTATAAGATACATAAAAATTGGGGAGGGTGACTTTTTGTAATTGATGAAAAAGTATTTACATCTCATAAATTTTATATTTAATTTGTTTAAAAGCCAACGGCAGAAAAATGTGCACTCTATTGAATACACATATAATTACATGTATATATATATTTTTTTGAAATGCGGACTTGTTTTCATTGTGACATTATGCAGATATGATTTGCTAACGTCATGCGACATTATTCGACTCACAAAACGTCAGCATTGAATCTGTTGTGACCTGAATATGTATATCAAGTCAATGTAGGATACAGATACAGTCTATATTAGACATCATAGATAGAAGCATGATAATAGTATTGTGTTGCATTTTCTATGCTGGTCATGTATATAAAGCATACAAATGAAGCAGAAATGATGTAAAGTTATGTCCATGTGTCTTGTGATATTTGTTGCCTTGTTATTATAGCTGGTGTATGATTTGTCAGACTAAATTAAAACAACTCTAATATGTGATAGTTTCTTGTTTATAACCGACCACACAGTCTGTTTTTGTCGCGCCCGCTTGCGGACAGCCCGATATAGTCGGCACAGGTTAAAGTTTTTGGTTATACTATCAAAGCCTCGGTAGGCGCGACATGCGGGCCACCGCAGAAATTAAAAAAAAAAATTACAGTGGAACCTCTCCAAACCGGACACTAAGAAAACACCTGATCTTATTTTTGATGAGTTTCTTGGTTATTTATCTCGGGTTATAATGTCTGTTCGTGATTGCATAGCACACAACTATGGCTCAGAATGATAAAATGCCTGATTTACTGAATTTTTCACACCCGCATAGGGATATTCCGCACGTTATATCAATGGTCAGAAATAATTTCATCTTCGCACAGAGATAGAGCCGACACATCTGGGGCTGGCGCCGTCGCTATTTCACGTGTTTCCACTTCTGCTGGCACCGACCGTACTGGCTTCCCGGAAAACACCTTTGGTCGGGACTTTGATTCTGGTGGCCAGCGTGTCTTGTCAAATGTATAGAGCCGCTCCACAATGTCTTGTACCTCCTCTGCCGTACATTTCTTGATCCTGGACATACTCTGTCTTGGGACAACGGTCACCACCGATGGGCGGGAACGAACTCCTTTCGATTCGGCTGGATGAACTTTGGGGTTATAGTCTGCTAACCGCTTCACGATATTCTGTATTTCATCTTCAGTGTAAGTTTTCTTGTACACAATCGGCTGTTGAAGTTTCACGAGATAGCCTTTGGATTCGGGAACCTTTTCCGGGTCACATTTGGATAGTCGCTCCGTGACGTTTAGGTGTTCGTCGTAGTGAGACAATGCACTTCCTGGTATTGGCGTCATTGTCGTTGTAACGCGACTTTTTGCTGTCAGTGGCGGTAACTCCCTTTGTCCATACACAGATGCCTCTGTGAGGAGTTGTGAACCTTCCGAACGCACAATAGAATATACATCAGAATTTTCCCGGTAAAAGCCATCAGCGTACGTTTGTTGCCGTACTGGCTGTTTATGTAAGCGGGCCGATGTTTCCTGTGGTGTCGAGCCTTTCAGATTCAGTCGACTGCCGGAGAATAATCTCAACGCCACCCTTTGTCTGTACAGAATCTTCCGCGCTGCTTCTATATTTTTCTGGTTGAAAGTGATCATTTCGCGAGGCTGTAGGCGTTTGGTGAGGTTTTTGTGGAGATTTGCCTGCATGCCGACATCTGGAAACACAGTCTTATAGTGCAGCGACGACCGGGTACTCGCCCACCCGATTGGTATTGCCATTGTTGCCTGGGAAATGCTAGCACAGACAGTTGGACCTTCAGAATCCTGATTCAGTACAATGCACAGTTCCTATTACATTGTCACTTGTCTTTATGCACAATAATTACTCGTCACAAAATAGTTGCAAATTTCTATTCAAGCTTGGGTTATGGTAATTTTGGAAAACAAGGGCAATATCTTTTCCTGCCTTTTTCGTGTCCTTTTTATCTTGTATTCTACCTGAAAAAACAACAACAATATTGTGATAAATAATATAATATCAAATTCAGCCCGTCTGCGAGATGTGAAAGATGGTAGTATTATATCGTCTTTCTGACCAATTAAATGATTCCCAAGATCAAAGATGTATACACACGATGTAAACTGGAAGCTTAACCCTTTCACCCCTAAGTAACTGGAATGGATTTTGATACAATGTATGTTTAATTTTTCAACCAATCCAACTGTCACAAAAAGATTTTCAGACTAGTCCATTTATGAAAAGGGGGTGTTTAAGTTCTCAAAAATATGAAAATTACCTGCAAAAAGTGCAGATCCTGATGAGACGGCTCGTCATCGGCTCATCTGGATCTACATGTTTTGCCAATCCCACTATACAGGCACGTGGTGTTGAAAGGGTTAACCCTTACAATGCTGAATTAATTTGTGTTGTCTGCTGAATATGTTTTATTTTTCTCATCAAAAACTTGGTTTGGCAGCACTTTAGAATCATTTTCATTAATGCTTCCAACCCATGTTTTTACTGAGAGAAAAGACAAAATATGAATTATCAGCAGACGACTATTTTCGGTTCCCGCATTCTAAGGGTTAATTGGTGAACAATAGGAGGTTCTACAATGCATGTACGCTACATTGCAATAGCTACTGGTTAGCAAGCATTATATTTTTTATTCAGTTTTAAAGAAAAATATGTGTAGTTATTGTAGTTGAATTTAAGATGATAATAAATTAAGGGGGCAGTGGAAGAAAGGGGCTAAGTTCCTTCTTCCACGGACCTCTTCAAATGTATGTTTAATATATACAAAAAAAAGAAATCCTTACCTTTATAGTGTGTAGTTTGAAATAAGCATCCGAACATGGCTTACAGGAATCAGTCGCCTATTGTCCATGACATGCCAACATGGCTTACTTGAAACTAATACGCTATTTAATCCTTAAGGTTTTGTATAACAGATTTCAACTTGGCCTCGGATACTCGAATGATATCCATGTGGGAGGGAATTCTATCACACTTAACCCTTTCACCCCTAAGTAACTGGAATGGGTTTTTATACGTTAATTTTGCAACCAATCCAACCTTCACAAAATGATTTTCAGACAAGTCCATTTATGAAAATGGTGCGTTTTTGTTCTCAAAAATATGAAAATTACTTGCAAAAAGTGCAGATCCTGATGAGATGGCTCGTGACGAGCCGGCTCATCTGGATCTACACGTTTTGCCAATACCACTATACAGGTATGTGGTTTTGAAAGGGTCAAGTCCGGTTGTATTGAAACTTCACATGTCTTTACCATTATTTCCAGTCACAGACCCACCCATGCCGGCTCATCTGGATCTACACATTCTGCCAGTACTACTATACAGGCATGTGGTGTTGAAAGGGTTAAATATTTAATTGCGTTTGGAAAGCAGGACATACTATGGAATGGCGCTGTCTGTGCATCTGTTTGTGCATCTGTCTGTCCATCCAATTTGAATTAACGTATTTAGGTACCATATATCTCCAGAAGATTAACCATTTCACTCCTAAGTAACTGGTAACAAGCCGGCTCATCTGGATCTACACTGTTTGTCAATACCACTATGCAGGCCTGTGGTGTTGAAAGGGTCAAGTCCGGTTGAATTGGAACTTCACATGTCTTTACCATTATTTCCAAGTGGGTGGCAGGTTGGAGCATGCGATGGGTAATTTAACGATCGGTGTTCATCCTTACCGGAATCCCGACTGTAGACTTGGTTTGGTCCTCACACACGTCTTTGGCATTTTGTCTGCGTTTTCTTTTGGTGGGGGGGGGGGGGGGAATTCCAAAATCAGATGTCCTTTATACCTTATAAGCAAATAGAAGGACTGTTCATTTCAGTAAAGAATTATATTCTGTAAAACAAAGCAGGTCCGGTACCTGTGATCCTGGTGAATAAACACTTTCACCCCCTAAGTAACTGGAATGGATTTTGATAAATTAATTTGAAACCAATCCAATCATGGTTTTCAGACTAGTCCATTAATGAAAATGGGGTATTTTTTGTTCTCAAAAATATAAAAATTGCTTTCAAAAAGTTCAGATCGTGTGAGACGGATCGTAACGAGCCGGCTCATCTGGATCTGCACTGTTTGCATAGACTACTATGGCGGGCTTACAGGTTTAAAGGGATAACAGCTGTCTGATATGGATCTTCAGTTTGCAGACGTTAGCAAAGATGTCTCTGTTAAACAAGAGGGAACTGGATTATGTGACTTTATCGTTGTGTCAAGAACATCCAAAACCAGAGCAGGATGTTGTACACGTAGTTTTTAATTCACCCTCATTAGTGGGAAAATTGATTGTTTGATTATTGGTGTGTAACAGCCTATCAACAGATAAGGTCATTTAAGGCCAACGGGTTGGACTATCCCGTATTTAACCTGTCCATATTTAACGGGAAGTTCCCAAAATCAGAACTGAATATTTACAGAAAAATATATATTCAGCCCTGTAATTAGAATATCCTGGCGTCAGGTCCATTCCACACAAGAATCACTTGGGTCCAACTCCAAGAGTAATATGATGATCAGCACTAATGTTGTTACTTTTTAATGGGGTAGAACAGGATTTAGCTCTCGAGTATCAGACGGCCGAAAATGTACATGAGGGTCAAACCATGTAAGTCGGCATTCCGGCCAGGATGAACCCATGCTCCCGACCAACCACCCACCGTTAGTGGGAAGAATAATGAAGAAAAAATCATCACATGTTACATTACTCTATAGCCTGAACTTATAACTGACCATTGTAAGAGTTTGTATGTTAACCCTTACAATGCTGAATTAATTTGCGTCGTCTGCTGAATATTTTTTACTTTTCCATTTTTTCTCATCAAAAACTTGGTTTGGCATGATTCTAACATGCTGCCAAACCATGTTTTTACTGAGAGAAAAGACAAACTATGAATTATCAGCAGACGACTATTTTCGGTTCCCGCATTCTAAGGGTTAACTCTTTGCATGCTGGGAAATTTGTGAGCTATAAAAACATGTAGTTCAAAAATAGCAGATGACAATTCATTATATATTTTTTTTAAATACTCCCAATAAATATCATGAATACGTCTTGGAATTTCATTAGAATTGAGTCCGGAGGACACAATTCTAATGAAATTCCAAGACATATTTACAGAGAAATAAGAAACATACTTGTAATTGTGGTTTTATTTTCATTGCTAGCATGCAAAGAGTTAACTACTGCATGTATAACACCATTCCTTTATATGCAAACAATGTACTGAAAACAGAATTCCATGCCCATTTTAGTTGCTTGTATTATTTAATAACACGCGGGTTCACGTTTCATTAGCGACCTTGTGATTAATAGAATTACCACACGGCTCTCGCGATTAGCGGTAGATGCTTATATGGAATGGGAACAATACGGAGATTTATAAATAAAGATCTTATAAAACCACCTTTATCACACCTATTCTTTGTCAAGCGTGCTTGTAAACAGCTGACATAGCGAGCTTAAAATAAGGATATAATTCGGGACTTTAGCGAATCATCGAGATAGGGGATACCATCGAGATACTGACGTTCGAGGTACTGGTGCTCGACTGTATTTCCATTGGAAATGATTCTAAAGTCGTCTGCTGTTGTAACTTATTTTGTATTTTCTTCAATAAAAACATGGTTTGGCAGCATTTTAGAATCATTTCCATTGGAAATGATTCTAAAGTGCTGTCAAACCATGTTTTTGATAAGAAAAATGGAAAATAAAAAATAAACAGCAGACGACAAATTTTAATTCGGCACTGTATGGGTTAAACACATTCACCTTTGGACACATTACATTCCGAGGATAATGCAATTTTGTTCATGTGTACGTCTGTATGTCAGAGAACGTGTAGACAACCGCCTGTGTTAATCTTGCCTGTGTTAATCACTGTTTCTGAACATCTATTGGCAATGCCAACTCACAATCAAGCAGTTTGATTGGCTGAGCCTGAGCTCATCAAGCACATTATTCCAGTATTTCAAAATAAAGAAATGTACAAATATTGGCAAGATTAGCACAGGCAGTAGTGTACATGTGTCTGCCCGATGTTTTTGCGGACTCGATATGTAGGCTGTGGCCTCCTTATTTAGATAACGAGGTATAAGGATACGCTGAAGCCGTAGAAATGTTATGTTTGTGTCATAAAGCAAATATGACAGTAGATATGAAAAAAACAGCCACATTTCAAGGTCACGTGCACACTGGCCACCAGTTGAAAGAGTACATAGCTCTCTTCTTCCACGGACCCCTTCAAGTATGGAAAATGTGCATTTATTTATAATTACTATTTTTAATAAATTATTATTATTTTTATAGTGCGCCCTACTTTCTAAGCCAATTGCTGGGCAGCGTTGTATTTCACATATTGCAACGTTTAACCCAAATAAGTTACATATTATTAATGGTTACATAATTGTTATACAGGAAATAGAAAATCAATACTCAGATGGGACATTGCAGTGTACACTTGACTGAACTATGAGTACGTTATTGTTCACATATTGGAATTTTCAGGAACTAAATGCTGCGGTCGCTAGCACTCACTCGCAACTTGTACATAAATACTTTTCCATCAGTGACTCAGCCCACAATATTCTGAGGATATCAGCCAACGTGTCTCAGTGATTCAGTAGCCACATATTGAAATTTTCACGGAGGGGATTTAGTGCATCATGTGTATCGATGCATGTTCTGATATGGGTTTAATTAACCCTTAGACCGCTACTCACAACAATTGTCGTCTGCTGTTGCTTTTATATCTTGCCTTAATTCTCAATAAAAACATGTTTTGACAGCACTTCAGAATCATTTCCAATGGAAATGATTCTAAAGTGCTGTCAAAACATGTTGTAAATTATTCTAAAGTGTTGTTAAAACATGTATTTGATGATAGAAATGGAAAATAGAAAATAAACAGCAGACGACAAAAAAAATAAGATAGCGGTCTAAGGGTTACCTTTGCATAAACCGATATCTATATCAGTTTATGCAAACAGTGCAGATCCAGATGAGCCGGCTCGTAACGAGCCGTCTCATCAGGATCTACACTGTTTGCAAGTAATTTTCATATTCTTTAGAACATAAACACCTCCTTTTCATAAATGGACCAGTCCGAAAATCATTTTGTGACAATTGGATTGGTCGGAAAATTATCATATCACAGTCCATTCCAGATAATTAGGGTTGAAAGGGTTAAGATTATATCTGATTATGATTTGATAAAGTATCATATATACAGATTAGTTCTAAATCCCTATAATAACCTATATTGTGCTCAAGAATACACCGACTACGAGAAAATGTGGTACTTTACAACCAGTATAGATCCTGCTTATTCTCATAGATAATGGATCTGTAGCCAATTTCACCAAAATTGCAAAGTATACTTATCTTGCTAAGTACACTTTGAGGGAGAAATTTTCAATTTAAGGATAAATGTATTAATTTGTTTTATACTGAATTATTAAGGCTGTGATAATGTTATAAATTCAGTATAATAATTCTGCATACATGTACTTTTAATCATCAACTATATGCAGTCGTTTGTTCTAAATGAAATAATGGATTTCAGGAAAAATAATGATTACTCCTTCAAAGTATACTTGGCTAGATAAGTATGCTTAGCAATTTTGATGAAATTGGTTACTGGTCTATTCCGACTTTTCCACTGTGCATCTGCTTTTATTTTGTAATGGTGTTTAACGGCCTGTCAACAAATATGGTGATTTTAGGCACAGGTTCTTGAAGAATGGTTCATATTTCGGTGTTTTATGGATTATTTCGGTATAATTCCAGCACAAAAATATTTACACAATTCCCTAACATTTGATTGGTCCGTAGCAAGTCTCTGTCCAAAGTTTATATCCCAGTAAACTCCCATGCCGAACTACTTTCCGTAACCGTCAGGCGCAGTTAAAATAATTCTTAAGAAAACGGAAAATAAACACATTTTCTTGATGAATTTATTTAAAATGCTTGAATTATAAGGAATGAATGGCATTTTTGTGGAATTTATCGGGGATATAAACTTGGAAAAGTCGCGGGAATACTGGACGAGGCCTTCTGGCCTTCGTCCAGTATTCCCGCGACTTTTCCAAGTTTATACCCCGATAAATTCCACAAAAAGGCAATTCATTCCTATAATATCTGGTGGTTTTGGTGCATCGTTACCAACATACAATTTACGTCACCTCCCGCGAGTTACATGTACACGTATACGGAAATACAGTATAAAGGGGTCCGAAAGTTCGAAACGGTAAATGTGTAGATAATTGGCGATTTCTGCCGTGGGTACTGATTGAGCATTAGTAGTTGCACACCACTATGTAAATTACCCAAAACCAACGAAATCCACCCAAATCCACCCAAATAATGACCATCTGTTCAAACACCTGTGAGTTTAGGCCAGGTTAACCTTTTCACCCCTAAAGTAACTGGAATGGATTTTGATACGTTACATTTGCAACCCATCTAATTGTCACAAAATAATGTTCAGACTAGTCCATTTATGAAAAGGGCGTGTTTTTTGTTCTCAAAAATTTCTTGCAAAAAGTGCAGGTTCTGATGAGACGGCTCATCTGGATCTACACTGTTTGCCAATGCCACTATACAGGTCTGTGGTGTAGCTACAATAATTCGCCTCCGATGTTATCTACGGCTACGATTTGACCCATTTAAAAAATGTAAGCAACCTTAGTGCATACCCAAACCTGTTGCATGTAGGTAAAAATTTAGTAAACTGTATATTTTATACCTTTAAACAAATAATCTTTGATGTAGAACTAGTAAATTACTTAATAGCACAGGGAAATCATTTTCCCATGGAAGCCATCTTGTCTTTTGTTGTTCAACATTCAACATGACGAAATGAAGCTTTCAAATTTAAGATTCAAAGATATACATGTAAATGTCAGATAAACACATTGACATGGTAAAATAACCAATTTATGCATATGTATGTTCTTTATTAATGACAATTTTATATCGCTAACATATCAAACACGCCGGATAACCGATTGCAAAAATCACTCTTCTATGTGTTACATTAAAGAGATGGGGTTAAACTGCTACCCTCGCGAGTGGTATGGTGCGGGGTGGCAATTTTCTTTCTACCAGAAAGGCAAAAATGTACCCGAGGGTCAAACCAGGGATATCGGTATTCTGTTGAGGATGAAATCCATTGTTAAATGTACGCTTTGCATGCTCCCACAAACCATCCACCATTTTTCCTTTGAAGGTACAGTAAAACTTCTCTAAACCGGACACCCTGGGAGGTCCCCAGGTGTCCGGCTTAGAGAGGTTTCACTGTAAATCGGGCATTTGATCGTTCAGAGACGTAGTTGTGTGCCATCTCACTGGAGATAAATGACCAAGAAACTCATTAAAAATAAGATCATAGGTGTTGCCTTGGTGTCCGGTTTAGAGAGGTTCCACCATAGGAGTGCAAGTCTCGTACGGTACATGCAACTGGGGAATGATCAGACAGCTCGGCTGCTGTTCCAAAATAATAAACAGTGATCATATTTGTTTATTTAGGGCATTGTTGCTAAACCCATTAACCTTTACAATGCTGAATTAAAATTTGTCGTCTGCTGTTTATTTTTTATTTTCCATTTTATTTTCCATCAAAACCATGTTTTGACAACATTTTAGAATCATTTCCACTGGAAAAAAATATAAATGGCCATTTTATTAAAGGTACATGCCCACTCAGTAGGCACAAAATGTTACTTCCATCAGACATCATCAGAGACATTTTCTGGCAAAATAAACATTCATTCACCGATATTCCACGTATTGATTGGCATTATTATACATTTTATATTAGCCGTAAATTTACACACTGATATCAGGGGCGTATTCACTGTATTTATTGTTTGATGTACATAATCTGTCGAAAATATAATTTTTTCAGGAGACACATTTAATTAGTATATATCATTAAACAAGAGGGCCATGATGGCCCTAATTCGCTCACCTGACTCCATGAACACCAGAGGAGAATGTGACATTGAGTTCATGTGTTCATTGTGCTATTTTTAGATGGCGGTCATCTTGGATTAAGCGATGACTCATTTTACCAAATCTGAAAATGCTTCACCCAAGGATCTTAACTTCCTATGAAGTTTGGCCAGCATCGGCCATGTGGTTCCTGAGAAAAAGACGTTCAAAATCTCGAATAAATGGACCATTTGGTGGCCATCATGGATGTTATAATCATCCGATTCCGACAAATATTGCACCGGAGCAATTGCCTCATCGATACCTTAAATTTGATATACGACATGAGCATATTCAGTCGAAAATAAAATTTGACCCCACGGGCCACGCCTATTTTTGACCCCGGGGTCACCATTTTCACAACTTTGAAAGAGCATTGTAAATCGATCATTTATACTAAGTTTAATCGAAATCCGGCCAGCAGTTCACGAGAAGATTTTTTAAGAATTTATGCTATTTTTAGACGGCAGCCATCTTGGATTAGCGATGACCTCCATTTTAACAAATCTGAAAAGGCTTCACCCATGGACCATAACTTTTAAGTTTGGCTACCATGGGCCAAGCGGTTCATGTGAAGAAGAATTTTGAAATCTCTAATAAAATAATGACCTTTTGACCCTTTGGCGGCCATCTTGGATCATCTTGGATGACATAATCATCTGATTTCGACAAAAAATGCACCAGAATGATCGCCTCATTGATACCTTCAATTTGATATACGACACGACCATATTTGGTCAAAAATAAAATTTGACCCCACGGGCCACGCCCATTTTTGACACTGGGGTCACCATTTTAACAACTTTGAAAGAGCATTGTACATCGATCATTCCTACCCAGTTTTGTCGAAATCCGGTTGGCGGTTCTTGAGAGATTTTTTAAGAATTTGTGCTATTTTTAGATGGTGGCCATCTTGGATTACGTAACGACGTCATTTTAACAATTGTGTAATCCCCCTACCTAAGGACCATGACCATGAAGTTTGGTGACTATAGGCCCAATGGTTATCGAGGAGAAGACGTTTGAAAATGTTCATGGACGACGACGGACGACAGACACATTTGCAAAATAGCCCGATACCACCACGCGTCACTATCTGTAAAATAAATATTATTAATTGATTATATCTGTATAGCGGGCACTTGTAATTTTTAGAACTGGTGGAATAGTGACACAATTATACACTTATTTAATTCCTATAAAGAACAGTTTGTGCCTACTGCGTGGGCATGTACCTTTAACGAGCCCAACTTGTGCTGTCCTCAGTTATGAAGTAGGATGAAATAAATTTGACATGTGTTCCAAACGCGGGCATCTGTCTATAAACTAAACTAGTAATTGGAACAGGAAAAGAAAACGCTAATAAACGTCTGATGATAAATTTTAATTAATCATAGAAAAAACCTTGCACTTGGTATATGTATTGACAGTAGAACATAATAGAAGGTAACAGTGCGACCCACCATCACAAAAGGGGGATTATCAACTTTTATCTACCTGTGTACACCCTGATCAACGCACACATTCCCACTTTATATCAATTATGTATATATAATATGGTCGACAGATCAGTATGATTAAATGGCGGACAGTGTGGACCCGGATCAGACTGCGCATCTGCGCAGTCTGATCCCGGTCTACACTGGTCAGCAAGTCGATAAGCCTCATTTTGTCATGGTTGGACGGACAGTAGGGACCATCAATGTACATTTCTACAAAGGACTGTCTGGTCATCATATCCAAGACATGTAAACCAGCACACAGACAAACACACAACGCGAAACCGGCAACCAGTATAGACCTTGATCAACATGCACATTGTAGTTTCGGATCACCTGGCAATGTAGTGAGTACAGTGAAAACTCTCTAAACCAGACACCCTGGGAGTCCGGCTTAGAGATGTTTCACTGTAAATCAGGCATTTGATCGTTCTGAGCCATACTTGTGTACTATGCGATCACGAACAGACATTATCAGAGATAAATGACCAAGAAACTGATCAAGTTAGATCACAGGCGCTTTCTTGATGTCCATTTTAGAGAGGTTCCACTGCATAAGCAACTTCATAAAGGTGTGTGTGTTTGTCACAAACATCAGAATGGTTCAAAGTCTAAATATACGGCCAATGGTCTATGGCCTGGTCAGCAAACAAGCATGTGGCCCCATGCGACACATCCCACACACTGTTAGCAGCGAGAGTTAACACGATCTGGCTAAGCAACAGCAGCTTTAATAGGTTATCCAGCTGAAAATGGACAATGTAGACCTTGATCAGATTCTGTGCATGCAGTCTGGTCTAGATCTACACTGGTCGCAAGGGCATTAACCCTTCCAGTGCTGAATTAAAATGTGTCGTCTGCTGTCTATTTTTTGTTTTCCATTTTTCTAATCAAAAACATGCTTGGACAGCACTTTAGAATCATTTCCAATGGAAATGATTCTAAACTGCTGTCAAACCATGTTTTTATTGAGAAAGAACACAAATTATAAAACAACAACAGACGACAATTTTCGGTTCCCACATTCTAAGGGTCAACCCCAGCTTTGTCAAATCCTCACACAGTGTTACCCATGGCTATTTGAGGCTATACAGTACCTGTAAGAACGGACTGCCGAGACAACACATGTGCAGGATGCTCAAGGTACACTGGTTGCCGATGTCTGGTTGCGCGTTCCCCTGGTTACTGGTTCAGGTATTTTATAACACTACATCACAAGCACAGTTAACCTACATGTACATACCGGTAATTACTGTACATCATGTAAACTTCGCCAATCATACGCTCCCTACCTTAGTATTATAGGTGGCCAACACACACACATGTTGATTGGAGACACACACAGATCCCAGACAGAACATGCATGCAGATAGAGAATGGTAGCCGATTTCACCAACATTGCAAAGTATACTTATCTAGCAAAGTATACTTTGAGGGATAAATTTATTATTTTTTATAATACTGAATTTATTACATAATCACAGCCATTTTGGCTGTGATAATGTAATAAATAAAGTATAATAATTCTGCATACTTTTAATCATCAAATATATGTACGTCGTTAGTTCTATATGACATAATGCATTTCGGGAAAAATAAAAGATTACTCCCTCAAAGTATACTTTGCTAGAAGAGTAATGTTGGTGAAATAGGCTACAGATACAGAAGACGACACATGGAGACAGAATATCCCTTAGAATATGGTGGAATACATATTCTCATCCGCTGTTGATTTTAAATTTAGTCTTTTTGTCTCGATATAAATATGGTTTGATAGCACTTTAGAATCATTTCCATTATTTATTTAATCAGGTTTAATGGCCTGTCAACAGCCAAGATCAGTTTAGGCAATTTAACCCTTAGAATGCGGGAACCGAAAATAGTCGTCTGCTGATAATTCATATTTTGTCTTTTCTCTCAGTAAAAACATGGTTTGGCAGCATTTTAGAATCATTTCCATCGGAAATGATTCTAAAGTGCTGCCAAACCAAGTTTTTGATGAGAAAAATGGAAAAATATTCAGCAGACGACACAAATTAATTCAGCATTGTAAGGGTTAACAGAATCGAATACCGTATTTCACATGTACAGATGGGGGAAAATCCCCAAATCCGAACGAGTATTTACATAAATATATTTATTCAACAATGAAATTAGAATAACAAAATCTACTTATGTCAGGTGCTCACCCACCACACCAGAATCACCTGCACAATCACTAAAAGTAACATGATTAGTTATAATCCTACCACTTTCAATATGGGTATAACCGGCCATATTGCCAAAACTGGAATCACTTATATAGGGACACAACGAATCATGAAAACGTGTGGAACAGGTTCAGGCTCCATTGTCTAGTTGTCATAAATTACATGACACGAGGTGGCACTATACATTAGTGTTCAGTCAGAACTTCATGTAAGGAAATGGACATTCAGCACCGTAATGCATTTTGTTTTTAAAATCAATTGTGTATTTTCATTTTAAATTAGATATTTTAAAAACATTACCCGACTACTGTGTTTAAACAGAGTATTTTTGTTTCTATGTTTGAAAATGCATAGAAAATACATTATAATATTAAACCATTTCTTTCGGAAGACAATTATACGGGTATGAAATTTATTAAATATTTTATTTTTGTTATTTCTCAATGAAAGTATATGTTGTGACCACTCATTTGAACCGCCTCGATGAGACGGTTCAAATGGTGGTCGCGACATATAATTCTGAGCGCATAGAAGGAAAATGTTAAAGATTTTCCGCCAACATAATGGCGTATCCTCAGCATGAAAAGGGTTAAGTTAGTGCAGGTCACAATGTCACAAAGGGTCAATAGGCGCCAAATCTGGTGACAGGACCCAACGACACCAGAGCCACTTGGTAGTGCAAATGACGTATGGTCCATTTTGTCAGCCAGCGACCTATTTGTCGCTAGGTACCGCTAGGTACCTTTTATTGACCTGACTTACAATTGAAATGGGAACAGCACAAACGCTCACAGAACAAGGACATACATATAGGGGAGATAACCCATGGTACACTTCACCCACAAACATGCAGGGGAAGTAATCCACTAAAACTCCTCCCAAAATATACAAGGGAGATAACCATGGCCGTCCTGGATTGAAAAATTGTCGTCTGCTGTCACCTCTTATTTTCACAAGAAAAATGTTTTGACAGCTCATGAGAATCTCATGAGAATCCAGACGATTATCATGTGCTGCCAAAACATGTTTGCTACGAAAAACGACGATTATTAAAAATCTGCAGACGACAACGTTTGTTTCCCGCCTTTTAAGGATCAGCTCCCCAGTAATAAGAACCTATGCCTCACCTAGGTCATGTACACTAAGATACTAGCCTGCAATATTGATATTCCTACTATTCAGTGTCATAATACATAACTCGTAAATCCAAAAATAAACAAACACATGCGAAAACACAGACTTTCATTTGTAAACAGCATCAGCACAGACTGCATATTTATGATAACAATGGAAGGGAGTCAGTGGAAAAAAGGAGGAAGTACTAGATTAGTCTTTATTCCAGACATCTTCAATTTTGCACATTATCGATCGATTGATTATTGGTGTTTAACATCCTATCAACAGCTAAGGTCATTTAAGGCCGGGTCAACGGGTTGGACTATCCAGTATTTAACCCGTCCATTATGAGGGAAATTCCCAAAAACAGAAGTGAATACGAAATAAATATATATTCAGCCCTGAAATTGGAATAACCGGACCTGGTGCCAGGTCCATACCACACCCAAGTCACTTGGCCCCTTCCCATAAAATAGGTCGTTTGTTTATTGCTGTTTAACGGCCTATCAACAGCTAAGGTCATGTAAGGCCGGGCAAACGGGTTCGATCCCGTTTTAACCTGCTGCATTGGGGGGAAAATCCCAAAATCAGAAAGGAATATATACATTGAGAAAAAATATATTCAGCCCTGAAATTAGAATAACTTGACCTGGTGCCAGGTCCATACCAAACCAAGTCACTGGCCTTTCCCCTAAAATAGGATTACGAATAATCGTAATACTCACATAAGGGGTACAACCAGATTCAACTGTAGATCAGAGTGTACATTTTTGATACAGTGCTGTACAATTCATTCGAGTTTGGCGAAACTGGTGTTGTTGTATCCACCATGTTATATGGTCCTGGACAAAAAGATAATGCGTTAGACGTTCTCAAAATACGACATACAGCATTTTTTTCTAAAGTTCTGTCAAACCATGTTTTTATTGAAAAAGAAGACAAAATAACTACAGCAGACACCAATCAGTATCTACACATACTGTAACCCTTAAAGCTACAGTTTCACATGTGTTTGTATTTTTGTTTTTTAATCTATATGTAAGGGCAAACTCACACACTCCCAACGCTATACGAGACACGCCATGTGATTTTGTACCTTCGGACATCTGCTTAATTTCATGAAATATGTTTACAAAATTTTCTAAAAATGGCGTCAAAAGTTGACAAAATTTTCAAGTCAAATTTTTACTTTATTTATGAAAAATATTGTAAATTTTGTATTAAACTACATAGATGTCCAAAGGCACAAAATCGCATGGCATGTCTCATATTATGATAGATAATTCAACCGACAAATCAGTCGGCATATATCACTCAGAAGTATATAAATAACATGCAGTAACCACATACATTACTAATTATACTAGCAGGATAATTATAATTACATTATTTTGAATATTGGAGTTCTGGAATGATTTGTTTTCTTAACAATTCTTAGAACAGCTGAATAAAAATTGTGCCGTTTGCGGATTTAAATTATTTTTTTTACAGAAAACATGTTTTGATAGCACAGAATACAACGCTAAGGCTACACAAAATTAATGTTTAGATTCTCATCCCCGCCCGCCTTTAATAAAACGGCCCGCCCAAGGGTTTTTTATTTAAAAAAAATAAAATAAAAAAACATTTGGTAAAATTTACGAGAATGATGAAAAAATAAGTGTCCCACCCGCCCCATTTTCCCCCAAAATTTGGATGAGAATCTAAACATTATTTTTTTGTCGCCTAATGAATGATTATGTTCTGCTCAGACATGTGGTTGTTACTGGAGAAATGTGGCGTATGCGATTTGTGATCAGTGTAGATCCTGAACAAATGTGTGGGATTTGTGATCAGTGTAGATCCTGAACAAATGTATGGGATTTGTGATCAGTGTAGATCCTGAACAAATGTGTGGGATTTGTGATCAGTGTAGATCCTGAACAAATGTATGGGATTTGTGATCAGTGTAGATCCTGAACAAATGTATGGGATTTGTGATCCTGAACAAATGTGTGGGATTTGTGATCAGTGGATAGAGGGGTTTGGGATCCATCCTGAACAAATGTATGGGATTTGATCAGTGTAGATCCTGAACAAATGTATGGGATTTGTGATCAGTGTAGATCCTGAACAAATGTTGGGATTTGTGATCGTGTAGATCTGAACAAATGTATTTGTATGTGATTTCTGAAAATGTTGGATGTGATCAGTGTGATCCTGAACAAATGTGGGTGATTTGTGATCAGTGTAGATCCTGAACAAATGTATGGGATTTGTGATCAGTGTAGATCCTGAACAAATGTATGGGATTTGTGATCAGTGTAGATCCTGAACAAATGTATGTGATTTGTGATCAGTGTAGATCCTGAACAAATGTATGGGATTTGTGATCAGTGTAGATCCTGAACAAATGTGATGATTTGTGTTCAGTGTAGATCCTGAACAAATGTATGGGATTTGTGATCAGTGTAGATCCTGAACAAATGTGTGTGATTTGTGATCAGTGTAGATCCTGAACAAATGTATGGGATTTGTGATCAGTGTGGATCCCGAACAAATGTGTGTGATTTGTGATCAGTGTAGATCCTGAACAAATGTATGGGATTTGTGATCAGTGTAGATCCTGAACAAATGTGTGGGATTTGTGATCAGTGTAGATCCTGAACAAATGTATGGGATTTGTGATCAGTGTAGATCCTGAACAAATGTATGGGATTTGTGATCAGTGTAGATCCTGAACAAATGTGTGGGATTTGTGATCAGTGTAGATCCTGAACAAATCGTACACTCCTGTAGCCGGATACAATCTTGCTTGCTTGTTAGAAGCACGACAGGTGTTACATTTATAGAACTGCGAACAGTGCAGATCCTGATCAGACTGTGCGGATGCACAGGCTGATCTGGATCTACACTGGTCACAAAACCCATAAGCCCAATTCCTCCAGTCGCAGCAACACATAAGAGGATTCTGGGTAGAGGAAAAACAGCAGACGACAATCTGTATTTCCTAAACGACTAATCTGACAAACCGTGAGCCAGATAATACAGCTTGTACTCCATTCTCATCTTTCGAAATCAGCAAGTTTGATTGGTCGAGGCTGAGCTGTGCTAAGAATTGACCAAGCCAATTGCCTGATTTTGAGTACAATTTTGGAAAACATACACACCCTAGTCTAGTGATTAACATTTCTCATGCTCAAAATCAGGCAGTTTGATTGGTTGTTCTCAGTCTCAGCCAATCAAATTGTGCGATTTTGCTTGTCAACAGTTTAATCAGGCCTAACAGAAAAATGTTCGTTTACGGTTACCCAACCCTACCTAGATTTTCTCGCTGTCCCTAAAGTTTTCAGTAAAAAATAAATAATAATAATAAAAATCACTGAAATTGTCCCATAAAAAGTGTTTGTGTCAACATAGTTGTTTAGCATACGCTATATAAACTTAAATAGTTAGCCATGACATGTACTAGTCTAATTTGGGCACGGATCTTATGTCGATAGAAGACATAAATGTTTTTACAAAATAAAAACTTTTTCCTACCTACAATTATTTTTTCAAAGGCCTAGGCTAAGTGTATGACAAGTTAACCTGGATGACTCATTTGCAAAAAACACCATAAGTGCGGTTTTGTCAGATTATGGTCCGAATTTTATGTACAACAGCCCCATTGTTCAGTACCTTGTGGTGTTTAGCATCAATTTATAAACACAGGGGTTCGATTCCGTTTTAACCTGCTGCATTGGGGGAAAATCCAAAATCAGAACGGAATATTTGCATTAAGAAAAAATATATTCAGCCCTGAAATTAGAATAACCTGACCTGGTGCCAGGTCTATACCACACCAGTCACTTGGCCCCTTCCCCTAAAATAGGATTACGAATAATCGTAATACTCATATAAGCAGTATAACCAGATTCAACTGTCACATACAAAATGCCAAAGACATGTGAGGGCCAAACCAGGTCTCCAGTCAGAATTCCGGTAAGCATGAACCCCGATCATTAAATTACCCATCGCATGCTCCCACCTGCCACCCACTCATTGGGAAGTAAATCTACTACCATGTAGCTACGCGGTCTGTCAGTCTACAGTATCTGCTAATGCAAATTAACATAAATTGCTAAGCGTTCTAAAAGATCATATTAAATTCCTCGATAGTATGTATAGCAGACCAGACCACCGGTTTAACTAACTAGTTTTACGAGACGGTGACATCTGATTCATCTAGTTACTTTACCCATTACATTCTGCGGATTCACCATTTTACTTGTGTAAAGTATTTTCTTTATTTCTTATTAGAAATGTATGTTGTCACCATCATTTGAACTGTCTCGCTGAGACGGTTAAAGTGAATGGTCACAACAGAAATGAAAAAGATGAAATAAATTTAAAAATATTTGTGTGCCTAGTAACGTTTTCCAAATTTGACCATTTATAAGATTCCTATAGAAGGCATAAATCATCTTTTTACTAATTTCTCATTGAAAGTACATGTATACTGTATTGCCATCATTTGCACATTTCGGTAGAGACTGATCAAAATGGTGGTCACAAATATTTATTTCTCATATTTCCAAACAGTAAAACGGTTAATCATACGAATGCAATGGACAACAAACAGTGGCACTCACTGTCAACTCCAGATGAACATCGACTAGTTTCAGCATGTCCCCAAGTTATAAGCAACAGAAATGGAATGTCCAAACAAAATCATATGCTAACAAGCAAAACTAAATATCAGCATATTGAAGGAAGCACAGTCGTTGGTTGCACTGACCGTGCAAAACTGCAGCAGCTATTTCTGTTTCACAAGCACAATACGTGATGCTTCGCGATAAAACGAGCCTTATTGCCATTGTAAAGAGCATGAATACAACTGCAAGGAAGCAGTCGCTTGCTACCGCTTGGATCAACAAATGTTAACCCTTTCACCCCTGATTATCAAACATTGGCTTTTCCCTGATAATATTTAAACCAATCCTTCAATGAGAAAATGCAAACAATTTTTTAAGAATTGGACAATACTGACAAATACTGCAGATCCTGATGAGACGGCTCGTTACGAGCCGTCTCATCAGGATCTGCAGTGTTTGCACATACTGGTGTGTGGTCTGGAGGGTTGGAAGGGTTAACAGAACTTGTCAATGGCATCTACAATCAAGATCTTATCGTCACATCTTGACATTGTAAATACATGTACTACAAAAATGTCAACTCACTATGCAACAAGCTTACCGGTAAATGGAAAATTTTAAATATTTTCTTTTAATCTGCCCTCAAAAATGCATGCTGTTAACACCATGCGAGCTCTTTTATTTTTTACATGCTTCAAACGAGAGTCAAATTATATGAAAAGAAAGAAAAGCAGACGATGAAATTTCCAGGCAATATTTTTCTTCAAGATAAATTGCTTCCATATTCAGCTTGCTACAGTGCAAATACAAATGAGGTAAATTAACAAAATAATCTTGACCGCTTACTATAGCAGAGTAAAAGGCAGGTATGCGGCTGTGACTGGAGAAATGGGGCCTACAGGTTTTGCGACCAGTGTAAACCCAGATCAGCATGTGCATCTTCACAATCTGATCTCCATTGTTCGTCATTCCATCAATGAAACACCCGTCAAATGCTTCGAACAAGCAATATATATCGGCATCAGGCTACAGGAGTGTGCTATTTGATCAGGCGGTACACTGGTCACAAATTCCATAAGCCCCATTTCTCCAGTCACAGCCACATAATTACGTCCAAAATTGGGTGAATTACCATTGTGACTAGATAGTCGATCACCAGCTTAAACCTTTCACCCCTAAAGTAACTGGAATGGATTTTGATATGTTAATTTTGGAACCAAAATGATTTTCAGACTAGTCCATTATGAAAAGGGGGTTTTTGCTCTCAAAAAGTAGGAAAATTACTTGCAAAAAGTGCAGATCCTGACGAGACGGTTCGTCACGAGCCGGCTCATCTGGATCTACACTGTTTGCCAATATCACTACACAGGTGTTGAAAGGGTTAAACATCCACTTTGATCAAGAACTATACTGTTCATATTGTGAAACACAAACAACATAAATTCTTGTTTTTCTAACAATTTTGATTGTATTTAATTGCTCTGTTGTACAATTCCAGCTGGTCAAAAATGGCAACAAATCAAATATTCGTAGAACAATTGAAGGGGTCAGTGGAAGAAGGGGGCTAAGTCACTAATGGTTTGCTTATTCTTTGTTTATTGGTGTTTAACGTCCTATCAACAGCTAAGGTCATGTAAGGCCGGGCAAACGAGTTTGATCCCGTTTTAACCTGCTGCATTGGGGGGAAAATACCATAATCAGAACGGAACATTTATATCGAGAAAAAATATATTTACCCCTGAAATTAGAATAGCCCGACCTGGTGCCAGGTCCCATACCACACCAAAGGCACTTGGCCCCTTCCCCTAAAATAGGATTACGAAGCACCCTTTTTCCACTGACCCCATCAGTTCCAACTGACCCATTTCATGTAGGACACGTTGTTCAACATTTTGAACCATTTTATTCTATTATTCTCATCAAAAGCATACATGCTGTGACAATTATTTGAACCCTCCCAATGAGACAGTTGAAACAAGTGGACACATACCAAAATCAGAACGGAATATTTACATCGAAAAAATATATATTCAGCCCTGAAATTAGAATAATCTGACCCGATAGAAGAGACTGGTTTAAACCAAATGAATTGGTAGGGTGTATGAAATACATCAATACATCACAACGTCTCACAGCTGTAGGAAGGCCAGTTTTCTGGCTGTATCACGGAACTTATGTTAATTCTATTGATACGTTGACAGTTAACAGACCAACTACAGCCAGCATTAAGAATATACAGTTTGCCGACAGGTATTTTCACTCTTGGTGATCAATATTGAGCAACCAGTGCAGCCCCAGATCAGACTGCACGGATGTGCAGTCTGATCTGGGTCTACGCTGGTTGCGATCCAAATTAGTACGGCGATTCATTATACAAACTGCCGAACCTCCAATATTCTACGGATGACATTACGGAATACCGACAACTGCCGGATATAATCACAACAAATTCCAACACGACTCCCAAAGGCATATACATTATACATATACATACCACACATTAAGACTCACTACATTTAGAGTTGGGGGGAAAACTGTGAAAAGTGTGCTCAACAAAACAGACCAGCTGCTTCACGATTGCACCTATCTATTTGTGACTATAGTACAACGTACATGTATGCCAAAAACATGATTATAATGGTGCCAACGGCAATTAACGATGCCAAAAGGCAATTAATGACGCCAAAAGGCATTCAACGCAGATCAACATGCAACTAAAATCCCCTTTGGTACAGCTGTTAAAGATGAAGCAGAATGTATGTAGGATTTGATAGCAGATCTTCAAATGTGTCTGTGACTGGACAAATGGGGCTTATGGGTTTTGCGACCAGTGTAGATCCTGATCAATCTGTGCATCCGATTACTATCTCTGCAATGTTCGCCATTCCATCAACGAAACACTCGTCATGCTTCGAACAAGCGATAGATCGCTATCATGCTACCGAGAGTGCCAGGAGCAACACTGGTCACAAATCCAATAAGCCCAACTTCTCCAGTCACAGCCACATATATGGGGTACATCAGAAATCAGAGGTGGAACGTGAAGACTATAAGTTGAGGGTGATATACAACTGGTAATATACATATACGTCCTGTAGCTTGATAACGATTTATGTTGCTTGTTAGAAGCCCGACAGGTGTTTCATTGATATAATGGCAAACAGTGCATATCCTGTTCAGACTGTGCGGATGCACAGTCTGAACTGGATCTACACAGGTCGCAAAATTCATAAACCCCAAGTCATCCAATCACAGCCACATATAAGAAAATATGACCCCTTGCCTAAGCAGATACTAACATTGGCAACTGGTGTAGTTTGTTTGTTTGTTTATTGTTGTTTAACGGCCGATCAACAGCTAAAGCTGGGCCAACGGATTCAATCCCGCATTCAACCTGCTGCATTGGGGGGAAAATCAGAACGCAATATTTACAGCGAAATAAATACATATTCAGCCCTGATATTAGAATAATCCGACCTGGTGCCAGGTCCATACCACACCAAAGTCACTTGGCCCCTTCCCCTAAAAAGTAATAGGATTAGGAATAATCGTATTACTCATACAACGGGTATAACCAAATTCAACTCTCGCATACAATAATTCCAAAGACGTATCTGAGGGCCAAACCAGGTCTCGGGTCGGGATTCCGGTAAGGATTAATCCTGATCGTTAAATTACCTATCGGATGCTCCTACCTGCCACACACGGCAACCGGTGTAGTTGTAAAAGTTGTTGGCCAAACACTTACTCGCGAGTGTGACTGGAGAAATGGCATTTCTGGGTCTGTTTCACTAAACAGATAAAAAAAAATTACATTCGTCACTAACGTGATTCAAGAAAGTTGCTATTTTCTACCTACATGTACAAGTGCGATTTTTTTGTAAATTTGAATTTTGTTATTCTGACAAACTTCTTAATTATACGAAGTATTATAGTGAAACAGGTTCCTGATCTGTCAAGCAGATGTCTGGATTCTATCACCAGTACAGATACAGAAAATCAAAGGCTACTTTGGGGGCTACACTGGTCAGTTTGGTTGTTTGTTGGGGTTTAATGGCCTATCAACAGCTAAGGTCATTTAAGGCCAGGTCAATGGGTTTAGTACTAAATCCCATATATTACCTGTACATGTACATGTTCAAGTACATGTACAAATGGGGGGAAAATCCCAAAATCAGAACTGAATATTTACAATATCAAAACTATATATTCAGCCCTGAAATCAGAATAATCCTGATCTGATGCCAGGTCCTCGCCACACTAGAATCACTGGACTTCTCCCAAAAGCAGTAGGATACACTGGTCAGACTTTTGACAGCCAATGGATTGGCCGTATGCTGAAATAAAACAAAATCAAACTACTAATCAGGACATTTTGTTACACATTGTCGGTTTTCTACATAGGAAGCAGGGGGCCGTTTCAGCAAACTTTGTACGACAAAAATGTTCGTAAGTGCAAAATTATGATAGTCTGTAAATTTCACATTAACAACGTTTTCTTGTAAACAATTATTGGATTTACATTTATTGAGCATAGGCTGCATATGCAAATTCATCAATTGAAATTTCCAGACATTTCTAAATTTTCACTTACGAACATTTTAGTCGTACGTTTAATGAAACGGGCCCCAGATCCTTCACAAACTGTGACGGTGACCGGAGAAATGAGATATACCATGTGCCATGTGCCATATGCCATTTTTCATGAAATATATTTACAGAAATTGTGAAAATGTTCTATTCCGCATTTGCTATGAAAATTTTATCAACTTGTGACATAAGTTACGGAAAATATCGTAAATTTTGTAAATATTTTTCATGAGATATCGCACATGTTCTTCGGTACAAAATCACATGGCGCGTCTCAAATGGGGCTTATAGCAGTCTAGCTACTGCTCAGCATGTTTGTAAGAAGCATGGCGGTTGCTTCCCTGACCAAATGAACAACAGTGCATGTCCTGATCGCAGATGTGCAGCTGATCACAACACTGGTCACAACGTCCATAAGCCCCATTTCTGCAGTCACATGCAGTAGTTGGGAGGCTGTTATTATTACAACACAAACAAGGTGATGCCAACCTGCCAACAATTCTCAATTCTCCCTTGTCGCGACTCGCGAAGCAGTTCCGAGCTAAAGCAGACTTCAAAATAGTAAATATCTATTAAATTAATATAATCTACTGTACACTTTATAAATATAATTCCAGATAAACAATATTGCACTTTCAATAAAAATAAACTATAATGCCACAATTAATAAAGTATTTGTTTCCCATCTTCCGACCCTGCCTGCATTTTCAAGTTGGGTAGATACAAGGTGCATGATCACATGGTTACAACAACAACAACAATGGCTCAAAGTGTTGAAATCGCGCCCACTCCAAAATAAGTATTATTTGATATTTTCCTTAATAGGCAACGGATTTTGTGTCGTTTTTGCGAAGAATCGATTTCCGTGTCGGTAGACCCGGAAATTGATTCTTCGCAAAAATGCAGCTTAACAAGACACGTTTGATGCGCCATATTTCATCAAAATCCATTACATAATAAGGACAAAATAAAAGAAAACGTACTGGGAATCAGAGGGATTCTAGAAGTTTCAGTACTTGTTGTTGTTGTAACCACGTGATCATACACCTTGAGATAGATAGGGAAATTCTTTTTATCTCAGATCGCACTACATGTAGTCATAGGCTGAAACGCTGTTTATGGGTAGACACTGCGAGGAACCGAAAATAAAAATAATTGGCAATATAACTATTGGAGTCGGGCCGATTTTAGCGGGTCGGTCGGGCGATGGGAAACACACATCCTACAGCCTAATCATGATACAGTAATTAATGCAGATATTCAGAATGTCATGGGGACAGGTCTATGAATACATTTATGTACGGTAATATTACATTTTCAATATGGTCGTCATAGATTGTGAACAGCATTTTCTTATTTCTGTTACTCAGCAGCATTGCTATTTAACAGAAATGACAACAGCAGTTTCTACTGCATTATAACATATATCAAACACATACGTGGCTGTGACTAGAGGAATGAGGCTTACGGGTTTTGCGACCAGTGTATATCGAGATCAGCATGTACATCCGCGCAATCTTTTAGGATCTGCACTGTTCACCATTTCATCAATGAAACAACTGTCATGCTTCTAACAAGCAATGCAGATTGTTATCAGTCTAAGCGAATGAACTATTTGATCAGGAGCAACAGTGTTCAGACATCCTATAAGGTCCATTTCTCCAGGCATGGCCACATGCATCAGTTTTGTTTGTTTGTTGTATGCATCAGTAGTGAAGTTAAAGTACCACAAATAGTTAAATGCTGGCAACAATATGGCTTTCACATCGAAAGGACTAACCCTCAACCCTTAAAATGTGGGAAACAAAAATTGTCTCGTGCTGTTGTTTTATATTTTGTCTTCTCTCTATAAACCAGATGGCCACGGCCCGCATGTCGAGCCCGCCGAGGCATTTGATGGTCTCAGAGTGTATTTATTTGAAGTTTGAATTAAGGGTTGTGGAGATATAAGGTATGTAAAAGCTTTAACGCAAATTTTAAAGTCATTTGACCTTGATCTTGGGCATGTGGGCCGCATGGGTGGGCTATAGAATGAAAATATGGATGATAATAAAGAATTATTTGAAGTAAAGTAAGAGTATGTGTTGTGGAGATATAATGTATGCAACAACTTTAACACACATTTCAAAATCATTTGACCTTGACCTTGAGCATGTGGACCACATGGGCAGACTATAGAATGAAAATATGGATGATGAATAAGAAGTATTGGATGTTGGAAGTAAATCAGAGTAAGTGTTGTGGAGATAAAAACTTTAAACACAGATTTTATAATAATGCAAACTTCTAAGTCATTTGGCCTTGACCTTGACACACAGGGGCCACATGAGTGGGACACAGAATGAATATATGGATGATGACCAATAAGCATACAAAGTTTCAAGCAAATCTGACTTACGGTTACAGAGATAGTAAGTATCTGAAAACTTTAACGCAAATTTTGACAAAAATTGAACGCAAACTTCTAAGTCATTTGACCTTGACCTTGGGCACAGGGGCCCCTTAAATATGAAGCAGATCCGTGCAAGGAATTACAAGACATTTACCAGAGCATAAATGTTTTGTGACGGACGGACGGCAAGACTGACTGTACGGACGGACAACGGTAACACTAAATGCCTCTTCCACTATTGTGGTGGGGCATAATAAACAGCAGACAACAAAAATTAATTCAGCATTGTAAGGGTTGAACGATGGGGAATAAATACTGTCCACTGATATTTTTTCATAATGGTTTTATCTCATACAAAAACATGCTTTAGCAGCACATTGGAGACGATTCCTGTGCGATTTTGTCGAGAAATAATAACAATTATGAAAAAACAGCTGACGACAAAATTTCAATACAGCATAATAAGGGTTAAGTAAGCTATATTTATTCAATATTTGTCCACCACTCGATAAACAAACCTCATCACAGCAATGTGTTTTTCCAGCGATCATTTAGAAAACTTATTATATTTTTTATTATACCGGTATATGTATTTACCATTATCTCCAAACATAATAAGTGTTGCGACGCTGAAATCCCAGATCAGCCTTTCTGATAAGAAAGTCTAAACTATATTTATTTTACAACGATTATAAAAAAGCGCAACAGCACCGACACAGATGATTTTGTTGGCACATATGGAGGCGTAAGCGCGATCCTTAATGTGCTGTTCGTTCTGACGACCACCATAGCATACCATCTTTCTGATAAAGGCCTACACCGTTTTATGTGTGCGACTGTGCATTATTAACTCTTGACATGCTAGCGGCGAAAATATCCGCCAAACGAATTAGGAGTATATGTTTTATTTCTCTCTGTAAATATGTCTTGAAATTTCATTAGAACTGTGTCCTCTGGACACAATTCTAATGAAATTCCAAGACATATTCATGACATTTATAAGAACAAATAAAAGAAAATATAATGAATTGTCATCTGCTATTTTTGAACTATTTATAGCCCAGCATGCAGAGTTAAGGACCATGATCTACAATAATTGCAACATTGTCCGGTTCTGTTACCTGGAGGCCATTACCGTAATAGCCCTTAATATCCGGACACCATTTATTTGGGGAAACATATACAAATATATGGTTTCCCCACAACAGTGAGCGTGCCAATATTTAATATTAGTATGGCAGTAGTGATCTAATCACAATAACAATGTATTTGGATATAATTGGTTTTGGGAAACCCCTATTTACTAGGGGTTTCCCAAAGCAAATTGTGTCCAAATATTTATGTTTGATACGGTATATGGATTATCAACACAAATTTGAGATCAAAATAATTTTTCTTCGAAATCTGACTGCTATTCTAAATGAACACCAGCAACAAGGTGTGATAACGTAGGTCTATCCAGGGCCTGAGTGTGCTATATAGGGCTCGCCATGACAAAATGGGCGTACTGCATCTGCAACCAGTGTAGCCCCAGATTAGCATGCAGTCTGATCAGGGGCCTGTTTGTTACTGCTTTGGGGAAACATTCAGAAAACTCCCAACAAAAACATTGCATCTGCACCAGGCTGCGCATGAATCTGATCAGGAGCTACGCTGGTCATGGACTCGATATATCAAACTTTCTGGTGACAGGACTATATTCCTCACACACCATTACTGTAACGTGGGGTCATGACTATAACACTTTCTGAGCACGAACCCAGTTCTCATGTTCAAAATCAAGCAGTCTGATTGGTCGACACTGAGCATGGCTCAGTCTCGGCCAATCAAACTGCTTGATTAAGTTGGAAAATCAAAATCACGCTCAGCAATCGAGTTCTCATGCTAAAAATCAAGAAGTCTGATTGGTCGAGACGGCGATGCTCAGTCTCGGCCAATCAAACTGCTTGATTTCAAGTAAGAAGATAGAGATTGTTTCATTCACTGGCACAGAAGTCTAGACAACAGATACAAGAATACAATACGGGGAGCTGGTGACTTATTCATATAACAGGAGAATTCAGTCTGATCAGGGACTACAAAACACGAGATGCTGCACATTGAATTGAATTGGGGAAACATTTCGATGAAAATTAGATCACATACAAAATGCAGACGTATGTGGGCCAAACCAGTAGCCGATTTCACCAACATTGCAAAGTATACTTTACTAGCAAAGTATACTTTGAGGGAGTAATCATATATTTTTCATGAAATGCATTATTTCATATAGAACTAACAAATGCATATATTTCATGATTAAAAGTATGCAGAATTATTATACTGAAATTATTACATTATCACAGCCAAATTGGCTGTGATAATGTAATAAATTCAGTATAATAAAAATTAATAAATTTATCATAAAATTGAAAATTTCTCCCTCAAAGTATACTTTGCTACTAAAGTATACTTTGCAATGTTGATGAAATGGGCTACAGGTCTCCAGTTAGAATTCCGGTAAGGATAACCCCCGATCGTTAAATTACCCATCGCATGCTCCCAGCCACACACAGACAAGACGAGCCATCTTGGGCCCGTTTCACTAAACTTTGTACGACTAAAATGTTCGTAAGTGCAAATTTAGAATCGTCTAGAAATTTCAATTGATGGATATTTTAGTCGTGTTTAGTAAGTTTAGTAAGTTTAGTGAAACGGCCCCCAGGCCCTGTCCCTAATGAGATGTGCGACTTTTCATGAAAATTATTTACAGAAACTGTGATATTTTCTGTACATGTCGTCAAATGTTGATGGAATTTTCAGAGCAAAAGCGGAATTACATTATATATTCCGCATTTGCTGTGATAATTTTGTTTACTTACGATGTCATTTACGAAAAATATCACAGTTTTTGTAAATATTTATCATGAAAAATCGCACCTTTTTAGGTACAAAATCATTGTCTCAAACGTCATTGCTGCAGTTTAGCAGCGAGTCAATCACACATTGACAAATGTGCTACAAGGCAGCCATCAGTCAAGTATCTGTTGTTTAGAACTCCCCCAACTATACAAGGAGTGCAGGAGGACACCGGCAACATAGCATTCACTGGCGACACACTTAGCTTCACCTGTCTATATTTATTGGGATTATGGATACTATCCGGTATATGCGAGACAAACAAGTGATTTTGTACCTAATGAGATGTGCGATTTTTAATGAAAAATATTTACAAAAACTGTGATATTTTCTGTAATTGACGTCGAAAGTTGATGAAATTTCCATGGCAAATGTGGAATTCTAATTCTATTCCGCATTTGCTCTGAACATTCGTTAAATTCAGTTATTTACTGAAATCATCGTAAATATTGTAAGTATATTTCATGAGATATTGCACAGCCTGGTATCAAAACGCCAACCAACGTACACCCTGATCAAGTGGCTGGTTGCGGTGCTAGCCTGGATGGAAATACCAAGTTTTCAGCGACCAATGACAAGTAGACAATTATGCCAGTTTGATCAGTGTCTACACTAATTGCCAAAAACTAGACATATTTAAAGCTAAGTTATCGGCATTCTTCTCCATCCTCACACCGAGCCAGTAGGGTGTTGGTGTACATAACAGAACGACCACATAAGGCCGTCAACGGACAACAGTGGGCCGTTTCACTAAACTTTGTAGACTAAAATGTTTGCAAGTGCACAATTATGATATTCTGTAAAGTTCACATTAACAATGCTTTCTTGTAAACAATTATTGGATTTACAATAAATTTGCACTTACAAACATTTTAATCGTACAAAGTTTAGTGAAACGGCCTCCAGGACCTTACAATAAATATTTGCTGGAGCCTGTTCTGCTAAACTTTGTACAATACCAAAGTTTGCACAAAGAGTTTTATGAACTTACACGTAGTTCACACGTTAAGACTGGTAGACTGGCTACTCACAACAATTGTCGTCTGCCGTTGCTTTTATATCTTGCCTTATTTCTCAATAAAAACATGGTTTGACAGCACTTCAGAATCGTTTCCAATGGAAATGATTCTGAAGTGCTGTCAAAGCATGTTGTAAATTATTCTAAAGTGCTGTAAAAGCATGTTTTTGATGATAAAAATGGAAAATAATCAGCAGACGACAAAAAAATTAAGATAACGGTCTAAGGGTTAATTGTAAACAAATCCACTAGTATATTACAAACATCGGCTGCGAGTGCTAATGTTTTAGTAAATTTGAATTTGCACTAACAAATTTATTATTCGTACAGAGTTTAGTGAAATGTGACACTGATCTGTATGTGCATTTACAGTCATATTAGCAGAGCTCCAGATAAGGTGCATATTGACATATTTTATGCACTTATTTCAGCAGAATACGCAATGATTATCAAACGTGGGAGTACAAAATACTCACCGCAATGTGAAAATACACATTGATTTTCAAATTGAGTAGTGAAAATGCTGTAATAAAGTTGAATGTGGAATTTTTAAATTTGTTTTATTTTCTATCATTTGTTCCCTATTTAATAAGGAAGAAAAAGATTAATACATTTGTACGTATTGAATTTGAAATCTGGGGGTATAATACTCTTTAGATACAAAACTTACCTGGAGCTCTATTAGGATCTGATGATGGTGCAGCCACAGTGATTGAATGAACAACAGCATGGCCACTGATCGGACTGTGCTAATGCACAGTCTGATCTGGGGCTACGATATGACAATGCCTTTTGCGAACTGAGGACCAATTGATGATCAGTAGGATACCCGATCATATTTGCTGCTGTGACTGGAGAAATGGGGCTTATGGCATTCCTGAACTTCTAGCACATTTCTCCACACTGATATGGCTAGTCAGTCCAGCCTCTCCACAATGGCCAGTAGCCAGAGAGAATAACTGGCCGCTGTAGAGATGGCCATTGTATGGAGGTGACCATTGGACAGGCAGGTTGGACTTTTACTTTTGTTAGAAGCGGGAGAACTGATTTATTGACTGAATGGCAAACAGTGTCGGGCCTGATCAGACGGCGAAGATGCGCAGGCTGATCTCAGGCTACACTGGTCGCATAACCCCCATTTTTCCAGTCACAGTCACATTTGAGATTTTATAGTAAATCAATTAAGTTCACGGGCAAAAAGTATGACAACTTACTATCAGCATTGATCAGACAATGGCTATATGCAAATAGATCTATGGGCAGCTGGTCACAATTGTAAGGTCCCTTTCTCAACTGAAGGGTCAATGGAAAATGGGGCTAAGTCCATAATGGACTTAGCCCCATTCTTCCACTAACCCCTTCAACTGACGGCCCAATCATACTGCAGAATTACAGAATCGCATTTGTCTGAATAAACAGACAATAAACTATGTCTTTCAGCTAAATGTGAGTATTCCACATAAGCAGGTCAGACTAAATGTCTATTTATTTAACTTAATCCATTCATACACTTTTAAGTCACTAGGATTCCATACCACACGTTCCCTGGTCAAACTTAATGCCTAATTAATGCCTAGTCCAGGGCACCACTTTAGTTATACAGATACCGGGGCCAGTGCATCAGCTAATCACAATATACTGGAGCCTGGGCCCCCAATTGGAATCATCCGTCATCACACACATGGGCAGGCTTTAAATACATACGATCTACAGGCTACATTCAATAAATACGGCAACACACCTGCAATAGAAATGGTGAAAAGAATAAAATAGGGATATACAAAAAAGGGGTTCTACGACATATTCTTAAATTAAGCAATTTGAATCAACTTCTAAGCCCCAGCGTAGCAATACCGGGGCTTGAAATTGCTTTTGTTAAGAATATATCTTAAGAAATGATTGGTGTTCGACAATTGAAGGGGTCAGGAAGGAAGGGGGCTCAGTCCCTCATGGACTTAGCCCCCTTCTTTCACTGATCCCTTCATTATTCAGAATTGAAATGTTTTTACTGCTATTTTGCTTTCAATATGAAAATGTGCTGTCATATAAGTCCCAGTGCAAGCAAATGACCATGTATGTTCATTATTCAAAATTAAATATTTTTTTTCTGTCAATTTAATTGTCTAAATTGCACTCGAAGCGAATGATTAAAAAAAACAGGTAATGAAATGGTTAAATGGACCCCAAGAACGGGACAATTCACTTCAATAAATTCACAAAGACCACAAGCCCCATTGTGTAGATATATACCTACTGTTAAAGGGGTCCACTACTGCTTTCTTCACTAGGCGACTGTGCTTTTAAACTGTCATTTTCTGGGAAATAAATGCTAGGCTCCGTGTTACGTCGTCGGATCTTATTTTTACTCTTCTTCAGCATAGTGGCCTACAAAACAATTGCAGGTTTATACCTTCAAACATTTGTGAGAAATATCCACCAGTATCAATCAAGTTATTTAAAAAATATAAGGTTCGACCATGTCCAGCCATGGGTAAACGTTTGCCGTGGCACGAGGGAACTGTTTGAACACCAAGGCCGTAGGCCACGGGTTCAAACAGTTCCCTGAGTGCCACGGCAAACGATTACCCACGGCTGGACATGGTCAAACGTTATTGTTACATTTCTGTGTAATTTGAGCATATATGCAGTACTTTCGGTACTTTGATAATCTGCTCCATTCAAACAGCTGATTTACACATACATGTTTCGAGGCTGCAGGGCACGTCGCGTGATGCAGCTGCATCACTTTCAAAATTTTAGTGCGACTGTTGTGAACTGGTCTGGTGACGTAATGTTGCGTTCTAGTACGAGACACATGCATTACGTAGGTGTTGGCTTTGCCCCGGAATGAGCATTGTCAACAGCCATGGTCAAACGGATATTTGTGGTAATTAAGGCATCAAGCGTGGCGTGTGTACCTTGAGAGCTGATATATTTATATATATGTGGTTGTCAGGCTGGAGGAATGAGTCGTACGGGTTTTGCGATAAGCGTCGATCCAAATCAGCATCCGTACAGTCTGATCAGGATCTGCACTGTTTGATGTTCCATCGATGAAACATCAGTCATACTTCTAACAATCAATACAGATTTGTTACCAGGCTACAGAAGTGTGCTATTTGATCAGGAACCATAAGCCCCATTTCACCACACACAGCCATATATGTGATTCACAGAATAACTACGGCATCACCAGAGATATCAACAGAGGCTTAATTACCATAAATATTCACGCATTCATTCTCTGAATAGTATGTGTTTCAGAGAATGAATGCGTGAATATTTATGGTAATAACGGCATCAAGCGTGGCGCGAGTGTCTTGAGAGCCGATATATTTATATATATGAGATGCACATAATATATGTGTCAATATTTAAGGTAATTACGACATCAACTGTACCTTGAAAGCTGCTATATTTACATGCATGTGTCACACAATAAATGTGGCAGTATATGGATGGTAATACCGTCATCACGCGCGTACCTGGAGAGCCGACATATTTATATACGCATTTCACACAATAAATGTGGCAGTATATGGATGGTAATACCGTCATCACGCATGTACCTGGAGCGCGGACATATTTATATACGCATTTCACACAATAAATGTGGCAGTATATGGATGGTAATACCGTCATCACGTGCGTACCTTGAGAGCTGAGCGGAGGACGACGACCTGGCCGGCGGGCTGGTACCACGGCTCCCCGTCCACCTGTACCGGCAGGTCCGTCAGCAACGTGATCCGCAACTGTCAATACATATAAGAGATGCCAACATTGGACAAAGCCAAAGAGTAATGATTGCGTGTGGCCGGCATCGACACACAACCTAACGATGAGGGCCGCTGGTCAGATAGGGAGCTCTTGAGGCATATCCCTCGCATCCCCACCCTCACTTCCAAACAAGAAAACTTTAAATTCAATAAATAAATTACTTAAATATACTCTATTTCAAGAGCCTCCGGTGATTTCAATTATGAATATAAAGCCTATAGGCCACTGAAAGATTTAAGCTCAAATTCAAAGGCATACAACGTTAGGGTGTGCTGTTATACTTTATGTATACATAGCAAACCGAAACTGTGCAAGCGAAATGTCGGGCAGAAAACAAATGCAACCCACGAAAACCCATTACATTGCAAACAAGAGGGCCATGATGGCCCTAATTCGCTCACCTGATTCCATGAACACCAGAGGAGAATGTGACATTGAGTTCATGTGTTTTAAAAAAATTGTGCTATTTTTAGATGGCGGTCATCTTGGATTAAGCGAGGACTCATTTTTACCAAATATGAAAATGCTTCACCCAAGGATCTTAACTTACTATGAAGTTTGGCCAGCATCGGCCACGTGGTTCCTGAGAAAAAGACGTTCAAAATCTCGAATAAATGGACCTTTTGGCAGCCATCATGGATAACATAATCATCCGATTCCGACAAATACAGCACCAGAGCAATCGCCTCAACGATACCTTCACTTTGATATATAACATGAGCATATTCAGTCAAAAATAAAATTTGACCCCACGGGCTATGCCCATTTTTGACCCCGGGGTCACCATTTTAACACCTTTGAAAGAACATTCTACATCGATCATTCCTACAAATTTTCAGCGGCCATCTTGGATTAGCGACGACCTCCATGTTAACAAATCTGAAAAAAGGCTTTACCCATGGACCATAACTGTGAAATTTGGCCACCATGGGCCAAGCGGTTCGTGTGAAGAAGAATTTTGAAATCTCTAATAAAAGAACGACCTTTTGACCTTTCGGCGGCCATCTTGGATGACATGACCATCCAATTTCGACATAAAAAGTACCAGAGCGATCGCCTCTTTGATACCTTCGATTTGATATAGATATGACCATATTCGGTTAAAAATAAAATTTGACCCCACGGACCACGCCCATTTTTGACCCCGACATCACCATTCTAACAACTATGAAAGAGCATTGTACATCGATCATTCCTACCAAGTTTCGTCGAAATCCGGCTGGCGGTTCAGGAGAAGAATTTTTTTTTTTAAAGAATTTGTGCTATCTTTAGACGCCGGCCATCTTGGATTAGCGACGACCTCCGTTTTAACAAATCTGAAAAGGCTTCACCCATGGACCATAACTGTGAAGTTTGGCCACAATGGGCCAAGCGGTTCGTGTGAATAAGAATTTTGAAATCTCTAATAAAAGAACGACCTTTTCACCTTTCGGCGGCCATCTTGGATGACATGATCATCCAATTTCGACATAAAATGTACAAGAGCGATCGCCTCTTTGATACCTTCGATTTGATATAGACATGACCATATTCTGTAAAAAATAAAATTTGACTCCAATTTGACCCCACGGGCCACACCCGGGGTCACCATTTTAACAAATTTGAAAGAGCATTGTACATCGATCATTCCTACCAAGTTTCGTCGAAATCCGGCTCGCGGTTCATGAGAAGATTTTTTAAGAATTTATGCTATTGGATTAGCGACGACCTCCATTTTAACAAATCTGAAAAGGCTTCACCCATGGACCATAACTTTTAAGTTTGGCTACCATCGGCCAAGCGGTTCATGTGAAGAAGAATTTTGAAATCTCTAATAAAAGAACGACCTTTTGGCGGCCATTTTGGATGACATAACCATCCGATTTCGACACCAGAGTGATCGCCTCGTTGATACCTTCGATTTGTTATATAACATGACCATATTCGGTCAAAAATAAAATTTGACCTCAATTTGACCCTACGGGCCACGCCCATTTTTGACCCCGGGGTTACCATTTTAACAACTTTGAAAGAGCATTGTACATCGATCATTCCTACCAAGTTTTGTCGAAATCCGGTTGGCGGTTCTTGTGAAGTAGATTTTTGAAGAATTTGTGCTATTTTTAGACGGCGGCCACCTTGGATTACGTAATGCGTCATTTTAACAAATTTTGTTATCCCCCAACCTAAGGACCATGACCATGAAGTTTGGTGACTATAGGCCCAATGGTTAACGAGGAGAAGACGTTTGAAAATGTTCACGGACGACGACGGACACATTGCGGTAACAATAGCTCACATGAGCTTCGCTCAGGTGAGCTAACAAGAATTCCGCCACGGAAGTGGTGTCTCGCCTGCCGAGGCATTTGACCGTGAACATGACAAGTAAATAAATTACCTTGACCTTCAGAATTTGGATGTGGTGGTGTGCATAATGAAGCATCATCCGTAGACAAACATTGATGTGAAATATTATCAATGTCTGGAAAGGGGTTAAGAGATATTGTGAAAAAAACAATAACTTTAACGCATTTCTGTTACAAATCCGGTGAACATTACAAGTAAATAAATGACATTGACCTTCAAAATTTGGATGTGGGGGTGTGCGTAATGAAACATCATTCCTAGACAAACATTGATGTAAAATATTATCAAAGTCTGGCAAGGGGTTAGAGATATTGTGAAAAAACAATAAGTTTAACGCATTTCTGTTACAAAACCGGTGAACATTACAAGTAAATAAATGACCTTGACCTTCAGACTTTGGATGTGGGGGTGTGCGTAATGAAGCATCATCCCTAGACAAACATTGATGTGAAATATTATCAATGTTTGGCAAAGGGTTAAAGAGATATTGTGAAAAAACAATAACATTAACGCATTTCTGTTACAAAACCGGTGAACATTACAAGGAAATAAATGACCTGGACCATCAAAATTTGGATGTGGGGGTGTGCGTAATGAAGCATCATCCCTAGACAAACATTGATGTGAAATATTATCAATGTCTGGCAAGGGGTTAAAGAGATATTGTGAAAAAACAATAACTTTAACGCATTTGCCTTACAAAAAAAACGGACGACGCGGACGACGCGGACGACGCGGACGACGCGGACGACGCGGAAGACGCGGACGACGCAGAAAAAGCGCCGACTATAGTCGCGCCTCTGCTAAAGCAGGTGCGACAAAAAGAACCTTTACCTTTAAATTTTCGCAACAAGTACATCGTTCACGGTGTCGGGAAAGATATATGGTTAATTTATATTTGCTTTTTATATCGTAATTTCACATTCAGACACTTTTATTTTGACAAATTTACTAAATCAAAATTTGGAAATGTGTTGTTAAAATCATGTCCAGCCGCTTATTTTTTGGCATCGCAAAAAAATCGTAATTCTAGATGTGAAGGCCGTAATAGCGTAGTGGACATACTGAAATAGTAATCATTACGCCCACATCGTAATGGTTGGCATCTCTGCATATACCGTATGTATTCTAATAAACGTTTTAAATGGCTTTTGTATGTGAAAATAACATATTTAGAATGCAAATATGGGTGGGGGGCTATTATTAGAGAGGGGGCTACTATTATAATAAATACAGTACAACACATTGTATACAGCACATGGATAAAACTGATATATACAGATAGAATTCGATCTGCAACAGGAAATACATATACAAGCCATGGAGCTGTATGTACATAATACAACTTGGATCATACATTGCATAAAGCTAATTTTTTCAGTTTAAAAGCACTGTGTATTAAAACTCATGATACATTTGTGTTATGTTTGTTTCTTGGGGCTTAACGGCCTATCAACAGCTAAGGTCATTCAAGGCCAGGTCAATGGGTTTAGTACTAAATCCCATATATTACCTGTACAAGTACATGTACATGTTCAAGTACATGCACAAATGGGGGGGGGGGGGAATCCCAAAATCAGAACTGAATATTTACAATAACAAAACTATATATTCAGCCCTGAAATCAGAATAATCCTGATCTGATGCCAGGTCCTCGCCACACCAGAATCACTTGGCCCCTCCCAAAAGCAGTAGGATCAGTATAAACTTACTACTTTTATAATGGGCAATAACCCAATTCAACTCCCAGGTAACTAAAGAGACAAAGATAAAAACGTACCTGAGGGCCAAATCAGGCAAATCGTGATTCCTATAAGGAGGAACCCATACCGTTAATTTACGTCGTCTCATTCGCCCGACCACCACCCACTGCACTCGTGTTATAAATATGCAAATTAGGCTCATTGTTCTGGCCGATTTGGGACTACACGGGTCGCAGAACCCATAAGCCCCATTCCTCCAGTCACAGCCCGCGTGTATGATTTGACTGACAAGTGTACCCACAATGGTTGCATCTGTCTGCAATTATGCAACTTTCAGAGACGTATTGAAATCTGAAATTGGAATAAGAGGGCCAACTCCCCCAATAACAAATTGTACCCAAATACGCAGCTATTAACCCTTAGATCTTATTTATTTTGTCGTCTGGTGTTTATTTTCTATTTTCCATTTTTATCATCAAAAACATGCTTTGACAGCACTATAGAATAATTTACAACATGCTTTGACAGTACTTCAGAATCATTTCCATTGGAAATGATTCTGAAGTGCTGTTAAACCATGTTTTTTATTCAGAAATGAGGCAAGATATAAAAGCAACAGCAGACGACAATTGTTGTAAGTAGCGGTCTAAGGGTTAAGATAAACCAGTATAACCATTCCAACTTTAAATATTGGGACACTACATTGTGGGAAAACACAGATTTATGCGTTTCTCAGAGTAAAAGGTGTCCAAACATATATGGTTATTACGGTAATTCTTAAGGATGGATTCCTCGTTAAGGTAGGAATATGTTCCCATTCTCCATAAAAATGTAGTACATGCTCCAGTAGCAGATTTCATCAAAATTGCAAAGAAAACTTATCTAGCAAAGTATACTTTGAGGGAGTAATCATTTATTTTTCCCGAAATGCATTATTTCATATAGTACTTTGCTAGATAAGTATACTTTGCCATGTTGGTGAAATAGGCTCCAGAACAGAGTTCCAAGCCTCTACGTACATGGCCCCCCTGCGCTACACGGATGCCTGTGCGTAGGCCGCTGTGTATCTGGGCCATGTGCACGACCCCGGTGATGCCCACGACCTCCAGGTTGCCGTCGTAGTGTGTTGACTTCATGAATTGGTCCTCTTTCTCAGGACCCCAGGGGTTTGCCCCGGAACCCCAGCTGAAACAAAGCGAAAGTGAATGGGTTTACTTTAAACAATAGGTATTAAGAAATAATGTTACAGTTAATACAATTGCATGTCAATAAATTATGAGCATTTTACCGAAAGCACAACTTGTAGGATTTTACCGAAAGCACAACTTGTCGTGGTCATCTCCCAAGATGAATGGGTTTAACATCCCAGCAACAACTACTGGTAAGGTCATTTGTGGCTGCGACTGGAGATATGGGGCTTACTATGGGTTTTGCGACCAGTACAGAACCAGACCAGGAACTGCACACCATTCCATTAACCCTTTCAACACCACAGACCTCTATAGAGACAATGTTTGCAAACAGTGCAGATCCAGATGAGCCGGCTCGTAACGAGCCGTCTCATCAGGATCTCCACTGTTTGTTAATAATTTTAAACGTCGTACAGATTACCCTTTTAGAAGAATGGGATAATTTGAATGAACAAAATTAATGAAATCCCATTGGCATGGAACATCCTTTTAAGTTACTTGGTGTTTAAAGGGTTAATGAAACACCCATCATACTTCTGACAAGCAATACAGGCTGCGGGAGAGAGCTATTTGATTAGGAGCTACACTGGTCACAAATTCCATGAGCCCCATTTCTAGAGTCACAGCCACATTTAGGACGGGACCACGGTTTCAAGTCTCTGAAAGACCAGTGGCCAGGAAATACTATAACAGTATTTTTTTATGCCTAAGGCGAGGCTTAACGGTACATGCCCACTCAGTAGGCACAAAATGTTCATTATAGGAATTAAATATGTGCACAAGTGTTTCACTATTCCACCAGTTCTAAAAATTATGAGTGCCCACTATACAGATCATAATCATTTAGTAATATGTATTTTACTGAGAGCGACTCGCTGTGTTATCAGGCTATTTTCACATGCAAATGAGGCATATCTTTTAATTATTTATAAATTAAATGTGTTACTGAAAAATTAATATTTTCGACAAATTACAAAGTATGATCATTGCACATCAATAAATAAATACAGAGAATAAATAGTAATGTCCGTTAAAATCTAAATAAATTTAGCGCATCTACTCATCAAGAAGTTACATACCAAGTTCCAGGTGTGTAACTAGTATGGTTGAAAGGTTTTACGAGTTACAAGCCAAAATTGGAAATCATAAGTTGAAAATGGGGATTTTATTTGATTTATTGGTGTTTAATGGCCTATCAACAGCTAAGGTCAGTTAAGGCTAGGCCAACGGGTTCGATCTCGTATTTAACCTGCTGAATTAGGGGGAAAATCCCAAAATCAGAATGGACTACATGTATTTGCATCGAAAAAAAATAATATATTCAGCCCTAAAATTAGAATAACCCGATCTGGTGTCAGGTCCATACTACACCAAGTCACTTGGCCCCTTCCCCTAAGAACAATAAGATTTATGAATAATCGTAACTCACATATGATGTATAACCAGATTCAACCGTCACATACAAAAATGTCAATGACGTCGAAAAGCGGGAGATAATCCATGATGACCCAGAGAATCAAAATCAAAATAAACTTTGCGCATCTGCTCATCATAAGGAAGCTACATACCAAGTTTCAGGTCTGTAGCTAATAAGGTTTAAAAGTTTTACGAGTTACAAGGTTGGTGACGGACGGATGGACGGAAGGACCATCGTGGTGTGGCAATTTTTCTCAACAATACCAGATTGAAGTAACCAGACAACAGGTTTTGTCAACACCAGACAAAGTACAGCCGAGGTTTTAAAGCTTGGAAGGCATTAAATGTATATTGTCCTATTATGTGTTCATAATTACAGCACAAAAATATTTACACAATTCCCTAACATTTGATTGGCCCATAGCAAGTCTCTGTCCAAAATTTATATCCCAGTAAACTCCCACGTCGAACTACTTTCCGTAACCGTGAGGCGCAGTTAAAATAATTTTTAAGAAAACGGAAAATAAACACATTTTCTTGATGAATTTATTTCAAATGATGGAATTATAAGGAATGAATGGCCTTTTTGTGGAATTTATCGGGGATATAAACTTGGAAAAGTCGCGGGAATACTGGACGAGGCCTTCCGGCCTTCGTCCAGTATTCCCGCGACTTTTCCAAGTTTATACCCCGATAAATTCCACAAAAAGGCCATTCCACAAAAAGGCCATTCATTCCTATAATAAAATCATCTTGTTTCTCAGTCCAAATATTTAGGGCTATTGTGGTTAACACTTACTAGCTGCAAAGACAGAAAATACAGATTTGATTTCATTCAAATCAGAACTGAATATTTACAGAAGATATATATTCAACCCTGAAATTAGAATAACCTGTCCTGGTGCCAGGTCCTCACCACACCAGTCACCAAAAGTAATAGGATCAGTACTAATCTTATTACTTTTATAAAAGTAATAGGATCATTTCTAATCTTATTACTTTTATAATGGGTATAACTGGATTCAACTCTTACATACCAGAAGCCAAAAATGTACCCCGAGTCACACCAGGGATATTCGGATTCTGTTAAGGACGAAACCCATCGTTAAATGTACCCTTCGCATGCTCCCGACGACCACACAGAAAATAGAGACAGCAAGAAGAGAATAATGCATGGCAAGATAGGCTTTCCCTCTCATGAAATGCTACATAAGAACATTGAACATACCTTAAAATGTTGAGAATTATAATACCCTCTACTGGAGGCAACTCGACTAGTTTCCCATCGACTTCCATTCGTATACACCTCTGGAGATCTTTACACGTGTGTTTATTCACCATCTTACGTAAGCTCATTTGTACATAAACTTTCTTATTGTGTAATCTGCAAATAAAGAAACAATAATCAACTGACAAGACTTCTGTAGGGCGATTAACACCGACAATGGGGAATTACATTTTGTCGTCTGCTGTTAATTCTTTATTTTTCATTTTTATCACAAAGAACATGTTTTAACAACAATTTAGAATCAATTCCAAAGTGCTGTCAAACCTAGAAAACTTGCAGTAGTTTTTGTTTCTGTTAACCTAATACATATCCCGTATGACAAATGCTTTCTCCCTGAAAGCGAATTCAAACCATTTACGAACGTTCCGAACATTAAAGAAATGGGCCTGTATAGCTCCCTGACTTACAGACCATAACTATGAAGTTTGACCAGTAACGGCCAAGTGGTTCACAGGAAGAAGACGTTGAAATCTATAATAAAAGGATGACCTTTTGGCGGCCATCTTGGATGACGTAATCATCCAATTTCAACAAAAAAATGCTCCAGAGTGATCGTCTCCTAGATACCATCAATTTGTATACACTATTTACTAAAATGGAAACGATCAGTGGAAGAAGGAGGCGAAGTCTTATAATTGATGGATTTACATTTATTGAGCATAGGCTGCATAAGCAGCCTATGCTCAATAAATGTAAATCCAATAATTATAAGACCTAGCCCTCTTCTTCCACTGACCCCTTCAGAATCTAGTTTTGACAGCTCAAGGGTACAAATATCCCATATTTAAAGTGGCTGTGTCTCAGATGGTACCTACAACTCTAGTTATTTATTCAATAATAGTTGTTTTTTTAACTTTCTTTTTTCAGGCCACCCTTACGTCATAGATGTTGAGAAAACCAATAGAAATCTACCGCAACCAACTGTCTAGCTCATATTGCATGCACATCAGAGACACAGCACTTAAAACAAAAATATCACAAAACTTACCGACTATTAAATTTATCTGGCTTTTCTTCCCTTGCTTGGTGAAAATCCAGAGATATATCGGCGTCTATGCCGATACCAAAATAAGTGTTCATAACAAACATTGTTGTTGTGTCCTCGTTAGTATTTGCTGAATTCGTATCGTTAGCTATAGCCACTTTTGTTTCATCTTGCTCCTTTTCATTAGGGTGGAAAATCACAGTCCATCTGCAGAACATGGGAAATGCGAGTTTGAATTACCATTATATAGAGAATAATTTGGAACAAGAATTCCGCCAGGTAAGTGGTGTCGCCTGCCTAGGCATTTGACCGTAACATGTGCTAAAGTAAGCATCACAAATCGTCAGAGAAGTGCATGCTTAAAACACGAAAAAGGTCAAGGTTGAAGAAACTTTTTGACATAAAAAAATGGCAGTGTTTTCACAACCATGTGAAGGTCAAAAAGGTCAAGGCGAAGTTAATGGTGGCAGGAGTGTGTTCCAAATGCTGAAATGTATCAAGTGTCCAAATATTGAAGCAATCCATCTAGTAATATTAATGTTATACATACGATGATAAATAAACTTGTACAAAATTTTTGACGCAAAAAAGTGTTTCCGCAAACATATGAAGATAAAAAAAAAGGTCAAGGTCATGTGAATGACAGCATGAGAGAGTTCCAAATGCTCACATATATCAAGTGATCAAATGTCCAAATGTTGAAGCAATCCGTCAAGTAATATTAAAGTTTTACAAGAAGCTTGTACAAACCTTTTGACGCAAACAAAATTGCTAAGTGTTTCCGCAAAAATGTGAAGGTAAAAAACAGTCTGTTAAGCTAACAGAAGCTTTGAGCACCGGGCCCAGGTAATCGTTATGGTACAGGACGTGCAAACATAACACGATTCTCGCAGAAAAGAACGCGGACTTGTTATGACCCTTTCACCCCTAAGCAACTGGAATGGATTTTGATATGTTAATTTTGCAACCAATCCAACCGTCACAACATGGTTTTCAGACTAGTCCATTTATGAAAAGGGGGTGTTTTTTGTTCTCAAATATATGAACATTACTTTCAAAAAGTGCAGATCCTGATGAGACGGCTCGTTACGAGCGGCTCATCCGGATCTGCACTGTTTGCATTTGAGTTGACAGGGTTAAGTTGTGTCACTTGGTAACGTCACGTGGACCAATGGGACCGTTGGACCAATGGAACACAGGGCACGAACATTTTGAAATTTTTACTTGTCCTTACCTTGACAGGAATGGCAAAATTAAGAAATCTACATCACAAAAATTGAAATTTCCACTCGTCTTGCAGGCATTTCCAGAGCTCCAGATAAGCTGCGTACTTGCGTAAATACCCAATTAAAATTGCCAAAAACCCAATTGAAATCAAAAGTAGTGCGTATCAAAAAGCAATGAAAATTTGTGGTATCTTTATCATGCTACAGAAAACAATAAGCAGACCACAAATATATTATTTTTCCATGAAAACACATCTTGGTATTTCATTAGAATTGTCTCCAAGGAGACAATTCTAATGAAATACCCAAGATGTGTTTTCATTTCGCAACAAACTATTCAATAATTGATGTCTGTTGATGTGTAAACAGTAGTGTGATTTAATTTTATCTAATTAAAATTTTGAAATACCCAATTGCTTCAGAAATGATGGGAGTAACAATACTCAATTACTAATTCCTTATCTGGAGCATTGCATTGCCACTCCTCAGGATAAGCGGACGAGTGAAATTTTCGTGCCCTGTATGTTCGAGAAACTGGCGACCCGAATAAGTATTCATATATACAGAATTATTCATATGCCGTATATATGTGTATGTATATGTGTACAAGATGTCATTATGAACACGGTAAATGCACGTTATACTAGCATAACTTCCATCAGCCAATCGATTCTTGCCATCTGAAAATCATCTGAAACTATGCAAGAACAATACAAAATAACTAGAGCAAGTGGACAGAGGCTCACGGATACCCCCAACTGCCACGTGGACAGAGGCTCACGGATACCCCCAACTGCCGCGTGGACAGAGGCTCACGGATATTCATGCCACGTGGGACAGGCTCACGGAACCCCCAACTGCCACGTGGACCAGGCAAATAAAAATACGGATACAAACTGCCCGGTGGACAGAGGCTCACGGATAACCCCAAACTGCCACGTGGAGACAATTAAAAACTCACGGATACCCCCAACTGCCGCGTGGACAGAGGCTCACGGATATCCCCAACTGCCACGTGGACAGAGGCTCACGGATACCCCCAACTGCCACGTGGACAGACAATAAAAACTCACGGATACCCCCAACTGCCACGTGGACAGAGGCTCACGGATACCCCAACTGCCACGTGGACAGAGGCTCCGGGATACCCCCAACTGCCTTGTGGACAGAGGCTCACGGATACCCCACGCCGGCGTGGAACAGGGCCCGGATACCCCCAATGCCACGTGGACAGAGGCTCACGGATACTCACTGCCACGTGGACAGAGGCTCACGGATATAACTGCCACGTGGTGGACATAGGGACTCACGGATACCCCCAACTGCCACGTGGACAGAGGCTCACGGATACCCCCAACTGCCACGTGGACAGAGGCTCACGGATACCCCCAACTGCCATGTGGACAGAGGCTCACGGATACCCCCAACTGCCGCGTGGACAGAGGCTCACGGATACCCCCAACTGCCACGTGGACAGAGGCTCACGGATACCCCCAACTGCCACGTGGACAGACAATAAAAACTCACGGATACCCCCAACTGCCACGTGGACAGAGGCTCACGGATACCCCCAACAGACAAGAGGCTCACGGATACCCTCAACTGCCGCGTGGACAGACAATAAAAACTTTAATAACGCACATCTTACGGACGGACGGACGGACGGACGGACGGACGGAGGATGGACGGACGGACGTTCAAACATTTGAGAGTTATGAGGCACCGCTATATAAAAGATCAAAGGGTTAGCTCCTAAATATCAAAGAGTTAGCTCCTAAATTTATGAGGCACCGACAATATCAAAGAGATCAAAGGTACTAACCCTTACCCTAAGCTCCTAAACCCCCGATGTTGGCCCGGACGGACGGACGGACGGACGGACGTTCTTACAGTACTATACTTATGTGGCTTATCAACATGATTAAATTATTAGCCACATAAAACGATTTTTAGCCACATAAAAGGATTTTTTAGGTGGCTAATTGTAACCAACCCTATCCTTTACCAAGTCCATAACCCTGTGGGGCTAGCCACATAAGTACCCTAATGTGTGCCCACGGACGGACGGACGGACGGACGGACGGACGGACGGACGTTCTTACAGTACTATACTTATGTGGCTTATCACATGTTAAATATTAGCCACATAAAAGGATTTTTTAGGTGGCTAATTGTAACCAACCCTATCCTTTAATAAGTCCATAACCCTGTGGGGCTAGCCATATAAGTACCCTAATGTGTGACGAGCCGTCTCATCAGGATCTGATCTTTTTGCAAGTAATTTTCATATTTTTTACCGGAAAAAAAACCCACCCCATTTTTATAAATGGACAAGTCTTCAAAATCATTTTGTCACAATTGGTTTGGTCGGAAAATTAACAATTCAGTATGCATTCCAGTCATTTATGGTTGAAAGGGTTTACAGCGACACCATTCATAGATTAGCTCACCTGTCTAATTTGATATCCTCTGCATCTATCACATCGCGTAAGAAGTTGAGAGGGTCTTCCCCGCCCGTGTAGCCTGGTCCCCAACGTAACACTCTTGCTAAATCGTTACCTGGAAACGGTTCAAATGAGTGGTTACAATATATACTTTCATTGAGAAATAAGAAAAATCATAAGTAAGTTTTTTATAAAATGTCAACACCGAAAAGTCTCTTCTGAATTTAAAGGGTTAACAACTAGGTTAGCTCCATATAAGGTGCGTATTGGCGTATTTTAAGCACTTGTTTTAGCAGAATACGCATTGATTATCAAAAGTGGGAGTACAAAATACTCATAGCAATATGAAAATACACATTGATTTTCAAATTGAGTAGTGAAAATACTGTAATAAAGTTAAAAATTTACTTTGCAGCTCAAATAAGTGAATTTATAAATTGGTTTTATTTTTTATCATTAGTTCCCTATTTAATAGGGAATAAAATTAAAATACGGATTGAATTTGAAATACTCATTAGATACAAAACTTATCTGGAGCACTGAACTGTCGATTGTATGATCATCTACCAGGCAGATGCTGTTATTGATTCGTGGCTGTGCCTGGAGAAATAGGATCTGTATAGATGCTGATCAAATAGCACACTCCTGTTAGAGCTCCAGTTAATGAGCGTAATTTCACCAACTTGGGGTGAAATTTTGTGATTTCTTCATCAAAAATGGCAAGTTGGGAGTCCTTTAGAATCGTCTCATTGAGACGATTCTAAAGCACTCCCAACTTGCCATTTTTGATGGAGAAATAAGAAATTTATCTTCAAATTACGAACCTTAACTGGAGCTCTGTCCTGTGTAACCTGGTAGTGAGCTTTGTCATACCGCAGATAAGTTTCTCGGCTTTTGATTGGCTAGCTTGCCTGGTCATATATATTATATGACCTGCCAAGGCCGTCGGACATACAGGAATTGTGATTCCCCTCCGGCGCCTCGCGTCCAATGAAGAACATTTTTCAAGCGTCTACCGATTGCGAATTGTATTCCTCACTAAACACAATAAAATCCCGAATTTATGAATACAAGTAACAAATTGTACACTCAAAACCAGTCTATATTGTTTATTTTTCCATCAATATTCTTCGCTCATCAAAATATGAGCGAAAAATTAGCCAAAATAACGAAAATTGCTTTTCAAATCTCAACGCGCTTGCCTTCGTGACACGGCTATATTTAGGTCACAAACTATGGGTTCCACGCACGAAACCGCGGCGTAGCAATGACAGCGAATGTTTGGGAACCAGTCGCTTTATTCTAGAGGCGCCAAAGGGAGAGCAGATCGATAGAGCAGTGGAATATAAATTAAATTACACGATATAAAAAAACTGTCATAAAATCGTTTTCGATGGATTTCTTACTCCATATTTAGTTTGTTTTCGTTTAATAAACAAACAAAATGTTCATTTACGCCTTTATATTAAGACTGACAGTAGAAAATCGAATCTCGGATTATTTTTCTTCCTGAAAAAACGCAAAGATCAAAATAAGAGATATGTTTATACGGCCAAATACAGGATCTGCGGTATGACAAATACGTTATTGTGATTCTACACAGGCTATATGGTGTAATATTGCCCGCCTGAAGGTATGTTCACCCTCGGCTATCGCCTCGGGTGAACATACCTCCAGACGGGCAATATTACACCATATAGCCTGTGTAGAATCATAGCCGAGGGTGAACATACCTTCAGACGGGCAATATTACACCATATAGCCTGTGTAGAATCACAATAACTTATAATATTGCTTGTTGGAAACAAGACGGTTGTTTCATTAATGGAAGGGCGACAGAGCAGATCGTGATTAGACTAATCTGGATCTACACTGGTTGCAAAACCCGTAGGCTCCATTTCTCCCCTCACAGCCACATATCAATAACAGTCATCTGCCAGGGCAGATGATGATGCAAGCAAGAGTTGTTAACCGATTACATTCGGAATATATTTTGGGTCCATGAACATTTCCAATTTGTTATTTCTCAATGAACGTATATTGTGTGAGCACTTATTTGAAACGTTTCAATGAGTTGAAATGAGTGGTCATCATATATACTTCTGATGAGAAATAAATAATTTATTTTCTACAATTTTTCAATCTGCCTTTTGGTTGCAGAGATATAGTAAAAGTACAAACGATAACTCACAATCCGGATGGATGGACGCACACAGACGTCATTCGCATTGTGATGATATAATCATTAACCCTTTTAACACCTCAGGCCTGTATAGTATTATTGGCAAACAGTGTAGATCCAGATGCGAGCCGTCTCATCAGGATCTGCACTTTTTGCAACTAATTTTCATATTTTTGAGAGCAGTAACACAGTTCATAAATGAACTAGTCTGAAAATCATTTTACGACGATTGTATTGGTTGCAAAATTAACATATCAAAATCCATTCCAGTTACTTGGGGGGTGAAAGGGTTAAGTAATACCTGTGCCAAGTGGAAGTATGGAGAGGGGCGGGGACTGGCAGATCGCGTCCTGTCCCACGTTGTCGAGGCAGGAGAGCACCCAGCCCACAGTGCCGTCACCCCCACACGCCAGGATCTTGTAGTACGGAACATTTCGGAACACATATAGGCTGAAAAACATGCATGTTGACACTTAGAATGCCGAATTAAATTTTGCCATCAAAGATTTGTCACAGAAATGATAGAGGATCACCATGTGAATGCATATATTAAATATTGCAACATTCCATGGATGGAAACAGAAATGATAAGAAATTTCCTCAATGTTCTATGAAAGGAAACAGAAGTTATAGGAATTTTACCCGAATGTTGAGAGGACCATCAGAAGGATGCATGTGTGAATTTAGTACGGTAAGCAATAATACATTTGTGAAAGTAAAATTCGCATTGAATTTGAAATCTGGGGGTATAATACTCCTTAGATACAAAACTTATCTGGAGCTCTGTTGACGTCATTGTGATCATTATCAGTCTATGCTGGGCTTGTCACACGCAGGTTAAAAAAACTCAGTTTCAACCAGCTACATACACAGACCACATGGGAATAGCAATTCCCTGTCTATAGCAGCCACGCTTTTGCTTTCCCAATTACTCAAAATGTGCGGAGAATAAAGACCACCTGTGAACAAAGGCCAGATTGTTCTCCCTTTTCTCCCTTTATTCACAGGTTTGACTATACATTACACACAATGTAGCTATCTATGGTTTCTCACAGCAGTGCTGGTACATGTGTTTTGGCTGTGAGAAACGATGGTCCAGCACACACGTACCCTGGTAATGGCCCGCCATTTTCTAGATTGAAGACTTGATGTGGATTGAGTAGTTTTCTAAATGATGTGATCAGGTTGAGCCCCTGACACCCACCACTTTTCACATTGACGAAGACAAGTAACGGACTGACACATCCCGATATCATATGCGGCTGAAACAGAAGATAAAAGGACAATGTCAATACCGGTATGAGACGAGCCATGCGATTTTGAACCTAAGGAGATGTGTGATTTTTCATGAAAAAATATTTACAGTGGAACCTCTCTAAACAGAAACACTGGGAAGTTCCCAGGGCGTCCGGTATAGAGATGTTCATTCGTAGTTCAGTCGTATGACAACTCCAAGACATGCTTTCATGCCTTGCAATCAGTAGCGTATTTCATCAACATTGCAAAGTATACTTTACTAGCAAAGTATACTTTGAGGGAGTAATCATTTATTTTTCCTGAAAAGCATTATTTCATATAGAACTAACAAATGCATATATTTCATGATTAAAAGTATGCAGAATTATTATACTGAATTTATTACATTATCACAGCCATTAAATGGCTGTGATAATGTAATAAATTCAGTATAATAAAAATTAATAAATTTATCATAAAATTGAAAATTTCTCCCTCAAAGTATACTTTGCTACTAAAGTATACTTTGCAATGTTGATGAAATGGGCTACTGGAACAAACAGTTCAATCAAAAATAAATGAAAATAACTCATCAGAATTACACACACATTTATATGGTGTCCGGTTTAGAGAGGTTCCACTGTACCAAATTTACATTATTTTCCATAAATGACGTCGAAAATTGACGAAATGTTCAGATCAAATGCGGAATAGAATCAATGATTACTTGCTTGAATAAATAGAGCACCGTACATGAGTGATTTAATAAGATATATATTACACAATTTAACTTACTGCTTTCATTAGAAACTCGATACTGCCTAGTTTCTTGTGACATTATTCATCAAGTTAATAAATTTCATATTAAATCATCACGAATGTTAAATTCTATTTATTGCATAAGCACAATCTCATTCATAAAAGCTGTACTGATCATGTAACACGTTTTTTGTTTCATTTGCAAATTTATTACACCAGTGTATTATGATTTATAATTGTTAATACATGTACAGTGTTATTACACTAGTGTATTATGATTTATAATTGTTAATACATGTACAGTGTTATTACACAGTATGTTTATTAATGAATATAGTATTCATGTATACATGATTATAATTTGTTAATACATGTACAGTTATTACACCAGTGTATTATGATTTATAATTGTTAATACATGTACAGTGTTATTACACTAGTGTATTATGATTTATAAATTGTTAATACATGTACAGTGTTATTACACCAGTGTATTATGATTTATAATTGTTAATACATGTACAGTGTTATTACACCAGTGTATTATGATTTATAATTGTTAATACATGTACAGTGTTATTACACTAGTGTATATATATTACTGTATTTACATGTAACGTTGTTATACATACAGTGTATTATGATTTATATTTATGTTAATACATGTACACAGTGTATTACACAGTTGATAGGTATTATATTATAAAGTTAATACATGTACAGTGTTATTACACCAGTGTATTATGATTTATAATTGTTAATACATGTACAGTGTTATTACACTATAGTCTGTTTCACGTTAACCTGCCCAACTTTTACACCTATTTAAACACCCTAAAACTCTTATTTTTTGGCATAAAATCATTTTTCAACAAAATTTAGCAATGAGCCATCTTTTTATTTTTTTAATTTCGGTCCTATAATGAAGTAATAGCCATAAATCAAGAATTGAATGCAGGGTTGCAATGTTAAAATGTCACGTGCGATCAGATTTTCAACATTTTTCTAGCATCGAACTGCTTGCTGGATTTCATCATTAAAAACAAGACACTAACCTTGTATTTATGAGAGCAAATCTTGCCAGGTTGAAAAATAAAGGAATCGAGCCTCCATTTCTCGGTCTTCGTACAAGAATTACAGAAGAAAATGCCGAGAATTTGGCCAAAATACAACATGATGTCATCATCATCTGCTACAGCTTTCGTATCTATTGACAACGCCAAGCTGAGGTTGGCACGCTGTTCCTACCACGCAAAATGAATTGCACATATCCTCGCACATCGACACCGGTGTAAATCTACATTCTCTAATGGTATGACTTGGGAACACCATACATACGTCATTTCCGGCGGAAGTATATAGTCACTTCCTGTGAGCCAGTTTCTTTGCCGTACGAATTTCCGGCGGACAACTTGGTTTACTAAATGCTGATTGGTTGGTGAAGGTCACGAGTTTAATCGAATCAAGTTTGTTAGCATTCACAATTTGCAATACATTAGGACGTATTAGCAATAGTATCAGATCGACTTGGAACCTTATGGATGAATGATATTCGCTAAATATATGAAGATTAAATGATTAATTGATATATTTTAATGCAAATTGTTTAAATTATATGCCAGAAAATGATGTTAATAAACAAATTTATTAAGAATTTGTGTTCAGTTCGCAAAAATAGTTGTTGTTGTTGTTGACCGGAAGTGATTATTGTATAGCAGTTTCTTGTTTTATTGTCAACAACTAAAAATCTGCGAAATTAATTTATGATGCAAAAGCCCATCCATGACTGTTTATTCGAAATAACTTTATTAGACGGATTTTCTTGAAATAAAAAGTAGGCTCATTTCTAAAAAATAGTTTTACATTGTTTTATATAAAAAATTCAGCAGTTTGGAGTGTTTTTATAGCAATAAATCTTGGGCAGCATTTCGTGGAACAGACAATAGTGTATTATGATTTATAATTGTTAATACATGTACAGTGTTATTACACCAGTGTATTATGATTTATAAATGTTAATACATGTAGTGTTATTACACTAGTGTATTATGATTTATAATTGTTAATACATGTACAGTGTTATTACACTAGTGTATTATGATTTATAATTGTTAATACATGTACAGTGTTATTACACTAGTGTATTATGATTTATAATTGTTAATACTGTACATGTTACACGTGTATTATGATTTATGTTAATACAGTACAGTGTTTATTACTAGTGTATTATGATTTATAATTGTTAATACATGTACAGTGTTATTACACTAGTGTATTACAGATTATGATTTATAATTGTTAATACATGTACGTGTTACTAGTGTTATTATGATTTATGTTAATACATACGTGTATTACACTGTGATTATGATTTATAATTGTTAATACATGTACAGTTATTACACTAGTGTATTATGATTTATAATTGTTAATACATGTACAGTGTTATTACACTAGTGTATTATGATTTATAATTGTTAATACATGTACAGTGTTATTACACTAGTGTATTATGATTTATAATTGTTAATACATGTAGTGTTATTACACTAGTGTATTATGATTTATAAATGTTAATACATGTACAGTGTTATTACACTAGTGTATTATGATTTATAATTGTTAATACATGTACAGTGTTATTACACTAGTGTATTATGATTTATAATTGTTAATACATGTACAGTGTTATTACACTAGTGTATTATGATTTATAATTGTTAATACATGTACAGTGTACATGATATAATTGAACACATGTTCACATATTCAGCACATTTACACAATTCCCTAACATTTGATTGGCCCGTAGTAAGTCTCTGTTCAAAATTTATATCCCAGTAAACTCCCACGCCAAACTACTTTCCGTAACCGTGAGGCGCAGTTAAAATAATTCTTAAGACAAGAAACGAGGCAAAGCCACGAAGGCCAGGTTTTTTCCAAGCATAGACACTTGGATAACATAATTATACCCACTTTTTGTAGACTAGGTGGCCGTGGCCTGCATGTCGCGCCTTGGGGCGAGGCATGAACACTAAAAAAATAGATATAGTAGATGGAAAAACTTTAACCAAAAAACTTTAACCGGACACACGGACGAACGGACGGACGTATGCCAAAATGCTGACGATATCGCACTTTCCGCAAGCAGGTGTGACAATGATGATAAACACCCATGTGAAGTATCAAGGTATTGGGTGAAGCAGTTGCAGAGATATAGTACACGAAAAATTCAAAGTAATTTGAACTTGACATAGGGCACAGGATCGCGCTTTCCGCAAGCAGGTGCGACAATGATGATAAACACCCATGTGAAGTATCAAGGTATTGGGTGAAGCAGTTGCAGAGATATAGTACACGAAAAAACTTTAACAAAAAAATCAAAGTAATTTGACCTTGACATTGGGCACAGGATCGCGCTTTCCGCAAGCAGGTGCGACAATGATGATAAGCACCCATGTGAAGTATCAAGGTGTTGGGTGAAGCAGTTGCAGAGATATAGTACACAAAAAAACTTTAACAAAATAATTCAAAGTAATTTGACCTTGACATTGGGCACAGGGGCCGCACGGTTCGGGGTTAGATTGAAAATATGGATGATGATAAACACCCATGTGAAGTTTCAAGGTAATGGGCGAAGCAGTTGCAGAGATATAGTATAACGAAAAAGTTTTAACCAAAAAACTCTAACCAGACGTACGTTAAAAATTTAACGTTGAAAATGGCTAAGTCAATTACGTAGAAATAATAGGTGAAGGTAAAAAAAATGGTCACATGTTGGATAGTTGTATGTGGTAGGCAGGTTATGAAGCTGTGAAAGTTTGGTGGTCCTAGGTGGTACAGTACCAAAGAAATGGACTTAAACACGAAAACTTAACATTGTAAACGCGAAAACTTAACATTGAAAATGGCTAAGTCGACTGCGCGGAAAAAATGGGTGAAGTTAAAAAAAAAGAGTAACATGTTGGATAGTGATATGTGGTGGGTACCCCTTGATTATGAAGCTGTGAAAGTTTGGTGGTCCTAGGTGGTACAGTACGAAAGAAATGGACTTAAACACGAAAACTTAACATTGTAAACGCGAAAACTTAACATTGAAAATGGCTAAGTCGATTACGCGGAAAAAAATAAAAAATGGGTGAAGTTAAAAAAAAAGTAACATGTTGGATAGTGATATGTGGTGGGCACCCCTTGATTATGAAGCTGTGAAAGTTTGGTGGTCCTAGGTGGTACAGTAACAAAGAAATGGACTCAAACACGAAAACTTAACATTGATTGTGGACGCCGCCCGCCCGCCCGGCTTTCGCCAATCCAATAGCCTGGATTTTTTTTCAAAAAACCTGGCTAAAAACGGAAAATAAACACATTTTCTTGATGAATTTATTTCAAATGCTGGAATTATAAGGAATGAATGGCCTTTTTGTGGAATTTATCGGGGATATAAACTTGGAAAAGTCGCGGGAATACTGGACGAGGCCTTCCGGGCTACCAAAATTTAACCTTTGTTTTGTTAGTTAGGTCATTACCAGTCCCAACGGCTGTTTCGGAGGTGATTTTCATTCTTTTGTTTCAGACTGGGAATATGGGCTAATATTACCTGTCAAGCTGACCAATCAAAACGTGAGAAATTTGTCTGTGGCATGACAAAACTGTTTCGCTAGGCATACCTGAATATTTGGTAAGAGGAGTACTAAGAGTTGTTTGTCGTCGAACATGGCATCCTTCAGAATGTTGAAGACCCGTGTGGCAGTTTCCGAGCTGGTGTAGTCGACAACCAGAGCACCATACTCGTAATATATCACATCAAACTTGTCCCATTTATTACCTACAACATCGACAAGCGACCAATACATGGAAGAAATGGCATGGACATAGGCCCCACAATAATGTGATTTTGGAAATAAGAAGACGAGCAATCTTTTTATGAAAACTATCTACATAATCTGTGACGACTTGTGGCCGTGACTGGAGAAATGGGGCTTATGTGACCAATGTAGCTTCTGATCAAATACCACACTCCTGTCGCCTGATAACGGTCTATATCGCTTGTTAGAAGCACGACGGGTGTTTCGTTGATGGAATGGCGAATAGTGCAGATCCTGATCAGACTGTGCGGATGCACAGGCTGGCACAGGCTGGTCTGGATCTACAATGGTTGCAACACCTATAAATAAGCCCCATTTCACAGCCACATGTTTGTAAATGACGTCAAAAGGTGACGAAATTTTCATAGCAATTACAGATTCTTCTATTATACATGTAATGTGAATATTTTGCCAACTTTTGACGTCATTTAGAGCAAATAACAAATTTTGTAAATATTTTCCATGAAAAATCGCACATCCTCAAAGGTACAAGATCACATGGCTCGTGTCATTTGATGTAGTCACAGTTCAACTTGTGCATCTGTGTAATCTGATCAGGAGCATATTTAAGAAAAAATTTATTTTTATTATACTGAATTTATTACATTAACACAGCCATTTTGGCTAAAGAATTACTCATTTACATTTGCCTATAGTATCTCGGCCACTTACATTTGCCTATAATGTCGAGCAGTTAGCAGTTCGTATCTCCCACTTACATTTGCCTACAGTATCTTGGTCACTTACATTTGCCTACAGTATCTGTCACTTACATTTGCCTATAGTATCTCGGACACTTGCATTGGTCTATAATGTCAAGCTGTATGTGGTCGTATCTCCCACTTGCAATAGCCTATAGTATGTCGGCCACTTACATTTGCCTATAGTATCTCGACCACTTACATTTGCCTATAGTATCTCGACCACTTACATTTGTCTATAGTATGTCGGCCACTTACATTTGCCTATAGTATCTTGACCATTTACATTTGTGTATACACTGCAACTCCATTATAACGCGGTCGCGTATAGCGCGATCTCCATTATAACGCGGGTCTCTCGCGGATCCCAATTTTTTTTTAAAAATCGAGAAAAAAATATATAAAAAAAATCAAAAAAAATCGTCGGACGTCGTAGTGATCGTGTAATTAGTTGATTCGTGATTTCTGTTAGTTTATTCAAACAACGAAGTTCAAATTTATTAATCAATTCAATTACCTTAATCCCAATTGACATGTATTCGCGAAGTAATGGTCGTATCAAAGGAGCATGCCGACCAATGTAACGCCTGATCAGAAGCTACACTGGTCACAAATCCCATGAGCACCATTTCTCCAGTCACGTAAATGTACGCTTTTTGTCCCCAAGTAATGTCAATGTATCTGTGTTAACACATAATTGTCGCTAATAAATGGTTGCGTCTTCGATCGCCTTTCTTTTTCTTTACTCCCAGGTGTAATATTAAGCGTTCTATAAATAGACTGGTGTTTCAGCATTATCTGGGCATGGGATCACGTGGTCTATTGTTTACACTGCAGCCCACGGCAATCTCGCTTAAATCGTAAATTTCATTCATCAATACGACTTGCAGCGTAAACAATAGATCACGTGACCCCACATCCCGAGATTATGCACGTATCAACCGCATGAATAGGCAGGACATGTGACCATAGGCATTATTTATTATCAATTAATCCTTTTAAGCGCCTGTTGTTCGCGAGTAGTATACATTGTAATAAGCGTCTGTCTATCGCGAGCACTATACAACGTAATAAGCATGATTTTATAAATAACTCATATGTTTAATACATTAATACAAGTTTGTATGTCATAGGCATTATTAATAATTACTTCAACTTCTGTTCAAATGACATGATTTTAAATGGGTCCGTTGCTAATGGAATTCCCGCATTAGTTGGTAACCAAAATGCGGATGTAACCCGTGCAGTACCAGTACTCGTGCATGTCCCGAAATTTTATAACGCGGTCGGATTCGATCGCGGTTTGAAATCTTGGACCCCGACCACCGCGTTATAATGGAGCTGCAGTGTAGTATGTCGGCCACTTACATTTGTCTATAGTATGTCGGTCACTTACATTTGCCTATAGTATCTCGACTACTTACATTTGTCTATAGTATGTCGGCCACTTACATTTATCTATAGTATGTCGGCCACTTACATTTGCCTATAGTATCTCACCCACTTACATTTGCCTACAGTGTCTCGGCCACTTACATTTGCCTATAATGTCGAGCAGTATGCGGTCGTACTGCAGCTGAGAGAGGCCGGTAGGCAGGTTGCCGACAAACAGCGATATACTCGGCCCATGTGGGTCCTCACGCTGCTGGAGGTAAAACCGCGTCATCTGATTCTGACGCAACGACTCCTGCAATAAACAGTGTTTATCATAGACCAGGGGCCCGTTTCACTGAATTTTGTACGACTAAAATGTTCATAATTGCAAATTTAGGATCGTCTGGAAATTTCAATTGATGGATTTACATTTATTGACCAGCCTATGCTCAATAAATGTATATCCAATAATTGTTTACAAGAAAACATTGTTAATGTGAAATTTTGCACTTACGAACATTTTAGTCCTACAAAGTTTAATGAAACGGCCACCAGGCTACCAGTTGATGGAATACATCCATATATTTATGCAAGATATCTGGACTCATGATAATAAAGCCTTCTGCACATTAGCCCTATGCTTGTAGAACTTTCTGTGCAGATTCTCCAAGCTCTCCCCGATACAATAATTTTTACGTATTTGTGGCTGTGACAGGAGAAATGGGGCTTATGTTTTGTGACCAGTGCGACTCCCGATCAAATAGCACACTCCTGTAGCCTGGCAATGATCTATACTGCTTGTTAGAAGCATGACGGGTGGGTGATTCATTAATGGAATGGCAAACAGTGCAGATCTTGAACAGACTGTGCATTTAGGCTGATCTGGATCTACTCTGGTCGTAACACCCACAAGCGCCATTTCTCCAGTCACAGCCACATATAAGGAGAATGGGAATGCACTATGAAGATATTAAGCTGAAGGCAAACAGAAATTATAGGCGATTTGAAAAACACTTACAAAAACAATCAAAAAATAAACGGGGTGGACGGACAGAGGGAAACCTATAGATTCTCGGCGGGGCCCTAATTATAAGAAAAAACTAACCTACTTTCTATATAATCCCTGGCCCTGGATTGCCCAGCTTGGTATAGACTGCTATTTATTTGTTTCACATCTGTGAGAATGTGGCAAGAACTTACCGATCTGTTTTGTTGTATAAGTTGCAGGGGTCTCTCATCACGTTCGAGGGCCCTCTCATTGACGCCCTTGTCCAGCAGTACCTCGATCAGACAGAACTGGTTCGGGTCCTTGTCCTGGCGAATAAAACAACGGAGCCTTGTCATTGCACATAGAATAGGGACGCAAATGCATATTTCTAAGTATTTTGGCCTTGATCTTGAGCACAGGCGTCGCATGGGTGAGCAAGAGAATGAAAATATGGAGAACAAATGAGACACGCCATGTGATTTTCTACCTTCGGACATCTGCGTAATTTCATGAAATACGTTTAAAAAATTTACAATATTTTCCATAAATGGCGTCAAAAGTTGACAAAATTTTCACAGTACATGCGGATTTATATTCCACATGTAGTCAAACTTGCATTAAGCGACCACCCAAGGGAGACACCAAAAATGGTCGCTTAGAACAATGGTCTCTGAACACAAAACCGAACAAAAGAAATGGAAATCCAGGTACTGGTATGTGCGGTTATAAGGTTTAATATTCGGAATCAGGAAATTGCGAATATTAAACATTAACATAGAAATAAATACATTAAAATACTACCGGTAATGTTTACTGTGCACTTTTCTGAATTATTCAGGCTTTATTTTATCAAAATAGACGAAAGAATTTTAATGTTATTGCGAAATAAAATCGCCCAGCTGAAATCGCAAATAGGTAGTAGTGACTGCGATATGAGTGCGATCACTTCGGACCAGACGTGTTTTGTCCCGGTGATTTTTACGAGTCGTTGACCGACAACCAAACCAGCTGATAGAATAATGATTTATTAACGAAGTGTTCGGTATATACCAGTATCGTTACGCGTCAAGAACATTGAAATGGGTAAAATAAAAATGCGTGCGTATTCTGTACACAATGATAAAAAATATTTGTTTTGAAATACGCAGATGTTTTTTCCATGTGCTAAGCGACCAGTCCTGTTGTTCCCATGTGCTAAGCGACGATGAGTTAATTCCCTTTAGTAATCACTAAGGAAACAGCGAATCGGAACAAGGTTTCAGGTCAATAATCATAAAGAATGCACCATTCACACTTTGACAGTGACAGGGGATTTGTTGCCTTTGTTTGTCACACGCTTGAGGCTAATTTCACCTTGAGAAAGTGACACCCTGTCAATTAATGGTCGTTTAATACAAACAAACTTTGCTGTCAGTTACAAAATATTTGACCACTGGTCGCATTAAGGAAAAGTCGTTTAATACACTGTCATTATATAGGCCAAATGGTCAGGGGGAATTTAAAGTGGTCGCATAAGACAAAAGTCACTTAATGCACGTGGTAGCTTGTGCAAGTTTGACTTTACTCTGAAACTTGTGTCAACTTTTGACGCCATTTATGAAAATATTGTAAACATATTTAATGAAATTATGCAGATGTCCGAAGGTACAAACTCACATGGCGCGTCTCAAAGCGTATGAAGTTTCAAGCCAATCCTAATTACAGTAACGGAGATACCGGAAGGACACAAATGCAGACAGGATGACAACTATCTGCACCCCAAATATTTGTTCGGGGTACATAGCAATATAAGGACAATGTGTAGATACAATTATGATCTTTTCATATTTGCAATATAAACCATTCAACAAAGTGAAAATCCTAGTAAAGAAATATTATAACTATGAAATTGAAATTTGCATCGAAAAAGAAAGAAAATAAAAGACTCATTTAATACCTCAATTCCAAATTTTTGAAGGGCTGTTCGGATTACATCTTCTGATGTTGAGTGACTGCTGACTGTGATGTTTTTGTGACCAGAGGCATTTCTGAAAGAAACAAATAAACACAAGGTTAGGTAATATAATAATTGAAGCGGTTAGTGGAAAACAGGAGCTAACTCCATGAGGGAGTTAGCCCCTTTTTCCACTGACCGCTTCAATAAGTTTAAAGTGAAAGTGAATGAGTTCAACGTCCCACCAACAGCTAGGGTCATATAGAGATACATATCAGGTTCCAGGTATGTAGCTATTAGGGTTTCAAAGTTTTACGAGTTACAAGGCAAAATTGCCAAATTCCAAGTCGAAAAGGGGGAGATAATCCATAACCCGGGGGTCAAATGGAAAATCAAAATAAACTTTGCGTATATATTCATCATAAGAAAGCAACAAACCAAGTTTCAGGTGTGTAGCTATTAGGGTTTAAAGTTTTACAAGTTACAAGCCAAGAATGAAAATTCTAACTAAAAAAGGGAGAGATAATCCATGACCCGGGGGTTGGGATGTCGGATCAAAAATTGAAATAAACTTTGCAGTTAAAGTTCGCAGCTGGACCAAAGGTAGCACTAAATGCCCCCTCCACTATCGTGTGGTGGGGCATAAAAAGACAAAATATGAAACAAACGCAGACGTTTCCCGCATTCTAAGGGTTAATGTCTTACTTGAGGCCGCCGGGGTAGACCTTTATATGGCCCCTGCTGGGGTCCCGCTCCTTGTAGCGGAGGAAGATGGACGGCCGCTTCCCGTCAGGTGTCTTGAGCTGTTGCCGTATAGGGCTCTCCCTCTCTAGCTCCCACTCACCTACACGCAAACGCAATACGGAGGATTGGTGGGTTGGGGATATGTCCATTCAACAGCAATATACAGATGGAAAATATGGTAATCAAATCCAGACAGACGGACACATCAGTGTTGGTTGATAAAGTTTAGTGTGGTTTCTCTCCAATGATAATGTATGTTCGCAAACTCTTCACATGCTGGGAAACTTGTGGGCTATAGTGGACGGCAATTTATTATATTTTCTTTTATTTCTCCCTGTAAATATCATAAATGTCTTGGAATTTTGTTAGAATTGAGTCCGGAGAACAAAATTCTAATTCTAATTACGAGACATATTTACGGAGAGACATATGAAAAATACATTTTTTTTGGCTGTTATTTTCACCACTGGTATGCAAAGAGTTAACACAAATCAATTACAGTGGAACCTCTAAACCAGATTTGGAGACTACAAGAAATGTGCAATAATGTCTGAACCTTTCACCCCCGGCCCGAGTTACTGGAATGGATCTTGATATGTTAATTTTGCAACCACTCCAACCGTCGCAAAATGGTTTTCAGACTAGTCCATTTATGACAAGAATTCCGCGGAATCAAATGTCTCGCCTTGTTCCGCCTTGACCTTGGGGCCTTGACCTTGACCCTGGGGCCCCGAGAATAGTCCTATATTCATCTACATATCATAGTAAAGGTATGTATAAAGTTTGATGACTGTAGCTGATAAGGTGTTGAAGTAATGACCGTAACACGAAAACTTAACATTGAATGATGACGCCACCGCCGCCGCCGACGAGGTCGACTCCGGAAAAGCAAAACCTATGTCTCATTTTCCGCTTTCGCAGGCGAGACAAAAAGGGGACATTTTTTGTTCTCCAAAATATGAAACTTACTTTCAAACAGTGCAGATCCTGACAAGACAGCTCGTTACAAGGCGGCTCATCTGGATCTGCACTGTTTGCATAAACCGCTATAACGGGCTTTCGAGTTGAAAGGCTTAAAATGGTTTTGGCATAGAATATGTACACAATGTCCAAGTCTCATGAAAGGTTAAGAATTCGGCAACTAAAATTTACTCAATAACCCACATATACAAACTCACCAAATTCTGATGCCTCTGCAATGTAGTAGTTCTTGGGGTCATCTGATATGTGGAATGTTTTTAAAGCTGCCTCCTGAAAGGAAAATGTACGAAGACTTTATACATAACTGGGGTCCGTTTCACTAAACTTTGTACGACAAAAATGTCCTTACGAAGATTTCTATAAATATACCTCACACATTAATCAGGGGTGGGAACAGTTCCAAATGACAAATCCTGAAAATGGCTGAACAAATATATTGTTGCACTCACAAATGCATAAAAGTGTGCTTCTCATGTTGAAACACTAGTATTTTTCTGCAATTATCAGGAACCTCAAATCCTGATTTCAGGATATATTCGGAAAATTCCCACCCCTAATTAATGCGATTCACTAATGCTACCATCTTCCACCTAAATCTAGGGATCATTCAATCTGAACAAGTCCACCAAAGATTTCCCCAAATTCGGCCGCTAATGCGTCACTTTGTCGCCAATTTTAGTTTGTACAAACTTCTTAGTCGTACAAAGTTTAGTGAAATTGGCCCCAGGCATATAACAATGCCTATTCCCAACACATGTTGTGTTATGGCTAGTTTTGTATAGATTAACATGGGGTAGGAATTACACACCTGAAATACTGGATAGTAAAAGATCGTAACCTGTAGCCTATTTCACCAACATCGCAAAGTATACTTATCTAGCAAAGTATACTTTGTGGGAGTAATCATTTATTTTTTCGAAATGCATTATTTCATATAGAACTAACGACTGCATATATTTGATGATTAAAAGTATGCGGAATTATTATACTGAATTTATTACATTATCACTGGCTGTGATAATGCAATAAATTCAGTATAATAAAAATTAATAAATTTATCCTTAAATTGAGAATTTCTCCCTCAAAGTATACTTTGCTAGGTAAGTACACTTTGCAATGTTGGTGAAATACGCTACTGTTATTCTCTAAATGTGGCTGTGGCTTATGCGTTTTGCGACCAGTGTAGATCCAGATCAGCCTGTGCATATCTGCATAAGATCATGATCTGCACTGCTTGTCATTCCAGCAATGAAATACACGTCATGCTATGCATGTCACTGTGTGCTATTTGATAGGAGCTACACTGGTCACAAATCCCATAAGTCCCATTTCTCCAATCACAACCACATACAGAGCTCTAGTTAAGGTGCGTAATTTGACCAACTTGGGGTGAAATTTTGTTATTTCTTCATCAAAAATGGCAAGTTGGGAGTCCTTTAGAATCGTCTCATTGAGACGATTCTAAAGCACTCCCAACTTGCCATTTTTGACGGATAAATGAGAAATTTACCTCCAAATTACGCACCTTAACTGGAACTCTGCACATATATATATACGATGCCTTCTACAATGTTTGGTGGGATAAACATGTAGCTTACCAGTAAGGCTTGTCCTGGGGCATTTTTCTGAACTGAAATGGTTCGGTATAAGCGTTTTTTCATCGAAGCATTGCCATCAAACACACGTATCAATTCCGCTGAAAAATAAATAAAATTGAATTGTAAATACATGTAACTTCACTGTATATTCACTGCTAACACCTACCAGACCATTACCCAATCTACATGTATATGCAAACTAAACAAATCATGCAAAATGGACAGAATATTTTGTTTTCTTAATATTTCTGGTTCAAATGATATTAAAATTAATACAAGAAATCAGTAGGACTGATGGATGAACCCTTCAGAAACGTCAACGCAAATTTCTAAGTCATTTAACTTTGACCTCAAGCACAGAGGCCCCATGGGTGGCTTATAGAATGAAAATATGGATGATGTCAAATAGGTCTCTGTAGTTTCAAACCAATCCGACTTACGGTAACAGAGATAGTATGTAGCCAAAACTTTTAACGCAAATCTTGACAGACAAACTATGTACACCAAAATTATTTCCGGGTAGATAATATTGAGAATAAGTATCAGTCTATGTTGGATACAGAATATATTTCAAGACATAGCCAGACCACGCACTTGGTTGACTAACCGCAGGTTTTGTTTGAAAAATGGGGTTTTGGTCAAACGAACAACGACTGATTATACATTTATCTTACTGACGATTTTTGTTGTTTTCATTGCAATTTTTATTTCTTTGATTTTCTGCTGGTTTCTAAACACAATTAGAAAATTTGTAACCACATTACTCATTCATTCATTCGGCCTATATTTAAGGGTCGAACACAATCCATACCACTTTACCATCCCTGCCATGGTTTATCCAACTGTGGTTGTGATCACTCATTTGAACCGTCTCAACGAGATGGTTCAAATGAATGATAACAAGATATACTTTTATTGCGAAATTGCGAAAATAGAAATCAATGTTTGTAAATTTTTAAAATGGGGGTAACAGGGCCTGTAAAATACCAACGTACATTCTGAGTCTTTGTCCTTTTCCCGCGACTCCTTGTCACGCGGAGAGCGTCGTTCTCGCTCATCATCGTCGTTTTTACTGTCGCCACTCGAAGACCAGTCCTCCGATATAGTGCGAGCTGAAATAGTGTCATAAAACTGATACTATATGTATACTATAGAATATTACAATCATCACTAGCAGATCATTTTCAGCAAACACCAAAAATAAACTAGGAGGGCGAAGCCGTCATGTCAAGATTGCAAAAGTAACTGAATATTAAAGTACATGTAATCAGGTAATATTGAAGTCATCGCATGATGGAGAAACTCTTTACAATCTTTTTGACACAAATGATCACGGATGGACATATGAACGTGTACAGATGAACTTACCCTTCACCCCTTAGGAGGATATATCTACTGTTTTCAAACAAAGGAATGACCCCCTAAGAAACAATAGGTCCCGGAATGAGTTTCGTTGTTTTCTTTTGTCTTATGCCATGCCTCCAACCCCCTGAGGACTGACGGATGGAATCTCAAGAGAAAGCATTATGACACCCTTACTATCACATAAATGTAAATGCTTTGATTTAACGACGGCACTGGCTCGATGACCTTGCATGTCGGGACCGACTATTTAAGTTCCCATCCGATAGGACTAGGCTAGCATGAATTTGTCTTGCCTAAGGACACGCCGAATTGGTCATTCGCAGCGGTCAAGGTGGGAATCGAACCCGGGGACTCCTGATTCGCAGTCGGACGCTCTACCTACCGAGACAATCCGGCCACCATTTATAGGCGACATAATAAATGCAGTTTTATTGGCCTCGTCCAGTATTCCCGCGACTTTTCCAAGTTTATATCCCCGATAAATTCCACAAACAGGCCATTCATTCCTTATAATTCCAGCATTTGAAATAAATTCATCAAGAAAATCTGTTTATTTTCCGTTTTCTTAAGAATTATTTTAACTGCGCCTCACGGTTACGGAAAGTAGTTCAGCGTGGGAGTTTACTGGGATATACTAGTTTTTTTACAGCGTATTGGATGCACACTATTCTGGAGAATTAGAAGATAAAGTCAGTGCATAAATATGAGACGCCGTGCGATTTTGTACCTTAGAACATGTGCGATTTTTCATGAAACATTTACAGGAACTGACATTTTCAGTAAATGACATTGTGAGATGCTACAGGCTGTAGCAGTGCGATAGTGAGTGGAAGCTAGACTGACCATAAATATCGTACAGGACTCCAGACAAGGAATTAGTAATTGAGTATTGTCACTCCATCATTTCTGAAGCAATTGGGTATTTCAAAATTTTAATTGGGTAAAATAAAATCACACTACTGTTTACACATCAGCAGACAGCAATTATTGAATAGTTTGCTTCTAAATGAAAACATGTCTTGGCATTTCATTAGAATTGTCTCCTTGGAGACAATTCTAATGAAATACCAAGATGTGTTTTCATGGAAAAATAAGAAAAATAGCATTACAGGAACTGACATTTTCAGTAAATGACATTGTGAGATGCTACAGGCTGTAGCAGTGCGATAGTGAGTGGAAGCTAGACTGACCATAAATATCGTACAGGGCTCCAGACAAGGAATTAGTAATTGAGTATTGTCACTCCATCATTTCTGAAGCAATTGGGTATTTCAAAATTTTAATTGGGTAAAATAAAATCACACTACTGTTTACACATCAGCAGACAGCAATTATTGAATAGTTTGCTTCTAAATGAAAACATGTCTTGGCATTTCATTAGAATTGTCTCCAAGGAGACAATTCTAATGAAATACCAAGATGTGTTTTCATGGAAAAATAAGAAAAATATGCTATATTAGTGGTCTGTTTATTGTTTTCTGTAGCATGATAAGTACCACAAATTTTTCATTGCTTTTTGATACTCACTACTTCTGATTTCAATTTGGTTTTTGACAATTTTAATTGGGTATTTAAGCAAATACGCAGCTTATCTGGAGCTCTGATCGTATATGTAAACTCCACTTCTCCAGGCCAATCATGTGAGCCAAAATGATAATGGAACAACTCCTGAAGTGGGAGTGGATGTGGGAAGGTGAGCACTGTATAATTATGTAGAAATGGGGCTCATAGCATTTCTGACGCCTGACCAAATAACAGATTGATTTGATTTATTGGTGTTTAACGTCCTATCAACAGCTAAGGTTATTTAAGGCCAGACCGACGGGTTCAATCCCACATTTAACCTGCTGCATTAGGGGGAAATTCCCAAAATCAGAACGGGAATATTTACATATAAATAAATATTTATTCATCCATGAAATTAGAATAACCTGACCTGGTGCCAGGTCCATAGCCCCTTCCCCTAAAAGTAATATAATTAGGAATAAGCATATTACTCATACAAGGGGTATAACCAGATTGAAACCTCGCATACAAGAATTCCAAAGATGTACCTAAGGGCCAAACCAGGTCTCCGTTCAGGATTCCGTTGTGGATAAATACCAATCGTCAAACAACCCATCGCATGCTCCCACCTGCCACCCACTGCCACGACCGAATGACAGACATACTTCAGAGCTCCAGTTAAGGTGCGTAATTTGACCAACTTGGGGTGAAATTTTGTTATTTCTTCATCAAAAATGGCAAGTTGGGAGTGCTTTAGAATCGTCTCAATGAGACGATTCTAAAGCACTCCCAACTTGCCATTTTTGATGAAGAAACAAGAAATTTACCTCCAAATTATGCACCTTAAATGGAGCTCTGATACTCTATATAATATTGCTTGCTGCAAACTAAGTAACTCCTGTAGCCTGGTAACAACCTATATTGCTTGTTAGAAGCACAATAGGTGTGTCATTGATGGATTGGTAAACAGTGCACATCCTGATCAGACTGTGCAGGCTGATCGGGATCTACACTGGTCGCAAAATCCATAAGCCCCATTTTAATCCAGTCACAGCCACATATCATTTAGATGTTGGGAGTGTTGCGATACTTACTTGGTATGTCTGCTGTTCCCAAGGCAGCAAGGAAGGGAAAATATAGGTCATGTTCACAACTGTTAACCCATTTATTTCGGAATACACCTTTACGGGTATTAGTTATTAAATATTTTATTTTTACTTTTTCGAGACGGTTTAAATGATGGTCGCATCATATACTTCTGAGCACATAGAAGGAAAATATTTAGGATTTTCCACAAACATAAAGGCGTATCCTCAGCATGAAAATGTTTAACATACATTTTACACACAGGCTATAATCGCATCCCTAACCAGAATGGGCTTATACGTGTTGATTCTAGATTATTAAGTTCGTTATAAAAAGAGTTAATTTTGTCAAAAAAAATATTTATGAGAAACTATCTATAAATGGTGCAGATCCTAGAATAACAGATGTGAATCTACACAGTTTGCTACCATTAGTATAGAGGAATGTGAAAAACAGTTTTATTCATCATTAACATAGAAATTGTAAGTTAAGGCAACACTCGAATATCTCTGTCACCTACATGTAGTTATATGGTTACAATGCGATAACATTGTACCAAAACATACCGTATTTTGCCGGTTATAGGTCGCAAGAGTGTATAAGACACACCCAATTTTCCTAACAAAATGAAACAAAAAAATAAAGTTGTTATTTATTCCCCCGCATCGTTTTTGTATTCGTACCTTGGACGTTTTTGTCTGTATTTTCCTTATCATAGTTTGCTATGTCCGTAATTTGCCGACTCTATGTCCGTGATTCCCGGGTCCGTATTTCACCGTTTTCTAGTATCTTCAATTACACTGTGAACTCGGTAGTACACTGCAGCTCCATTATAACGCGGCCGCGTATAGCGCGATCTCCATTATAACGCGGGTCTCTCGTGGATCCCATTTAAAAAAAAAATAAAAATCGAGAAAAAAAATATAAAAAAATCGTCAGACGTCGAAGTCATCGTGTTTTCAGTTGATTCGTGATTTCTGCAAGTTTATTCAAACAACGAAGTTCAAAGTCCATGAAAGGATTATTATTAGTATGTTAGCAAATGTAATACATGTACCTTTAATCGGGTAATCATGTTAATAGGCATATTTATTAATCAATTCAATTACACATAATTGTCACTAATAAATGGTTGCTGTTCGATCACCTTTCTTTTTCTTTACTCCCAGGTGTAATATTTAGCGTTCTATAAATATACTGGTGTTTCAGCATTATCTGGGTATGGGATCACATGGTCTATTGTTTACACTGCAGCCCACGGCAATCTCGCTTAAATCGTAAATTTCATTCATCAATATGACTTGCAGCGTAAACAATAGATCACGTGACCCCACATCCTGAGATTATACACGTATCAACCGCATGAATAGGCAGGACACGTGACCATAGGCATTATTTATTATCAATTAATCTGTTTAAGCGTCTGTTGATCGCGAGTAGTATACATTGTAATAAGCGTCTGTCTATCGCGAGCACTATACAACGTAATAAGCATGATTTTATAAATAACTTGTATGTTTAATACATTAATACATACAAGTTTGTATGTCATAGACATTATTAATAATTACTTTAACTTCTGTTCAAATGACATGATTTTATATGGGTCCGTTGGTAATGGAATTCCCGCAATAGTTGGTAACCGAAATGCGAATGATACCAGTAACCCGTGCAGTACCAGTACCCGTGCATGCCCCGAAATTTTATAACGCGGTCGGATTCGATCGCGGTTTGAAATCTTGGACCCCGACCACCGCGTTATAATGGAGCTGCAGTGTACACGCTTCACTATAACACGTGCTCGGTTAGTACACGGTTGTGCATTGGCTCCCAATTTTTTTGCCTATTTGTATATCAAAATCGTGTTAAATGTGTAACAACAGACTATTGTCAGAAATCGTGTTATATTTGCGATCATATTGCTGCCGAAAGTGGTATTATATTGTTAATTATTGATTGCGGTATCTCTTTTCAACACCATTTACGGAAACTATTTTCGAAATGAATATCGGCGAAATATGGCGACACATCTGCGTATAATCCAGAATTTTTTTAACCCGTTCCTTTCGGAATACACATTTACGGATATGAAATTTATTAAATATTTTAATTTTATTTTTGTTATTTCTCACTGAAAGTATATGTTGTGTGTGACCACTCATTTGAACCGTCTCGACGAAACGGTTTAAATGGTGGTCGCGGCATATACTTCCGAGCGCATAGAAGGAAAATATTTAGGATTTTCCGCAAACATAAGCGTATCCGCAGCATGAAATGGGTTACTGATTGCCCCCATGATGCGAGGATGAAAGTCGCACGTTCGCCACATCTGCGGCACATCAAAAGGCGTGTTAACCAATCAGTGCAATTTCAAACCATAGCCTAAAGGTCACACAGTTTACAGCCTCGTGCTGAATGATGACATAAGATTAAACACCTGTTAGTTGACAGGCTGGGTGTTATTGATTTTTTTCCACAAAGCAACATACAATGTTCGCCTATGTAATATTTCAAAATCAGTCGTATCTTCCGAGCTATGACAAATTTGCATTGTCCGCTGACGTAATTATAATGTTTTTAATTAGAGATTGGCGAACATTGTAAACCATGTGCAGACTACCGCCTGGTCTGGCCGCTAATGCAATAAGCCGGGATTTGTCGGAGATAGAGACCCAATTCACATAAACACGTTTGCCGTGTCATAAATAGATTGGTTCTCGGTAGTATTGTTTCACTGGGATGCATCAGACAGGGTACCAGTTTAGTGACGAATACGAAACTGACGTCAGCAACCGCGTGTATTGATATTTGATATGGCTTTGTGTTGTAAATCTTGACACGCGGTGTGCTTGATGTCGGACAGCTGACTTAGGCTTGCCACTTTCATCAGCATCGTGTAAACACACAGTTTCGAAACTAATGATGGAGTTTTATAACTTTCGTGGAATTGCATTATGCATATTGGGATTTGCCGTTAATGGCGTCATGCAATATTTTTCACGACAAAATGGTAAATGTTTTCAAAAGATAATGAAAATGATAAAGGCCAGATTGTGATTCGGCAGAGAAAATGTCGACCGAATGTGACACAGCGTCGAAACCACAGGCATTCGGCTTGTTTCGGCTTTCGTCGGCATAACTCTATACCAATGAAAGCCGAAACACGCCGAATGCCTGTGGTCGAAACGAGTAAGGCGCGAACTGTTTAGAATACGAATCTGAGGATACTTTTCCAATTTCAAGCGGATGTTACCGCAAAGACTAACAACAACAACAAATATCAAAACTACTCATTAATTTATGATTTTTTTTGTCATTGTTGTCGATAGTTTGGGGTGGAAAAAAAAAATGCACTTGTATCCAAACGTGTGTATAAGACGCAGGGGCTTTGTGGGATGAAAATCTGGGTAAAAAAAGTGTGTCTAATACTCGGCAAAATACGGTAAGTACAAAAATGTACGATTATCTGGAATAATACTAAATAATTTTAGTATTGTGGCCTGTATTGTGGATTTGATTGGTAGGAAAATTAACATATCACAATCCATTCCAGTTATAGGGGTGAAAGGGTTAAATGACTAATTTAAAACTAGCCATTACAAATAGGGGCTCAATGAGGTGGATTTTTTGTATACCCCCGCAACGAGTTGTGGGGGTGGGGGGGGGGGGGGGGCGTATACTGGTGTCAGATTGTCCGTGTGTGCGTCCGTGTGTGCGTCCGTGTGTGCGTCCGTGCATCCATGCGTCATAAATTATATTTCCTTGCATATATAGGGGCACATGGGTATTCCGTAAGCCTCGCTTACTGACAAATCTAGTTTAATCAGTGTACTCATAGCCGGATACGAAAATAAACACTGAATTTCAGAGTACATTATTTGAGAGTAAGCTCGGGGCCCATATATATAATAAAACATTGTGAACACGTTCTTCAAATTCAAATTCAGACAGCTTGATTCATGGTCGAGACTGAGCAAACCCAACAAACCATCTTCCCGAGTTTGAGCATGAGCACTCATGCTGGAAATCAGATAGTTTGATTGGCCGAGACTGAGCACAGCTCAGTAACAACCAATCAAACTTTATGATTTCCAGCATGAGAGCAAGGAGTATATGCTCGTATTCTTTTATAAGCAACAGCCCAGAACTTGGAAGGCAGAGCTCCAGATAAGGTGCTTATTGGCGTATTTTACGCACATATTTTAGCAGAATATGCATCGATTATCAAAAATGGGAGTACAAAATACTCCCAGCAATATGAAAATACACTGTGTGTAACACATTGATTTTCCAACTGAGCAGTGAAAATGCTGTAATAAAGTTGAAAATTTACTTAGTTGAACAGAAAAAACTTTTGAAACTCAAATAAGTGAATTTTTTAATTTGTTTTCTTTTTTATCATTTGTTCCATATTTAATAAGGCAGACAATCAGCAATACATTTGTAAAAGTAAAAAACGCATTGAATTTTAAATATGGGGATAATTATAATACTCTGTAGACACAAAACTTATCTGGAGCTCTGGCTATAGTGACTTACTCGTTTTCTTGCTCATGCCCATCATGGTTTCGACGCTCAGCTCCATGCGCGGCATGGTGAGTGTGCTCGGGGGCATCATGATCTCCCGCAGGCTCCCGAAGTTACACTCCGCCGGCATGTTACGGTAGCAGCTCGGGTGGGCCTGTGGGGTAAACGCCAATTACACCCGTGAAAAATGGTTCGCGTCAAAATAGGCGCCGGATTTGTTACAAATTCCCATTCCGATACATGCGGAAGATACTGCAGACATGAGCATGGCTGTTGCTGAAAACATCTGAAATCCAATGAACCCTCCTCACCACTCTTGTAAAAGTATCAAATTTGAGCATACCCGATTGATTCTGAATCATTTTGAAAACGCAAATTATCACAAAATCATCTGAATCAGCTGATCAGCTAAAGATTCTCATGCCGTACTGCACAACCACATGATCGTCTAGTAACCAGCGCAAGAAAATAGTACCGGTTACAAGACGAAATATGCGTTTATGCGATAGCTCTAAGTAGAGCTGAGTGGCATCAGTAGCCTATTTCATCAACATTGCAAAGTATACTTTAGTAGCAAAGTATACTTTGAGGGAGAAATTTTCATTTTTTTTTTAAATTTATTAATTTTTATTATACTGAATTTATTACATTATCACAGCCATTTAATGGCTGTGATAATGTAATAAATTCAGTATAATAATTCTGCATACTTTTAATCATGAAATATATGCATTTGTTAGTTCTATATGAAATAATGCATTTCAGGAAAAATAAATGATTACTCCCTCAAAGTATACTTTGCTAGTAAAGTATACTTTGCAATGTTGATGAAATAGGCTACTGGTCAGTGAACAGGTGCATTTTTTACCTGAACCATATTACGCCATTGTGGAGTGCAACACCAGTGAACTATAAACAGCATATTATACGAGTGATGATATACGATATGTATTAATTCTTTTAACACTACAAACCTTGTTTGCGGTGTTTGCAAACAGTGTAGATCATCAGGCTCTGCACTTTATGCAAGTAATTTTCATATTTTTTTATAAAAACACACACCGCCTTATAAATGGACTATTCTGAAAATAACTTTGTGACTACTGAATTGGTCCTTCAATTAACATATCACAGTCCATTCCAGTTCCCTGGGGTTGAAAGGGATAAATGAGTTTACTGATTTTTAAATATTTTATTATAGTAATTTCCAATAACCTCCAAAGGGAAGCACATTTAGTACACATTGTTTTAAAGTCATTCTTTTTATAAAATTTTCGACCACATGGTCTTTATCAAAAGACCATGTGGTTGAAAATTTAATAAAGAGTGACTTTAAAACTATGTGTATTTTATTAATTTTTTTTTATTTCTCAATGAAAGTATATGTTGCGACCACTCATTTGAATACAATACTAGCGTCTCTTGATATTCAGTTTGTCAACCAAGGTTAGGAAACGTGTAGGAATTCCTACTGTTTCCTAGCCGAGCCTGATAAACTTGTTTGTTTGTTTGTTTGTTAGTGTTTAACGGCCTATCAACAGCTAAGGTCAAATAAGGCCGGGCAAACGGGTTCGATCCCATTTTAACCTGCTGTATTGGGAGGAAAATCCCAAAATCAGAACGGAATATTTACATCGAGAACAAATATATTCAGCCCTGAAATTAGAATAACCTGACCTGGTGCCAGGTCCATACCACACCAAAGTCACTTGGCCCCTTCCCCTAAAATAGGATTACGAATATCGTAATACTCACATAAAGGCTATAACCAGATTCAACTGTCACATACAAAATGCCAAAGACGTGATGTGAGGGCCAAACCAGGTCTCCAGTCAGGATTCCGGTAAGGATGAACCCCGATCGTTAAATTACCCATCGCGTGCAACCACCTGCCACCCACCTGATAAACTTGATATCAAAAGACACTCGATTGGTATTCTATTTATCAGGTAACGTTTTTGGCTACATAATGAGCAATTATGATGTTGTTTTCATTTAAAAGAATGCAGACTTATTTTGGTAGACGTAATTCGGTAACGACATGTGACACCGTTGGACCAATGAAACATTCAGTTTTAAATTTGTTGTAACGCAGATATTCATATCGGGCCCAGGGCTTCTAAAATTTCAGAATGCCAATTCCAGAGTCCAGACGTAACACTGTTGGCCATTGTCGGAGCAGACCCTCCCCCCCTCTATTAAAAACTTTAACTGAAATTTCGAAGTTCAAACAAAGTACTAGAAATAATGGGATAAATAAACCGGGTCACGTGGTGTGCCTAAATAGCACAAAGAAGACGGAAAAAATGTTTTGGGGGTCCTCCCCCAAGAAAATTTTGACATCTAGATCGTCATAGACGCGATTTCCCGACACTTAGATCACCGGATACGGCATTAAATATATAAAAAAAAAAAAAATCGCCAAAATCTGAGACGAGGCGGCTACATCATCGTGGCTACGGGCCTGAAGGACAACATAGAAAAAAAAATGCGTTATATACCCACTCGTAATTCATTGCTAATTATGCTATTATCACTGTTCACACCGACTTCAAAATTAATTGTCGGCCTGTACAATTGAAGTAACATTTGGTGTTTCTTTAACCCTCAGATAGAGTTCAAAGTACATCGGCGGTGTGATTTAGCACTTCAATTGATCCCTAATCCCTGATCCCTAACGAGTCACGCTTTTAACACGACAGACGTACCTTGTCGTTTATCAAAATGTTTGCGAATTGTAGATCACGTGAGCCGGCTCATCAGGATCTGCGGCATTCCTACGTACATGTACATTTTATATACACAAAAATGACCCCTAATACAGCATAATGTAACAGTTCCCAACTTAATATGGAATAGCCTGGGCCGATAGTGTCAGTTACTTGGGGTTATTTTAACATCATCAGAAATGGCGAGTCTAGGAACTCTCGTATCTTTACGCTGAAGCCAGTCTATTTAAGTCACTAATCTGCTATACACGTCCCACGCGTGTGTTAATAAAAATCGATACTTGGAGAAACTGAATACACAGCGAGCTGCACACTGGTTTAACACGGATATGGCCCGCGGATATGTGTCATAAATTACTTGGTGGTCAAAACCGGTAAATTTACAAGGTTTATAGCGAAATAGCAGCCGACTGGCAATTTTTCTCGGACCGATTTTTAAGACTAGTTTTCAAATCTCAATCGGTCTGAGAGTTCAAAAATCGGTCCAGAACCGGAAAACAGAATATTTTAGAAGCCCTGATCAGGCCAATGTCTGATACAACTTTATGTTATCAGTCAGTATGTATTCAGTCAATACAAAGCTTGTTACCTGATAAACAGTAATATTACAATTAACACTTTCAGCACTAACAGACAGTATCCTGATCAAGTGCCAGGCCCCACCCCCCCCCCCCCCCACACCCACCACCCATTGTTGATAGAAAGTAGGTAGCAAAACGTTTTGATGTAAGTTACACAGAATGGACATGTTACAGTGGTAGCTTGCATGAGCCAGCAGTTGACAGCGTCAGAACAAGATCCATTGTGGCAGTGACTGGAGAAATATGGAATATGGAAGTATTGACCAGTGTAGATGCAGATCAAATAGCACACTCCGGTAGCCTGATAACAATGTGCATTGCTTCTTAGCAGCATGATGGGTGTTTCATTGATGGACTGGCGAACAGTGCAGATCCTGATCAGACTGTGCGGATGCACAGGCTGATCAGGATCTACACTGGTTGCAAAACCCTGTAGGCCCCATTTCTTCAGTGACAGCCACATGTATTGATTATGACAGAAAGTAGGTCACAATACAAGATACACGACACTTTGTTGGCATGGGCAGATTGTATAGGCCTGTACAGGCGGAAGGTACTGTGGCACAATGCCATGTGTATTCTGGATGAAAATAAAGTCTGCACTGGATAATTTTGGCCACTGGATCAGAAAAGTACATAACGACATTAGCAACAAGTGTAGATCCTGATCGTCTTGCAGACACAATGGGATTACGTACTAGTAGTTTTGCTGACGATATCAAAACTACCTCAGTAACGTAATCCATTTCAGTCTAAGATTACGATAAGTTTTGTTTTTTGTTTATTTCACCATAAAGGTGTACGTTGCTACCACTCATCTGAACCGGCTCGTGGAGACGGTTCAAATGACATACTTTCAAGAGGAAAAAAAGGAACTAGTATTGTTTTACTCAAAAGAGTAATGTTTCTACAATTGAGACAAGTCACGTGATTTTGTACCTTAGAGTATGTGCGATTTTTCATGAAAAATATTTAAGGAAATTGGGATATTTTCTGTAAATGACGTCGAAAGATGACGAAATTTTCAGTCAACTTTCATTCTAATGCACTCTATGCTGATGGTCATAAATTACAGGTATATGTTGATGAACGGTCGCAAATTATTTCAATATGTATTCCTACGCAAGTAGTAAAGGAGTGCATTAGAAATAGGTTAACCACATTGTAATTTTCAAATTTGCGGCTTATATCAGAAAATGATAGGTTGGAAAATCTGTTTAATGGCGACGCGCTAGCGCGGAGCCATTAAACAGATTTTCCGACCTATCATTTTCTGATATACGCCACAAATTTGAAAATTACAGTACAGTTAACCTAGCGCGGAGCCATTAAACAGATTTTCCGACCTATCATTTTCTGATATAAGCCGCAAATTAGAAAATTACAGTACAGTTAACCCTATAACGTCAATGTTCTTAATAGGTACATACTCACATGGCGCGTCTCAATTTTATCCCGTCTCTAATCGGTTATAATGAACAGCGGATGCACAGGCTAGGGCTATGCTGATCGCTTCTAACAGCTGGCAGGCCATTTATATACTAATACATGAGAAATATGTTTATATATATATACTGTATATATTGCAGTGTACATAATTATGAAGATGTGTGGTATCTCATGAAAACTATTCACAAAATTTACGATGTTTTCCATAATTGGCACAAAATAAGACTAAACTCCGCATTTGCTATGAAAATTATGTCAACTTTCTACGTCATTTACAGAAAATATCAGTTTCAGTAAAAAGAATTAATGAAAAAATCGCATATCTTCTTGGGAACAAAACCATATGGCGCGTCTCATATGGGACTGACCCACTGACATTCTAGAGGTTTTTCTTTGGCACAATTATATTCTGGTGGTCAAGTTTGTGAAAGAACCAACATTTTCTAAATACGTGTAGTATAGCACATGGACCATTCTGGTGAAATGATCAGTCACTGAGCTGAATATTACTCCATTATTCTCACTTATAAGGTACACTGTGTCACAGATACAAGATGTTTTTGTTTGCTGTTTAACCCATTAAAGACGGGATACACTTATAGTAGTATGAAAAATTTTAGGGGGGAAAATCCTATTTTCTTCATTTCATCTCGAAAGTATATGTGCCGTCTCGATGAGACGGTTCAAATGAGTGGTAACAACATATACCTTTATGGAGAAATAAACAAAAGAATGAGATTTTTCCAATAAAAATGATTGTATCCTTAGACTGAAATGGGTTAACAACTGTTGTATTGGTCTAATTTGTTTGTTGTGGTTTAACGGCCTATCAACAGCTAAGGTCATTTAATGCCGGGTCAATGGGTTTAGTACTAAATCCCATATATTACCTGGGGGGGGAAATCCCAAAATCAGAACTGAATATTTACAATAAAAGCTATATACAGTCAAACCTGTGCTAAAGACCACCTCCGAATAGCAATCACCTGGGCCCGGTTGCTCAAAGCTTCTATTAGCTTAACATACTGTTAAAGCCTTAGCATTGCTAAGGATTTAACAGTCTGTTAAGCTAACAGAAGCTTTGAGCAACCGGGCCCTGGCTGTAAAGGCCACAATTGTTTTGTCCCAATCGCGCAACTACTATATAAATGACCCTGTGAATAAAGACCACCTGTGAACAAAGGCCAGATTTTTCACTTCCCATCGCTGGCCTTTATTCACAAGGTTGACTGTATTCAGCCCTGAAATCCGAAGAACCCTGATCTGATGTCAGGTCCTCGCCACACCAGAATCACTTGGCCCCCTCCCAAAAGCAGTAGGATCAGTAATAATCTTGCTACTTTTATAATGGGCAATAACCCAATTCAACTTCCAGGTTTATAAAAGAGCCAAAGATAAAAACGTACCTGAGGGCCAAACCAGGCAAATCGTGATTCATATAAGGAGGAATTCCTAATTTACGCCGTCGCATTCTGTATTGGTCTAATATGTATTGACTGATAACATAATGCCATATCAGGCATGGACCCGATACGAATATCTGGATTACACGAATTGAAAACTGACGTTTCATTGGTCGAACGGCGTTACATGACATTACCGAATGATATCAGCGTAATGTCGCAAAGTAACAGGGCTCCAGATAAGGTGCATATTGGCGTATTTTACACACTTATTTTAGCAGAATACTCATTGATTATCAAAAGTGGGAGTAGACAATACTCACTGCAATGCGAAAATATGCATTGATTTTCAAATTGAGTAGTGAAAATACTGTAATCAAGTTGAAAATGTACTTAGTTGAGAGGCAAAAAGCCAAAAAAATTTGCATCTCAAATAAGTAAATTTTTAAATTTGTTTTATTTTTTATCATTTGTTCCCTATATACTAATAATAAGGAAGAAAATCAATAACACATTTGTAAAAGTAAAATATGCATTGAATTTGAAATATGTCGCGTATAATACTCTTTAAAACTTATCTGGAGCTCTGAAAAGTAAACCTTCCACATTATGTGCAACAAAAAACTTAAATATTTGACAAGTGGTTAGCATAACACATTACCTGATAAATATAATACCCGCCTAATGTTTGTTGATATCAAGTTTATCAGGCTCGGGTCCGAATCGGTAGGAATTTTCTAGCCTAGCCTTACCTGATAAACTTGATATCAAAACATACTAGACTGGCATTCTCCATTTTGACTGCAAATCACCAGTATCAATCTACATATGACACACTGTTTTATTTGATCAACATCACAGATATGCTCTTGCTCATATCTGTCATAAAGTGAAAGCTCCATAGCAGAAGATTTACAAACATATAGCTCAGTAGCCGATTTCACCAACATTGCAAAGTATACTTTTCTAGCAAAGTATACTTTGAGGGAGTAATCATTTATTTTTCCTGAAATGCATTATTTCATATAGAACTAACCACTGCATACATTTGATGATTAAAAGTATGCAGAGTTATTTGATAAAAATCACAGATATGCTCTTGCTCATATCTGTCATAAAGTGAAAGCTCCATAACAGAAGATTTACAAACATATAGCTCTGAAATCAGGGGATTTGGCTTGGAATTAAGAGTGTCTTCCTCAACATATGTTAATGGTACTTTTTAGTGGTGCAACGATATACCGGTATACCGGTATATTGCGATATGTCATCCTGACGATATGTATCGCGGTACGGTTTTCGCGTATCGCGATATTTACGCCATATTCTCGGTCGCCATCTTGTGTTAAAATAAGTGTAAAATTATTCAAAATCATTCAAAACATAATTTTTAATATGACGCAGGTAAATATTTTGAATAAACACGCCACAATTAGATGACTAATACATGTAGCGAGTAATTTCGGATGTCCAATTTCTGTTGTGAACCATCATGTGTCCCCATTCGCGTTGACAGCATGACTTTGCATAAAAAATTGCATAAAAAAAACATATCACCGGTTTAACATTAGCCCAGCACAGATTACTGTCTTATATACTGTGTCATTATTAGCCGATCTATTTATAGATGGGCTAATATATTGGTTATCCATCGAATTCTGAAAAAGTTTGTAGCAACCCTTTTCTCCGCTATTCGGTTATCTACGAACGCGAATTTTTCTGTATCACTTCCAAATTGCATCAACCGATAAAGTTTGCATTTTTGGCAATTATCTCCGTTTAAAACTTTACTTATAGCCAAATAACACAATTTTGAATACGTAATGAGCTGAACGCCGGAAGAGATTTAACCCGGAAGTTATTGTTGTTGAAGTCCATAGTTGGCTCTAATGGCCATATACGCCAACATACGCCGATTATTGGGCTAATTTAAAGCTTTTATTAAACAGAACAAGTTTCAGCCACGTATAATCGCGTAAAATGTGTTTATTCGGCTAATTTATAATCGACCTCTGCTCAAAATCTCCTTACTAGCAACCCCAGCATTTTCGGGTTTATCCCAGCATCTCGGGTTTATCCCATTGGATCGCGTATGCGCGTCATTTGACGCTAGTTAATATTCACAAAATATTCCACCAATCAAAACGAGGAATTGCCCTTCATAGCCAACTTTGATTTGTTTACGTATCATGCAGGGATGGCAGGGATGCATCCAGCACGCGCGATTGCGGCAATCCCCCTTAATTATTGTCAATGCCGCAAATTATTGATTGTCTTGCGCCCGACATCGCGCAAAAAATCACGGATGGGGCACATTAGGCCAATCTGGGCATGTGCCTGAATACGCAGGAGCTTGCGTCTATTTTTAGATGACACTGTAACCGCTAGATATATATAGCCCTGGTAGCTCCGCCCACTCGAGTGCTGCCACATAATTCGGACAAACACACAGTGACTACAACTTTGTGTATTGTGGAGTGTAATTTGTAGATAAATAGAGCATACAGTACAGGTGTTACGCTGGAATATTTCGCAACATAATGGTGACAACAAAACATTGCTGCTATGGCATTGCTGCTATTGGATGGATTTGGGAACGGGTTTCCAAAACCTGCACAAAATCGAGAAAAATGTCAACGCTGGGTACAGAACTGTGGTCGAAAATAGTTTACCATTGACAATGTTACCAGAGACACCTACATATGTTCGATGCACTTTACCCTGATTTGATCGGCTAATAACATCATGCTCTGCATGACTTTTCATTCCTATATATTGTTTGATTTTGTCTTCCTCTGGTGCTACACACCAAACAAGGAGTTCGAAGTTATGAAAATTTGCACTAAAAACAAACTTTCTAGACCAAAATGTGCGTACATATTGTTGTGACTTAGTTGTTTACTAATGGACTTATTATAGTGGTACATTTATTTTTGAAAATAACTTTATGATAAACGGATAAAGAAGGAATAATACTATATAATCTTATAGTATGTACATTAGTACTCGTTTAAAAGCTGTAGCAATATAATTGTTAACAAATTTAAATGATTTTGTGTTTATATTAATACTCCTTTTTAGGCACCATCTCGTTATTACATTCATACACATGACTCCATTTTCTTGTCCAACATGAAAACACCAGTAGCAAAACAATTCGAACAAATTGGTGTCCCAGTGAAGGAAAGTTTTTACTTTCATTGTTAAATATACAAGGGAGCCCTCACCCACCCCACACATTTTGCCATTGAACATACATCTAACACCATTGGCAATCCATCAGTCATTATTATGTTCTCATGCTTCATATTTTGGACAAGTGTAATACCAATCTAAGGGACTGGTCATTATTTATCACCAAGGGGTTGGGGTGGGAATGGGGCTGGATACATTTGGTTAACTCACCTTAGAAAAGTATAAGCCCCCACCCCTTCCCACAGCTTTTCATTAAAGTGTGAAGGCCCCCCCCCCCTCCCCCCATCCCCATTGAACAATTAATAATGTTCAAACCCAAAACTAGACTGTTCAAATGAGTGATATCATATATTGTTAATAAACATATATTGCATCTACTGATTGCCTGGGTTAATCATGCCCCTATGCGATATCCAGGGGGACATATTGCCTTGCTCTTGAGGTTCTGTATGTCCGTCCGTCTGTGTACATTTACATCAACAAGTTTGTAAGTTTCTCCAGTTAGAGTCCAGTACAGTGCGACCCCGTTAGTACACGCTTCACTATAACACGATTTCGGTTAGTACACGGTTGTGCCTTGGCTCCCGAATTTTTTTCCTATTTGTATATCAAAATCGTGTTAAATTCGTTACACGACTATTGTCAGAAATCGTGTTAAATTTGCGATTCTTTCCCAAATTAGACCCAAAATGGACGATTTTTTTTTTTTTATGGACGCATAGCCTCCTTTTATCTCACCGATGTGAATGTGCAGCTGATCACGTTTGCACATTTCGTAAATTAATCCGAGCAAACTGGGAATAAGATCAGTAAGACCAGTAACAAAGCAGTGCTAATTGTTATGTGCTCGATTTCATTTTTCCGGCATGCGTTCGCGCTCACCATTGGTGGAATATTAATTAGGTGTAAAGGCTGACCAATCGGAGATCGCGTATCAGTCCCGCAGAATTAACTCGACCCAGATTAACTAAAGTGTTACAGCACTGCCCACGCCCCCGGCGCATGTACACAAATGTGTACCTGACAACTGGCCTTGTTTCGCTATGTCATAATTGAGCTAGTGCACGAGATAATCAACTTTATTATATAACTGAGATTTTCACCGAGAATGATTTGACTTTTTTCTGCAAATATATCGGAAAGTTGATAACATTTTCAGAGCAAATGCGTAATAATTACTAATTTAATATTCGTCAAAATTCGATATCGTTTACAGAAAATGTACACTATTATCAGATTCATCTTCGTCGAAAATCTCACGTGATAAGCCTGATTACCTCATGAACTGGCGCAATATTATAACACGTCGGGCAAAACAACATCTATACAGGTCTGTACTCAAACCCACAGGTGGAATAGTCGGACGTGTGACACAAAGAAAAGAAAATTACAAAAATATCCATTACCCCACCCACTTGATCTCGTTCTATTATTAACGTCATGTACAGTACGATACCAGGTGGGTGGGATAATGGGATTTTTTTAATAGGCATTTATTTTGGTGTCATAGGTCCCGAGTCTTCCACCTGTGTGCTCACCATATGAACACAGATTGCAACGCACGAGCTTGTCCGTGATGTTGCAGCTGATGGAACAGGATATCGGTCATTGGGTCATTGCGTCATCATTACTACACTTTTTTCTACACGCATTTACAATAATGGATTGCACGGACCTGCGTAGATCTACATTCTACATGAAATTGATGAATAAATGAAACATGACGTTAACAATTCTTGGATTCAATATATTTATTACATGCGAAGATAACAGTGAAAACTTATGGCATATTATAGGCATTGGCGACGCCGTTCATTCGCAGTCACAGTGTACAGTGTACATGTATTTTTTGTTGACATTATGATGCGTCTTGGGCGAGAACGGATATAGCACGGTTCGGATAAGCAACACGGAAGGTTGTATGTCGCCGGACTTCCGTGTACTAACGGGGTCGCACTGTATTCCAGAGGGGCACATCCATGTTTTACAAACATAATGTCTAGTATTAATGTTGGTACAAAAGCTAATTTATTAAAGGTATTAATACATCTACATGTACTTACATTCTCCTAAAATGTTGGGCAAGTAGCTTTTTTGTCCGGGCGAGTAGATTATCATTGTACTTGCCCGGCCGGGCAAGTGTGAAAAGTGAATATTTTTAAGCCCCGAATATCGCAATACGTATTGCAATATGGGTTTGTTGTATCGCAATATATCGCAATACAGGTTGGACCGTATCGTTGCACCTCTAGTATTTTTCAAACAGATCCAATCAATAATATACCAGGTTATGACACTAACCATTAACCCAGTGTTCTCAAACCCAGACATTATGCCAAGTGTGTGAAAATGGCAATGAAACGTACCATATTTATTCTATTAAACGCCGCCGGGGCATTGCAAAATCGCAATGGGGAGCGTTTAATAGAGCCATTTTATTCCACATTCCTTAAAACCATAATAGGTAGCCGAAATACATTAGGCCCGTGCAACCTACGCATCTAAAAATCACTCGCATATTTTTAGAAATACATCGCAACATTCCAATTAATAACGTGAGATAAGCCTGATCAAATAGGTCATTGGGTTAAGTGTAACATGCAATGGTAGTAACGAATAATCAATGTATCTACACAAATCCCTGTCTGTATTTTAACCTCTTGTTATAAACGGACACTTCCCACTCAATGAATCAATCAAATCTAACATTAATTATTGTGTTTAGATACGGTTACTACCAGTTTAAGTATTAAAGGATATATTTGTCATGGTTGTACATCGACCGCCGATTATCAGGTAAAATTACACGTTCTACCTGGTGGTTCGTTTTACGTCATGCCGTAACAAAGTCTAATATGGAAGTTGTCATTAGATGTTTGTGTTGGAAACAGTTTTATAGCTGCTGTATTATGTTTTTGTTTGTATATTTTAAAACGCGGGGGGGAGGGGGGTGCGTTTAATAGAATAAATATGGTACTTAAATTTGGCCGAGTAATGTCATAATATTTGCATTCAGAAATGATTTTTAAGATTGTCAAAAATAAGGTGATGAAATTTTAATTCAGAAGATGAACATTTATCGCAAGAGAAATGGTGAAAAATCTTGAGATTTTTCTCCTGTCAGGAGATATGACCGGTATGATGTTTTGTGATCATTACTTACCGTGAGTCCACACCACTCGCACCTCATTCCAGCCAAGCACTCGGACGACCAACACGTCCTCTTGCAGACCAGACACTTGGAATTCGCCGGCAGGTTCCCCTCCCGCCAATGGTGGTAATGTACTACATTCTCCTGGAAATCAGGAAAAAAAGTGAAAGTGAAAGGGTTTAAAGGTGCATGCCCACTCAGTAGGCACAAAGTATTCTTTGTAGGAATTAAATACACATGTAAGTGTATAATTGTGTCACTATTACACCAGTTCTAAAAATTACGAGTGCCCGCTATACAGATATAATCATTTAGTAATGTTTATTTTACGGAATGACTCGCGGTGGTATCAGGCTATTTTCATATGCAAATGATACGTGATATTTTTTAATTATTTACACTAATTAATGTGTCACCTGAAAAAAACAATATTTTCGACAGATTATAAAGTATGATCATATAAATTGTATAATAATGCCAATAAATACGTTGTAATGGTGAATGAATGTTTATTTTGCCAGAACATGTCTCAGATGATGTCCCTGATATAAAGAACATTTTGTTCCTACTGAGTGGGCATGATGTCAATTTAACGTCCCAGCAACAGCTAAGGTCATATAGAGATGGAACCACAGTTTAAAGTCTCATCCGACAGACCAGTGGGATGGAAATATTATGAAAGTATTTTTTGATGCCCTAGACAAGGTTTGAACCCACAACCTCCAGATTGGTAGTCAGCAGAGCTGTCAACCCCATGTCGGTCACATGAGGAACATGGAGAGAAAAAGGTGCTAGGGAACACCACATATGTTTTCCGGAACACAAAACAGTACTCACTTATATGCATAAAGTAAATTTTTTAGAGCCTTGTCTCGGCCACCATGACAACCGAAAAATCACAATTACACTGCTTGCAAGACGCAAATTCATCACCGCGCTTTGACCGGACCAAATGGGGCCATGTCTCGCTGTAATCAGTGATGAACATCTGTGTTATCCTAATTTCTTTCGATAAAAAAGACCCAAATTCGTTGGCTGCACGCTTTGGAGCAGACATTTTATGAATTTACGTGATGAAGAAATCAATATCGCTGAGTGCTTGAAGCTATTATTACTACACAACAAGAATCGAAATGGTAAGCACCTAGGCGAGTATGATTACGGGTAAATAAAAACAAGAGGGCCATGATGGCCCTGATTCGCTCACCTGACTCCATGAACACCAGAGGAGAATGTGACATTGAGTTCATGTGTTTTAAAAAAATTGTGCTATTTTTAGACGGTGGTCATCTTGGATTAAGCGATGACTCTCATTTTACCAAATCTGAAAATGCATCACCCAAGGATCGGAACTTCCTATGAAGTTTGGCCAGCATCGGCCATGTGGTTCCTGAGAAAAAGACGTTCAAAATCTCAAATAAATGGACCATTTGGCGGCCATCATGGATGACATAATCATCCGATTCCGACAAATATTGCGCCAGAGCAATCGCCTCATCGATACCTTCAATTTGATATATGACACGAGCATATTCAGTCAAAAATAAAATTTGACCCCACGGGCCACGCCCATTTTGACCCCGGGGTCACCACATTTTCACAACTTTAAAACAGCATTGTACATCGATCATTCCTACCAAGTTTCGTCGAAATCCGGCTGGCTAGTGGTTCATGAGAAAAAGATTTTTTAAGAATTTGTGCTATTTTTAGATGGCGGCCATCTTGGATTAGCGATGACCTCCATTATAACAAATATGAAAAGGCTTCACCCATGGACCATAACTGTGAAGTTTGGCTACCATGGGCCAAGCGGTTCATGTGAAGTAGAATTTTTAAATCTCTAATAAAAGAACGACCTTTTGACCTTTCGGCGGCCATCTTGGATGACATAACCATCAGATTTCGACAAAAAAATCACCAGAGTGATCGCCTCATTGATACCTTCGAATTGATATATAACATGACCATATTCGGTCACAAATAAAATTTGACCCCAATTTGACCCCACGGGCCACGCACATTTTTCACCCCGGGGTCATTATTTTAACAACTTTGAAAGAGCATTGTACATTGATCATTCCTACCAAGTGTCGTCGAAATCCGGCTGGCGGTTCATGAGAAGATTTTTTAAGAATTTATGCTATTTTTAGATGGCGGCCATCTTGGATTAGCGATGACCTCCATTTTAATAAATCTGAAAAGGCTTCACCCATGGACCATAACTTTTAAATTTGGCTACCATGGGCCAAGCGCAAGCGGTTCATGTGAAGAAGAATTTTGAAATCTCTAATAAAAGAACGACCTTTTGACCTTTCAGCGGCCATCTTGGATGACATAACTATCAGATTTCGACAAAACATGCACCAGAGTGATCGCCTCTTTGATACCTTCAATTCGATATATGACTTGACCATATTCGGTCAAAAATAAAATTTGACCCCAATTTGACCCCAGGCCACGACCATTTTTGACCCCGGGGTCACCATTTTAACAACTTTGAAAGAGCATTGTACATCGATCATTCCTACCAAGTTTCGTCGAAATCCGGCTAGTGGTTCATTAGAAGAAGATTTTTTAAGAATTTATGCTATTTTTAGACGGCGGCCATCTTGGATTAGCGATGACCTCCATTTTAACAAATCTGAAAAGGCTTCAACCATGGACCATAACTTTTAAGTTTGGCTACCATGGGCCAAGCGATTCATGTGAAGAAGAATTTTGAAATCTCTAATAAAAGAACGACCTTTTGACCTTTCGGCGGCCATCTTGGATGACATAACCATCCGATTTCGACAAAAAATGCACCAGAGTGATCGCCTCTTTGATACCTTCAATTCGATATATGACATGACCATATTCGGTCAAAAATAAAATTTGACCCCAATTTGACCCCACGGGCCACGCCCAGTTTTGACCCCATGGTCACCATTTTAACAACTTTGAAAGAGCATTGTACATCGATCATTCCTACCAAGTTTTGTCGAAATCCGGTTGGCGGTTCTTGAGAAGAAGATTTTTGAAGAATTTGTGCTATTTTTAGACGGCGGCCATCTTGGATTACACCATGATGTCATTTTAACAATTTTGTAATCCCCCTACCTAAGGACCATGATCATGAAGTTTGGTGACTATAGGCCCAATGGTTACTGAGGAGAAGCCGTTTGAAAATGTTCACGGACGACGACGGACGACGGACGACGGACGACGGACACATTGCGGTAACAATAGCTCACATGAGCTTCGCTCAGGTGAGCTAAAAATAGGATTTATTGGCAGAATTGTGAAATCTCGCACTGATTTTTTTTAAAAATCATACTAAAAAAATCATACTTTTTAATTATTGTCCGTACTTCTGTATTTCTTCTAACGTATTTTCCGGAACAAATAAGGAAAAATCAGAACAGTTGGCAGCTCTGAGTCAGTTTGTTTGTTTATTGGTGTTTAACGGCCTATCAACAGCTAAGGTCATGTAAGGCTGGGCAAACAGGTTCGATCCAATTTTAACCTGCTGTATTGGGGGGAAAATCCCAAAATCAGAATCAATATTTACATCGAGAAATAAATATATTCAGCCCTGAAATTAGAATAACCTGACCGGCACACCGATCAATACCACACCAAGTCACTTGGCACCTTCCCCTAAAATAGGATTACGAATAATCGTAATACACACATGAGGGGTATAACAAGATTCAACTGTCACATACAAAATGCCAAAGACATATCTGAGGGCCAAACCAGGTCTCCAGTCGGAATTCCGGTAAGGATGAACCCCGATCGTTAAATTACCCATCGCATACTCCCACCTGCCACCCACTCTAGCTCCGAGTCAGGTGTTGGTAGTCAGGCTTGTACTATTTCCCCCTGGAAATCAGGGCTAGTGATTATAAAATGTTCTCGAAATCAGGAATTGTCATTGGTCGAGTATGAGCTGTGCTGAGTTTTGGTAAAAAAACTGCCTAATTACGATACGTAATTTGGAGAACATGAACATGGTATTGTACTACATTCTGCTGAAAATCAAAGCCAGGGATTATAGAACTTTTTACATTCTCATACCAAAAATCAGGAAGTTTGATTGGTCGAACATCCCACAACATAATCTGGTACGACCTCTGGCTTTAACCCTTTCATCCCTAAGTAACTTGAATGGATTTTGATATGTTAATTTTGCAACCAATCCAACCGTCACAAAATGATTTTCAGACTACCGGTAGTCCATTTATGAAAAGGGGGTGTTTTTGTTCTTATAAATATGAAAATTACGTGAAAAAAGTGCAGATCCTGATGAGACGGCTCGTTACAAGCTCAGCTGGATCTACACTGTTTGCTAACACTACTATACAGGCCTGTGGTGTTGAAAGCGTTAAATATGGTATAAAAATATATGTAGTTTAGAAAAAATACAGTTTATCCCACCCATAAATATATTATTTCGGTCTAGTAAACTCGTCTAGTCGTGGAAAATATACAAGAGCTCCGCGGAGCAAGATGTCTCGCCTGGCGCAGTTTGTTAAAAATACACCAATGAAATATTAAAGCATTCCATTGAGGGAAAGAGATGATATAATGAAGTGTAAAGTTTTTGAAACAAAAACATTTTCTAAGTCCTTAACCTTGGTGTTAGCGGGCACCATACGCTTTCTGTAGAATGATGCAGGATAATGTAACAAATGCACCAATGAAATATTAAGACGGACAGACGGACGGACGAACAGACAACTTTTACATCCCTATATCCTCTTTTCACTACGCGATGGGATAATAAACTGAAACCAAAACACTTATTTTCCAACAAACACAGCTAAACACAAACAAGAATGCCGCCAACGACATTTATCTCCTGGCACTGATGCTAAATTTCTATACTAGACATTTTTGAAGTCCGTGACCTTGACCTTGGGGTTACCGGACACCATGAACTTTCTGCAGATGATGCGGAATGTTCTTACAAATTTATGTATGAAATATTAAAACATTCCATCAAGGGAAACAGAAGTTACAATAAATTAACCCAAGCGTTATGTTTCCAAAACTGAGCATTTTCTTAAGCCCTTGACCATGACCTTGTGGTTAGCGGGCACCATGGGCTTTCTGTAGATCATGCCGGATGTTTACACCTAAGAAGTATTAAAGCATTCCATCAAGGGAAACAGAAGTTGTAATAAATTAAACCGAGCGTTAAGTTTTCTAAACCCGGAATTTTCTAAGCCCATGACATTGACCTTTGGGGTTAACGGGCACCGTGGGCTATCTGTAGAATGATGCGGGATGTTGTTTCAAAAGCATGTATGGAATATTAAAGCATTCCAATTGAGGGTAACAGAAGTTACAACGAATTAACCTGAGCGTTAAGTTTTACAAGCATAGCCAAACACAAAAACTTAACGTTGAATGCATGTGAAAAGAAGGTCAATGAACCATGAAAACTAGGCCAAGGTCACATGGGCTCCCTCTGTGTGAGATGGTTACACCACATTGTTGATGTATACCAAGTATGGAGGTCGTAGGACTTATAGTTTTCTGGAAACTGAGCTAAACGCAAAAACTTAAATGTGAAATGTTGACGCCGCCTACGCCGCCGCCGACGGAAAAGCTATGCCTATGTCCCGCTTCTGCTAAACCCTGAATTAGAATAACCTGACCTGGTGCTAGTCCATACCAGGCCAAAGTAACTGAATCCCTTCCCCTAAAACTAATAGGACCAAACGTGAAGGCATAAACATCATAAAAGCAGAAGGACCATACAACATTTACTTGCTTACCAAGTTTTTCTGGGGGCTGTAGGTGGCACATTGCTTGCAGTCACTCACAACAAAGTCGTGACACTCCAAATGTGTATAATATTCACAGACTGAAAAGAAAGTAACGTGCATTAACCCTTACACCGCTATCTTAATTTTTTGTCGTCTGCTGTTTATTTTATATTTTCAAATTTTATCATCAAAGACATGCTTTGACAGCACTTTTATTGAGAAATAAGGCAAGATATAAAAGCAACAGCAGACGACAATAAGAACGTGACAATTTGAAAACGCTCATAGACTTATAGTAAAAATGCTCTAATAAAGCTGAAAAAAGCAAACGCTTTTTCAGCTCAAATAAGTGAATTTTCAACTTTGTTTGCTTTTCACTTATTTCCTATCTTATATTGGAAAAACATGTGATAAAGTAAGTAATATTCTTGCAAAAATGTAATACACATTGATTTGAAATCAGGGGATAATACATGTACATGTACAATTATTTAGACAAAAACCTTTGTATTTTACAAGCAACAAGTCCACCGGACCTGTGATAAAGTTGAAATTGCTATCATCATTCAGTCGCGATGCTAAATCCATTCTGATTATCGTCTTACTCTTATAAGATACTTTATGGTGACTCATTCGAGTATTTACACATGTTGTGACGAGTCATTTCCCATAAAACAGACACATATTTCTACCGTTTTTCTAGCGATTATCCTCTCGGACCTTCCAAAAAATTCCTTGGACCTTTCACTTTTTTCCTTGTTAGGTCCCGGACCTACTGGTAAAAGCTGCTATTTTCAGGCCCTGACCATCTACTATGGCAGACCACAAGATATATTCTACACCCTGGAGTAGATAGGCCACAAACTGGGCTTACAACATACTATACTCAGTGTTTGCCCATGTCTCGGAGCCAGGGGGACAAATTCAAGGTTTAGCTCCCTTCCCATTATAAGTCAATGGGAAATGAGACTTTAACTCTTTGCATGCTGGGAAATTTGTGGGCTATTAATAGTTCAAAAATAGCAGATGACAATTCATGACATTTTCTTTTATTTCTCGTTATAAATATCATGAATATATGTCTTTGAGTTTCATTAGAATTGCGTCCAGAGGACAGGACGCAATTCTAATGAAATTCCAAGACATATTTACAGTTAAATAAAAAACATACTCATAATTTGTTGGATATTATTTTCACCGCTAGCATGCAAAGAGTTAAGAACTTAATATACCGTAATGAATCTAAAATACGCACGTGCTCTAATAAACGCCCACCCCCCAGTTTTGACTTAGAAAATGACAGCCTGTCCAACTAGATTTCTTTTTTAGTGTCACAGTAAATTCCTCATCGGATGTAGCTATAGGGATGCTGGGTGATCAGGAAATGTCCCCGGGTGCTCTATGCACAACACTGAACACTATATACTCACTTTCACACCGTAATGCAGGCAATTCCTCCAAGCGTTTACGACACACGTTACAAAACTTCCGTTTAAATTGGCCCGGTTCTGACCAGCAGTGGGCAACAGGATTCTGAAAGTAGACAAAACAACTTAAACGGACTAAAAAGCAAACATAAGCCATATTATTGACAATAGTTTTTCAAGTCAACAGGAATTGGATCTTAGATATCCAGGTATCTGGCCATGATTTGAAAAATGTTTTTGGGATTTTTAACCAGTGCAGCTACTGATCAAACAACACTCACATAGCGTGATAATGATCTACTGTAGTAAACCAACTAATATTCGCGAGTAGTGCAAGATACCTTCGCGTTCTTCGCAAGGGATTGAACATAAATCTCCGCGATTGTTTTCACATTTCCTAGCCTAAGATTGTTAAAAATATTTTGCTAATAGATGTCGGGCCTCTTTTTAACTATAGTTACCTGTCCCATTTACATGTATGTTGGTGTCATTTGGTGACACTAGTTAATCCTGGTTAATTTGAGTTTATAGACACAGGGTAAGATATCTCACTCACAATTATTGTTGATTTACTTAAATGGGGGATTATGATTGACACAGCGAGGTCTGCTCAATGTAAAGTGTATACCGTTTTGTTTTCTGACAAACTCGTCCAGTGTTTGGAGTTGGTTTGAGGACGAGTTTATCAACGGACAAAATTGATGCAGCAGTTCTGTTTCCGGGTAAAAAATTACAATGAAAACATCAGGCATGGGAGTGGAACACTATCCCCAATCCTGAAAAATTATTTGAGCAGCGGATTGCGCTGCGATTTGCTAGGGGGGTCTGGGGGCATGTCCCCTCCCATAATTTTTTTTCAATAGATGCTCTGTGCTTCATTCTGAGGTATATTTAGCAACAAACAGATCACATTTTCCCCTGAAAAAATATGCTATAATTAGGAAATTTTTTAAATAATACTTGCAACAAGAAGTCAGTACATGTATAACAGGTATTCCGCTGGGGAAAATAAAAGAATCGCCAATTAAAAAAAAAAAATCTTGTAAATCCATTGAGAATGGCGATAAAAAATTACAATTTACAAAAAAAAAAGATTGATTCACAAGATTCACAAGATTCACAAGATTCACAAGATTCACAAAAGTGGTCCCTGGGACCTCAAATCCGGATTTCCCATGCCTGAAACATATTACATGTACATGTGTTTCCAAAATTGATCGCGAAAGTGAATAGCGCACGTCATCATGCGAATATGGCCAGATATGAAAATCGCGAAATTTAGTAGCCGCAAAATTTAGTTGCTTTACAGTATATTGCTTGTAACAAGCATGACAGGTTTTTCACTGATGGAAAGGAGAACAGTGCAGGTCCTGATCAGACTGTGCGTATGCACATACTGATCTGGATCTAGAATTCTAGCAAAATCCATAAGCCTTATTTCTCCAGTTATAGCCACATACAACGCATATTGATGTTTATCACATGAAATCATTGCTATGCCGTGTTTTAACCCATTTCATAAATGTGTTACGATACTGTCATACATGTGTAATAACACCTGGAGCGAATTTGATTGGCTGGCTGCATCACCCGAATTACATATTAGTATTATGCACCAACGTTATGTCAAATTAATAAAATAGAGACGTTCCAAATGACGTTCATAATGGCGCGACAAAGCAATGATGTTTTGACATTGACGTCATCATGTTTTAAACGTCATTGTTTACGAAGAACAGAAACCTGTTATATGGCATATAATTATTTATAATAAGTTTATTGCTAAAACTATTTTCTCTGTGGAGATTTTCAACTTGAAGAGAAAATAGTCAATGGCGTCTGCTCACTGAAACGTATTGGATATCTTGGAAGTTTTCTGCTCCTTGGAGGCTGAAGTCATGTGATAAAACAGAATCTCAAACTAGTTTCCCTTTGATATGCAGCCTATGCTCAATAAATGTAAATCCAATAATTGTTCACAAGAAAACAGTGCTAATGTGAAATTTACAGACAATCATACTTTTGTAGTGACGACCATCTTAGTCGTACAAAGTTTAGTGAAACAGCCATATTTTCGAGAACAAAAACACCCCTTTTTCATAAATAGAAAGGGTTAGAGGTACATGCCCACTCGGTAGGCACAAAATGTTCTTTATAGGAATTAAATTGTGTCACTATTCTACCAGTTCTAACAAGAAACGAGGCAAAGCCACGAAGGCCAGGTTTTTTCCAAGCATAGACACTTGGATAACATAATTATACCCACTTTTTGTAGACTAGATGGCCGTGGCCTGCATGTCCCGCCTTGGGGCGAGGCATGGACACCAAAATAGATATAGTGGATGGAAAAACTTTAACCAAAAAACTTTAACCGGACACACGGACGGACGGACGGACGGACGTATGCCAAAATGCCGACGATATCACGCTTTCCGCAAGCGGGCGTGACAATGATGATAAACACCCATGTGAAGTATCAAGGTAATGGGTGAAGCAGTTGCAGGAGATATAGTACACGAAAAAACTTTAACAAAATAATTCAAAGTAATTTGACCTTGACATTGGGCACAGGGGCCGCACAGTTGCGGGGTAGAATGAAAATATGGATGATGATAAACACCCATGTGAAGTTTCAAGGTAATGGGCGAAGCAGTTGCAGAGATATAGTATAACGAAAAACTTTTAACCAAAAAACTTTAACCAGACGTACTTTAAAAAGTTAACGTTGAAAATGGCTAAGTCAATTACGTAGAAATAATAGGTGAATGTGAAAAAAATGGTCACATGTTGGATAGTTGTATGTGGTAGGCACCCCTTGGTTATGAAGCTGTGAAAGTTTGGTGGTCCTAGGTGGTACAGTACCAAAGAAATGGAATTAAACACGAAAACTTAACATTGTAAACGCGAAAACTTAACATTCAAAATAGCTAAGTTGACTGCGCGGAAAAAATGGGTCAAGTTAAAAAAAAAGGTAACATGTTGGATAGTGATATGTGGTGGGCACCCCTTCATTATGAAGCTGTGAAAGTTTGGTGGTCCTAGGTGGTACAGTAACAAAGAAATGGACTCAAACACGAAAACTTAACATTGATTGTGGATGCCGCCCGCCCGCCTGGCTTTTGCCAATCCAATAGCCTGGATTTTTTTTCAAAAAACCTGGCTAAAAATTAGAAGTGCCCGCTATACAGATATAATCATTTAGTAATATCTATTTTACCGACAGTGACTCGCGGTCATATTTTTTAATTCTTTATACTAATTAAATGTGTCACCTGAAAAAAATAATATTTTCGACAGATTATAAATTCTGATCATTGCACATCAAAAAATAAATACAAAGAATAAATAGTAATGTCCGTTAACATTTTAAGGAAACACGGTTATCGCCCCTGATATCAGTGTGGAAATTTATATCTGATATAAAATGTCCAATAATGCCAATAAATACGTGGGGTAATGGTGAATGAATGTTTACTTTGCCAGAAAATGTCATACATGTATCTACAGAATATGCAAAACTATCTGTCTCCCTGTATTAATTATAACCTACTGAGTGGGCATGTTCCTTTAATCCATGATGGGTAGAATCAAGTGTTGAATGGCATTATAATACAGAGAATAACAGGTAACCAAACATGCGATAAATACAGCAAATATACAAGTACAGTCTGACCCCATTAATATGCGCTTCATTAAAACACGGAAGCGGTTATAATGCGGTCGCATCTTGGATCCAGATATTTTATTTATTATTGGTGAAATCAACAGAAAATTAGCAAAATTTGGTAAATTGGAAACATATATTATTCACTATTTTCTGTTCTGCGTGAAGTAAAATAATTGTTACCAATTGCGACAGGTAGGTATAAAAGAAATGGATTTAGCTAATTAGGTCGTATATTGTCCACTAACAAAGTGTGATTCGGTCTTTTGACTGGATTTAGTCAATTATGGCTTTCATAAGTTCGCGGTGACTGGCTTTTGTAATTATGGGTTCCAACAAGTTTGCGGGTCATCAAACGAACGCTGGACAAAAAATCTTGATCAATTAATTATCTAACAGTCTCTTCAGATATAAATTACCGCAACAAATTAGTCGTATTGGTCTAGAAACCATGTGAAACGCCGCGAGTAAACGCGATGGCGTGCACATTTTAATTTCCTGACAGACGCCATTGTTTGCATTAATGAGGTGTAACAACTATTGACCAATTGGAGATCGCGAATCGCTATGTGTTTTTATGAATTTGCAATCATCAATATCCGTATATGCAGGAGTATTACGGTAACACAATTTGCCCAGGTCCCTTCGGTGAAACAAATAAGAAACACCAAATTAATCCATACCGGTGTAATTGTAAACACAAATGACACGCGCGCATTCATTCAAGTATTTCGTCCAATATTGATGCAACCAATGAAATGTATTTCCTACCGTGAATCCGCGATCATAAATCTTCCAAATGCTTTGAACTGTAACGTCAATGAATACTACAAGGTCCCGATTTTCTTATGAAGTGTGCCAGAAACCAGAGCACACATTTCAGAATGATTACGCCACGACTCAACATTACTGGTAAAGCCAGCGACAATTCCGCATGAACTATTTACGGAAAATATTTTAAAAATCAATATCGCCGAATATGGCGACAGATCTGCGTATAATCGAGAGTGCATCTTTAACCCATTCATTTCAGAATACACCTTTACGGGTCTCAAATTTATTTAATATTTTATTTTTGTTATTCAAATGGTGGTCGTGACATATACAGTCTACATTCATTTACTCAAAGTCGGTTAAGTCCAAGTCCTGTTTCAAATCCTATTATTTTCAATGTAACTGGCTGCCATTACGTCGAATTTCGTTACATCGAATTTTCGCCAATTCGAACTAATTGTTAGGTCCCGAAAACAGAAATGTGTGGTATTTCACTCTCGTTAAGTCAAAGAGTCAGTTTGCGCTCGAAGTGCGAATTCGCGGCGCCAATTTACCGGATCAAAGACTGGACTTGTTTACCTGTGTAAACAAACTTTGAACAAGAGTGCCGCAAGTCACAAAATACGCCCGTCGAATATGGGCCAGACAGCGAAGATGCAGAAATGTGAAGCTGTCACCAAGGCAAGAAACATTAATGAGAATTTGATAGGGAATTGGATACAATAATGTAGAAAAAATGGGTAAGTTAAAAAGGTGATATTTTTGTTAAAAAATATTTTTTCGGCATAAAAACACCAAGGTGCACATCTTCAATATGTGTAGAAGACGTGTGTATAGTTTCAGAATGATCGACTGAACAGTTTCGGAGGAGTTGTGTACACAAACAACTCTGTACCGTCGAATATAGAAAATGTATAAGGAAAAATGAAGAAAAAAGTGGGCTAAGTTAAAAAGGATCGCTTATTTCTGTTAACAAAAATATTTTTTTCAGCAATAAAAACAACCGAAGGTGCACATCTTCAATATGTGTAGAAGACGGGTTGTATAGTTTTCAGGAACGATCTACTGAACGGTTTTGGAGGAGTTGTGTACACAAACTCTGTACCGTATATAGGATTGCATAGAAAAATGTAGAAAAAATGGCTAAGTTAAAAAGGTGATATTTTTGTTAAAAAATATTTTTTCGGCATAAAAACACCAAGGTGCACATCTTCAATATGTGTAGAAGACGTGTGTATAGTTTCAGAACGATCGACTGAACAGTTTCGGAGGAGTTGTGTACACAAACTCTGTACCGTATATAGAAATGCATAGAAAAATGAAGAAAAAATGGCTAAGTTAAAAAGGCGATATTTTTGTTACAAAAATATTTTTTCAGCATAAAAACACCAAGGTGCACATCTTCAATATGTGTAGAAGACGGGTGTATAGTTTCAGAACGATCGACTGAACGGTTTCGGAGGAGTTGTGTACACAAACTCTGTACCGTATATAGAATTGCATAGAAAAATGTAGAAAAAATGGCTAAGTTAAAAAGGCGATATTTTTGTTAAAAAATATTTTTTCGCCATAAAAACACCAAGGTGCACATCTTCAATATGTGTAGAAGACGTGTGTATAGTTTCAGAACGATCGACTGAACGGTTTCAGAGGAGTTGTGTACACAAACTCTATACCGTATATAGAATTGTATAGAAAAATGTAGAAACAATGGCTAAGTTAAAAAGGTGATATTTTTGTTAAAAAATATTTTTTCGACATAAAAACACCAAGCTGCACATCTTCAATATGTGTAGAAGACGTGTGTATAGTTTCAGAACGATCGACTGAACGGTTTCGTAGGAGTTGTGTACACAAACTCTGTACCGTATATAGAATTGTATAGAAAAATGTAGAAAAAATGGCTAAGTTAAAAAGTTGATATTTTTGTTAAAAAATATTTTTTCGCCATAAAAACACCAAGGTGCACATCTTCAATATGTGTAGAAGACGTGTGGATAGTTTCAGATCGATCGACTGAAAGATTTCGGAGGAGTTGTCTACACAAACTCTGTACCGTATATAGAAATGTATAGAAAAATGAAGAAAAAATGGCTAAGTTAAAAAGGCGATATTTTTGTTAAAAAATATTTTTTCGCCATAAAAACACCAAGGTGCACATCTTCAATATGTGTAGAAGACGTGTGTATAGTTTCAGATCGATCGACTGAACGGTTTCGGAGGAGTTGTGTACACGAACTATGCGCTTTTTCTTCAGCCGCCCGCCCACCGTGCGGTAAAACATAATACGTACCTTTTTTTTTAAAACGGTCGTATAAAAAGTGTTAAAGGTGATTTCCTCGACACCAATTAAACTTAGCTCATCTGATTTAATCAGTTAAGTTATTTTATTTGCTGAAATATCTTATAAATAAATAAATCCTTTCAAAAGTTGTCACACCATGTCAACTTTCGAAACAATTTACGAAAAATTTCCAGAATTTTGTTTCAATCAAAAATATAATAAAGATGGGTTTCTCAAATCCAACTTGTCCAGACTCGTTTGCATGCGTCATCAGATGCGAAACATTGCCTGAGTATATAGACTGAGTATATAGACTCACATGCACCTCAGCGAAACGTTGCCTGAGTATATAGACTGAGTACATAGACTCACATGCACCTCAGATTGATAAATGCTGTGTATTTTTAACGGTATGCACAACAACTACATGTAGTTAATTTCCAGTTTACATGCTTTATTTATTAAACATAATAAAGTGTTACTTTACTGCTTTGAATTGTCTTTTTGTTCCACCCTCATAATACAGATGTGTGTACTTAGTTCGACTACACACATGCGTGTATAGGCAAACGCAAGTAAACAAATTAGAGTTGCAAAAGTGTAACTCCGTGTGTCACAGGTCGTATGGGAATTGTGTCCCATAATGTGTATGGCAATAGTTTGATGTCCTGTTCAGATTTCGCTATGTCGAACTTCGGTTTACTCACAGTCCAGTAGCCGATTTCATCAAAATTGCAAAGTATACTTTCCTAGCAAAGTATACTTTGAGGGAGCAATCATTGATTTTTCCGAAATGCATTATTTCATATAGAACTAACGATTGCATATATTTGATGATGGTTAGAAGACACCAAATGGTGCGAGACCGCCCAGGGTGTATGCAAAAGTAGTCCGGTATAAAAAAATAGTGCGGGTGTTTTGAGGTCACAGACACCGTTTGCTTGCAAATCTTGATCCATTACTACCCAGTTTCACTTGAGGAACATTTTGGGGTGCCTTTAACACCAGTTTTCAACATATTTGTAGCATTTAAAAGAAAACACTGAACCTGTTGGTCACTTGATGTACACGGAGTTTCCGTGGCCAACAAATGTACACAATATTGGAGGATATGACAAGGTTGGATTTTTCTTTCTTAGGAGTAAGTGAACCTATTGTTTAGTTCATGCAGAACCAGTACAGACTGGCTGCAGGTCATGTACAAGTGGGTCCCACAACATCCATACGAATAGTGAAAGTAGGAGAGACTGGCCTTATTGGATGGCATTCGGTTAAATTATATAGTAAAACTATTTGGTGGTGTCTAACCTATAAGGTGTGCCTAGGCCCTATGTGAGATATGTTTTTTTGTAGAATTTGAAGTTGGAAGTTTATGTTTCTTGTAGCTATGTCTCTGGGAACATAATTTTAAAGTTACTGCGACAAGAGTAATCGAGCGGAACTCCGCGATGCAACACATTTGTTCTTTTTGTATCGCAGACGGACAGTTATCGGCTTCAAAATCTTCTAAAATCTTGATTTCTCAGCTTTATTTAGTCAAATATAATAAACCAGTGTATGCAAATTACCTGTAGGTGATTGGCTTGGAATGTGACAGTAATATACACCAAAACAGTCATTATAGTGTGTTTTTCTCTCATTGATATTGGCTTCCTGATGGACAATTAAGAAGTTCGGGAAAGTGGCGCGACATCGCGACGCTGTTCCAAAATTTGCCAAAATTAGGCGTAAGTGTATTGTTTTCGCATATCGGTATAATACCAATACACTAGTACTCAAAAAACATTGTTTTTCCTTTCCTCCTGCGTCATAAAGCAAATTTCTTGACTGACCGTTCCAAGCCAGTACCCTTTTGTCTGTCGACCATTCCAGAGTGGCATACATGTTGGTATAGTTTCAGTGATGAGTCTTTATATGTAGAATGGTTAGCTATAACACTATTTAGGGTAATGTTATGTGATTTTATGGAGATTTGTGCTTTTAATTCATCATCTATTAAAATTCCCCATAGTTCTGTAGTAGCTCAATTTAAGGCAGAATGTGGACAGTCACATGGTGGAGTTACATAGCTGCTGTGTGACAACCATTTGAGATATTTGCTCCAAACTTGGTACTGTATCCAGGAATAGAAGCTAGTTTTGAATAGTGAATATTGTAGAATGAGTTGTAGTGGGACCGGTACACTTATAGGTTAGAAGACACCAAATGGTGCGAGACCGCCCAGGGTGTATGCAAAAGTAGTCCGGTATAAAAAAATAGTGCGGGTGTTTTGAGGTCACAGACACCGTTTGCTTGCAAATCTTGATCCATTACTACCCAGTTTCACTTGAGGAACATTTTGGGGTGCCTTTAACACCAGTTTTCAACATATTTGTAGCATTTAAAAGAAAACACTGAACCTGTTGGTCACTTGATGTACACGGAGTTTCCGTGGCCAACAAATGTACACAATATTGGAGGATATGACAAGGTTGGATTTTTCTTTCTTAGGAGTAAGTGAACCTATTGTTTAGTTCATGCAGAACCAGTACAGACTGGCTGCAGGTCATGTACAAGTGGGTCCCACAACATCCATACGAATAGTGAAAGTAGGAGAGACTGGCCTTATTGGATGGCATTCGGTTAAATTATATAGTAAAACTATTTGGTGGTGTCTAACCTGATTAAAACTATGCAGAATTATTATACTGAATTTATTACATTATCACAGCCAAAATTGGCTGTGATAATGTAATAAATTCAGTATAATAAAAATTAATAAATTTATTCTAAAATTGAAAATTTCTCCCTCAAAGTATACTTTGCTAGGAAAGTATACTTTGCAATGTTGATGAAATAGGCTAGGGCTCAACACAGGGCTCATAACTATCAAGTCCGGCGTAACGCTAATTTACATAAGAAGTAGAATGATCTACGATTGGTTGATGGCGCTTCATTCACCAAATAACAATTTTTGATTGGAAGCTGTCAGAAATATATGCAAACAGTGAGTACCATACGTATTGATCATACTAGATGGCCGCGGCCTGCATGTCGCGCCTTGTGGCGAGGCATGGACACTAAACAAGAGGGCACCTGACTCCATGAACACCAGAGGAGAATGTGACATTGAGTACATATGTGTTTTAAAAAAATTGTGCTATTTTTAGATGGCGGTCATCTTGGATTAGGCAAAAAAAAAAAATGTGTTTCCGGTAACCCGACCGACCCTGCTGAATTACCGCCGACCCAATTTTTTTTTAAAGAAAATTCGCCGATTCCGAGGTCCCATTTAAATTGTCCGTGTTTCTTTTTAGTCACGATTCTGAGGTCCCATTTAAGTTGTCCGTGTTTCGTTCCTTATAGCGATTTTCGGATTACTCGCAACTCGGCTTTTATCGTTGTACGGAACAGAAGATGGCCGACAAACGGATAATCGCCGTGAAATACGGTGATTGCCGACACATAAAGGCGGCCAAACGGCTGTTGTGTGTGAATATAACACAGATTCTGGCAGATGTAATTAGTGAGCACCACACCCGGAAGACCCCGGGATGCTAAACGGCCTTACATGACCCTGGCTGTTGATAGGCCGTAAAACATTAATAATCAATCAATCAATCAGTCAGAGGAACATATTGCATCGAATAATAATAATAAAAAAAAAAATAATAAAAAAATCCCTACCTACCGACCCTACTTATTTTTGGAGGCGTTACCGGACACAACAATTTTTTTTTTGGCCTTAAGCGATGACTCATTTTACCAAATCTGAAAATGCTTCACCCAAGGATCTTAACTTAATATGAAATTTGGCCAGCATCGGTCATGTGGTTCCTGAGAAAAAGACGTTAAAAATCTTGAATAAATGGACCTTTTGGCGGCCATCATGGCCGACATAATCATCCGATTCCGACAAATATTGCACCAGAGCAATCGCCTCATCGATACCTTCAATTTGATATATGACATGAGCATTCTACGTCGATCATTCCTACCAAGTGTCGTCGAAATCCGGCTGGCGGTTCATGAGAAAAATTGTATCCTCAGCATGAACAGGGTTAATGAGACGGCGGCCATCTTGGACTAGGGACGACCTCCGTTTTAACAAATTTGAAAAGGCTTCACCCATGGACCATAACTGAAGTTTGGCCACCATGGGCCAATCGGTTCATGTGAAGAAGAATTTTGAAATCTCTAATATATTCGGTCAAAAATAAAATTTACCCCCACGGGCCACGCCGGGGTCACCATTTTAACAACTTTGAAAGAGCAATAAATGCACCAGAGTGATCGCCTCGTTGATACCTTTGATTTGATATATAACATGACCATATTCGGTCAAAAATAAAATTTGACCCCAATTTGACCCCACGGGCCACGCCCATTTTTGACCCCGGGGTCACCATTTTAACAACTTTAAAAGAGCATTGTACATCGATCATTCCTACCAAGTTTCGTCGAAATCCAGCTAGCGGTTCATGAGAAGATTTTTTAAGAATTTATGCTATTTTTAGACGGTGGCCATCTTGGATTAGCGATGACCTCCATTTTAACAAATCTGAAAAGGCTTCACCCATGGACCATAACTTTTAAGTTTGACTACCATGGGCCAAGCGGTTCATGTGAAGAAGAATTTTGAAATCTCTAATAAAAGAACGACCTTTTGACCTTTCGTCGGCCATCTTGGATGACATAACCATCCGATTTCGACAAAAATTTGATATATGACATGACCATATTCGGTCAAAAATAAAATTTGCCCTCAATTTGACCCCACGGGCCACGCCCATTTTTGACCCCGGGGGTCACCATTTTAACAACTTTGAAAGAGCATTGTACATAGATCATTCCTACCAAGTTTTGTCGAAATCCGGTTGGTGGTTCTTAAGAAGATTTTTGTAGAATTTGTGCTATTTTTAGACAACGGCCATCTTGGATTACGTAATAACGTAATTTTAACACTTTTGTAATCCCCCTACCTAAGGACCATGACCATGAAGTTTGGTGACTATAGGCCCAATGGTTACCGAGGAGAAGACGTTTGAAAATGTTCACGGACGACAACGGACGACGACGACGGACACATTGCGGTAACAATAGCTCACATGAGCTTCGCTCAGGTGAGCTAAAAAAAGAGATATAGTATAACGAAAAACTTTAACCAAAAAACGTAACCAAAAACTTTAACCGGACACACGTACGTACGTACGTACGTACGTACGCCAAAGTGCCGACTATATCGCGCTTTCCGCAAGCGGGCGCGACAAAAACTTTAACCAAATACTTCAAAGTAATTTGACCTTGACATTGGGCACAGGGGCCGCACGGGAGGTGGGTAGAATGAAAATATAGATGATGATAAACACCCATGTGAAGTTTCAAGGTAATGGGCAAAGCAGTTGCAGAGATATAGTATAATGAAAAAATTTAACCAAAAAACCAAAAAACTTTAACCAAAAAACTTAACCAAAAAACTTAAACCAAAAACATTAACCGGACACACATACGTACGTATGTACGCCAAAGTGCTGACTATATCGCGCTTTCCGCAAGCGGGAGCGAAAAAAAACTTTAAAGTACAGTAGAACTTCGATAACTAGAACAGGTCTGGCTCGAACACCATGGAAAACTCGAACTGGTTCGACAGTCCCGGCAAATTTCCTATATAATGCATGTAATAAAACACCTTAAACTCGAACTATGAATTACTCGAACAGTCGAACCTGTGGATTAGTCCCGTGGACGGTCAAACAGTGGTAATTACCGCTAATAACTCGAACAGGTAAGTCTGTGATCAGTTGTTTGTCTAACGAGGTGCGAATTCCACCATTGCGGGCGGTCGCGTTGAGTAGTTTCCCTTGACGCGGGATGACATTAAATCACGAATTGCAAACAATAGCGGCGTGAATTACGGGCGTTATGATGTCCACGCTAAATAAGTGATTTGAACAAAATTAATTTTATGTAATGTGCCAATAACAAACAAACCGAGATCATGGAATTCTTCAGGCGTTAATTTATAGTGTTTATAATTGTATACTGACATTGTTTCGTTTATATTTTCCGTTTGTATATTTATTCCAACCACTGTGCTATGTGCTATTTTTTAGACACTGGGAATACCAGTATTATGTATAGACGCAAAGCGGAACATAGCGGTTTATTCGACGTATAATTACATGTAAATATTGAATAAAACAGCAACTTTACAATTGTATTTGTTATTTTTCATTTCTCCCTCCAAATGTAATGCATATACAATGGCATGTCACATCGGTCATCTCATATATTCACATAAGTGATTTTATTGACTGAATGTGACAGTACATTTTTGAAACTTCATTCCCTCGAACTATGCATCGCTCGAACTCGAACTCGATTCCGTTGCCGGTTCGAGCGATCGAAGTTCTACTGTAATTTGACCTTGACATTGGGCACAGGGGCCGCATGGGTGGGGGGTAGAATGAAAATATGGATGATCATAAACAGGCATGTGAAGGTTCAAGGTAATGGGCAAAGTAGGTGGGTGCATAGATATAGTACATGAAAAAACTTTAACCAAAAACCTTAACCAAAAACTTGAGAAGAAGATTTTTGTAAAATTTGTGCTATTTTTAGACGGCGGCCATCTTGGTTTACGTAATGACGTAATTTTAACACTTTTGTAATCCCCCTACATGTGAATTGAAGCTATGGTATCTTACTAAATTATTTTCAGAAAATTTAATTTTTGTTGGTTTTTTTAGGTGATTTTCGACATGTGATCTTGCCAAAATTGTGTGGTGGTGGTGGGGGGGGGTCCGAGAAACGAAAAATAAAAAAACTCCCGCCTAAAGGTCACACAGTCTACACCCTTGCGCTGAATGCTGAATGATGTCGTCAGATAAACCACCTGTCAGTTGACATCAATTATCGATTTTTTACACAAAGCAACACACAAACTTCGTCTGTTTAATATGTGTCGGGTGTAATCGAGTGTCGGATTTGGAATTCATACCCCGTGGCAGATATTAAAATACAATCGACTTCTGTAAATTAAGTTGAAAACTGACATAAAATTCGGAGCAGACACCATTGTATCTTGCCAATATTGATCTTAAAAATATGTACTATCAGTATCTTCCATAAATGACGTTGAAAGTTGACATAAATTTCAGCACGTTTCCTGTGTCAACACGTGGGCGTATGATTTCCTAGATCAGGGAGTCCCGTGTCAGCAGATTGTGTAGAGAAACGTGTTGTAATATTGGATACAGTCAGTGACAATACTAACTCATTCAAATAAGGGATTCTTTTAATTTCACTACACGTAGAATAATAATTTGGCAAACAATTTAGCAGACATGCATGAAGAAACAAATACAATAAAAAATAATACAGGTATGTACTTGTAATGCAAACATGTATTTTGCATTTTATTTACGAGTCTGGTCGCCTCACCCACAGCCGGCTGGACGATCGGCGGCTATTGCGCGAGCGGATAAATAACGCTGATCATTCTTTGGATCCGGTTTTCCACGTATTGGCGGGGTCACACTGTACCACATTAGTCTATTTATGAAAGGGGGTATTTTGTTCTAAAAAATATGAAAATTACTTGCAAAAAAGTGCAGATCCGGGATCTGTACGGTTTGCCAACCTCGCTTTCAGGTTCAAGGGTTAACACAAGTGCCCAATTTGCCACTCAATATCCTTCACAATCCTCTGATGAGTCTTACACATTAGATGAAACTGGAATTGTAGTATTGACTCCCCAGCTTGCTAGACAACCAGTGGTGGACAAAATCACCAGCCATATATACTCAGAGCTCCAGATAAGGTGCGTATTGGCGTATTTTACGCAATTATTTTAGCTGAATATGCATTGATTATCAAAAGTGGAAGTACAAAATACGCACAGCAATGTGAAAATACGCATTGAATGTCAAATTGTGTAGTGAAAATACTGTCATAAAGTTGAAAATTCACTTTAATAGTTGAGATGCAAAAAGCTTTGTTTTGCAGCTCAATTAAGTGAATGTTTAAATTTGTTATATTTTTTTCATAGAACGCCTATATTCTCGTGAATAGTTACAGGCGTTCTATAATTACAATCGGTCGATGGGCCGAATGGGGTTCGCTGCGGGAAACTTCGTAAAATGAAAGTGTGCCAATACCAACAAGCTATATGTTAGTTCAATATTGAAACATGCTAACACCTGTAAACATTGATAGGTTATATTAAAATAATAATACGCATGTAATTTGCAAAAAAATAGCTTCCCAATGAAATTTAGTTTAAATAGATTATCCCGTATGGAGCCTCATTTAGAACGTCCGGCACATATAGTCAATATTTGAACCTTTTTACTAAACGCCATAGTGTCATGTGTCCAATTTATTGGACACAGGACACTTTTTTTTAATGTAATATACCAACCAATAACAAATTTACGTTTAAAAAATCAGCTATTTGTTGTTAAATGCGATTTTATTTTCATTGTGACGTCATACTATATTTCGTGTCCTGCCAAACGCGTAATAATACAATGATTGGTCATATTGCCATTACACGTACTGGTCGAAGCCATCGTGTCATTATTGCTGTCTTCATTGTTGATAAGCTCTAAATACGGAAATACAGATACTCATTGTGTACTCGACGATTTGTGAATGCTACAGACGTACATTTCTGCAAATTTGCTAAAGTTGAGAGGACAATACGGCGACAGCCAAGACGCATCAATAATTGACCTACATTTAAAGTCTACCAGCTGCCAGACACGAAACATTCGTTTCAGGTAGGAATTATTTCTTTATTACTGTTGACCAATATTTGAATCGTGCTGACTTCGACAGCACTTTAACCACAGGGCTACTAAAATAATTCCATGTATTCAATCTAACATGAATTCAAGTGGGTGGGGGATATTCAACATTGCCTGTGCATGTGCCGAGTCATTGGTTTTCGCGACCAATGTTGTTTCCACAATTGTTGTTTTAAATAGCTAATTTATGGTGCATCTCTCGGACTCTGTGTGTTTGTGGCACCTCGATACTTGTAGATTCACTTTGAATATATGTTTTCAGTCCAACAAGTCAATTCATTATCTATTTAGGCTATTACTGTTATCTATTGTCTATATAGTATAGGCTTTTAGCCACTTAAAAAAGACACTACTTTCATTCACCCCCCCCCCACGAGAGTCAAATGTGTTTATAAAAACTGTAACAACAGTGATGAAATAAGTAAAAAATTGAGGTGTGCGAATCCAGGTACACTGCATTTGCACAGCGGTGACTTTTCCCCGAAATATCATGAATATAGGCCGGTGCAGTATTTCTATTAAGTAAGTGTACCCGGCTTCGCACCGTGTATGTGGCTTTGCACACACCAATATTTTACATGTCTGATTATTCATGTTGTTTTTCTTAAGACAAGTGTTTTCAGAAAGTCACGTGTTTACACGATTTAGAAAACTAAAACAACAGTGACCAAACAAGTAAAAAAAATTGAAATGCAGTATTTGTATTAAGTATTTGTATTGCAGTGGGTGGGCTTCCTAAAATTTATTTGTACACAGGGTACCCATGTTTGGTCTGGGGTGGTGATGAGGGACTTCTTTGCTTCATTGGGGTGACCTCGCGAAATATGGGCGGGGTGGAGACTGTATGTTTGTTGGGATTACAATCGTGTCTGTTAATTCTGCACACCTAATAATAATTTTCGTGAAAATGTCCATATTCAGTCTAAATTTCCTGAACATTCAAGGCAGTTCTTAGCCAAGATAATCACGGCTAAACAGATGGCTTTTACTATTTCATCTGTCGTCTATTATCTGTATCCGCCTAGCGGAGACCCAGCCAAATTTGATCAAAATATCAGTCCTTTTTGGTCTTTGAGTTTTGCGAATAATACGGGAATAAAATAATAACCAATGTCGGTATATTTGCATGTGTATTATTGGTTTTATGAAGCTTTTTTTAACAGATTCTGTTGTTGATCTTTAATTTAATTTAAGTAAGCAGGACCACTAATCATTTTATTGACCATGTTCTGAATAACTTTTTACCAAACTATCGGAATGGGATAAAATTGTGACTTAGGTATACCGTTAATCAGCTGATTTATTCCTTCAAAATCAACATAATTTATTCTGACGTAATTAAAGCTGGGCAAAACATTACGTGAATTGTGCATTAGCCCGGTGCGCAGAATTAGCCGAAATGACATTTTTTATATGCAGATCAGAATGTCAGTTTTCATTGGTTTGATACATGTACAGATATGTATATCAGTGATTCTATATTTTATGTACATCTGGTGTCCCGGTGTAATTTACTGACAAATCACACAATTTATAAGGAAATTTATTTTTTTTCAGTAAAGAAACTATGTATATACCATGTATATAACGATGTTTGGTACATGTGGTAAAACACGGCATTCTGTTAGTTGCCAAAGCTATTTTGTTTTGCTTAACTTTACTGATTCATATTAAATACATGTTGTTGGGTTGCCATAAATGAGAAATTCCACGACTTGCTACTAAATTTCTCTGTTTCGCACTAATACAATTAGCTTACCATATTCTTGACACTTTTCTAAATAGATGCCCCTTCAGTTGTATGTTTTATGCCGTTGAAAAGAAAAAAAGAAAAAAATGTAAATGTAAAGCTATATTTACGTCATGTAAATGTACATAACGGAAATTACATTTCTGAGACCCCTGGTCCCTTGAAGTGGAAATAAAATTTAAAAAAATGACGAGAACAATTGGCTATACTGTTATAAATGTAACAACTGGACTGTCACCCAATGGAATAAACACAGTTTAATGAATTATTGGTTCTACATCGAAACTAGAAAAATGACACCAATATGTACATAAAATATCGAATCACTGATGTCTCATTATTATTGAACCATGTTATTGTAGTTGCGAACAATAACTCTTGCAATCTACTCCTGTACCGTCTGTAGCAGAGTTACTATTCCATTCATACATGTAGGCTTCCTCTACATAATAGCTAATCAGATCTGATTTACACTTTAGTTGTTAATTGTGACACAATTTGTATATTTTCCATCTGAAAAAAAATATAAAAGTAATACGTATGGATCACGATTTGCCTGGTTTGGCCCTCATGCACGTTTTCATCTTTCGCTCTTTCTGTTACATGGGAGTTGAATTGGGTAATTGCCCATTATAGAAGTAGTAAGATTATTACTGATCCTACTGCTTTTGGGAGGGGCCATGTGATTCTGGTGTGGCGAGGACCTGGCATCAGACCAGGATCATCCTGATTTCAGGGCTGAGTATATAGTTCTTTTATTGTAAATATTAATTTCTGATTTTAGGATTTTCCCCCCATTTGTACATGTACTTGAACATGTACTGGAAGAAGAATTGCATCATGAACAAAGAGCAGAACCCTGAGAGGGCCTCAGGCTACCTCTGCAGCCACTTCACCATGAAGGTTATATATTAAAGGTACATGCCTACTCCCTACTCAGTAGGCACAAAATGTTCTTTACAGGAATTAACCCTTTCCCTGATAGAGACGACTTTTGACGTCTCTGCAGAAGATGTCTTTTGAAAACATTGTGGGAAAAGGAGAAATTGCTTGTAACAAGCAATTTCTCCTTTTCCCACAATGTTTTCTACTCTATCAGATAATTTAACCATCATTTGACCCAGCATTTGATTCTTTTATCCAGATGTTTTTGATTTGGAAGAGTCGAAATATCGCAAAACAGGGAAAGGGTTAACCATGAAGGTTATGTTAAAGGTACATGCCTACTCCCTACTCAGTAGGCACAAAATGTTCTTTACAGGAATTAAAGAAGTGTAAAATTGTGTCACTATTCCACCAGTTCTAAAAGATTACATATCATTTATGATTATAATCATTTAGTAATATTTATTTTACTGATAGTGACGTGCGTTGGTATCAGGCTATTTCCATATGCAAATGAGTCGTGGTATTTTTTTAATTATTTATACTAATTAAATGTGTCGCATGAAAAAATATTATTTTCAACAGATTATAAAGTATGATAATTGATAATCAGAACATAAATGCAGAGTATAAATAGTAATGTCCGTTGACATTTTAATGAAACAGGGTTATCGCCTCTGATATCCGTGTGGAAAGTTACTTCAGATATACATGTAAAATGTATAATAATGCCAATCAATACGCGGTGTAATGGTCAATGAATGTTTTGCCAGAAAATGTCTCAGATGATGTCTCTGATATAAAGAACACTGTGTGCCTACTGAGTGGGCATGTACTCCACCTGCAGCCGATTTTATAAAAATTGCAAAGTATACTTATCTAGCAAAGCATACTTTGAGGGAGTAATCATTTATTTTTCCCAAAATGCATTACCGGTATTTCATATAGAACTAACGACTGCATATATTTTTATTATTTTTATTGAAAATATGCAGAATTATTATACTGAATTTATTACATTATCACAGCCAAAATGGCCGTGATAATGTAATAAATTCAGTATAATCAAAATGCCCACTCAGTCGACACAAAATGTTCTTTATATCAGAGACATCATCTGAGACATTTTCTGGAAAATAAAATATTCAATCATCATTACCCCACATATTGATTGGCATTATTATACATTTTATATCAGACATAAAGTTCCACACCGATGTCAGGGGCAATAATCGTATTTCCTTCAAATGTTAAAGGACATTACTATTTATTCTCTGTATTTATTTTTTTATGTGCAATGATCATACTTTATAATCGTCGAAACAATTATTTGTTCAGGTGACACATTTAATTAGCATAAATAATTAATAAATATCATGTCTCATTTGCATATGAAAATAGCCTGATACCACCGTGCGTCTCTATCAGTAAAATAAATATTACTAAATGATTAGATCTGTATGGCGGGCACTCGCAATTTTAGAACTGGTGGAATAGTGACACAATTATACACGTATGTAATTCCTATAAGGCCAGTTTTTTTTTATTTGTTGGTTTACGGATTTTTTTTCCGCGAGATCGGGTCGGTCGGTCGAAAAAAAATAAAAATAAAAAAAAGTTTTTTCAATTTTTTTATTCTTTTTGGCACAGGGTTGGGTCGGTCGGGGAAATAAAAAAAAAAAAAAAAAAAAAAAGTGTCGAACGCGGATGCCTCCGGCGGCATATTGAAGAAACTGACAAACGGGTGAACCAAAAGTGTTAAGTCAAAGGGTGAAGGTCATATGTAGTATGGCAAGGCAGGTGTAGCATACAGTCGAACTTGTGCTAACGACCACTTGTAATAAACGACCACCTGCTGTAAGCGACCGGTTTGAATCCCGCCCAACGAATTTCCCATAATAACGTACTTGCAATGAACGACCACCTGCTGTCTGCGACCAGCGACCGTATAAATACGGCCCATTCCGTCAAAATACGATGCGTTTAACGACCGTCGGCGACTGTCAGCGCCCATGAAAACACGGCTCGAAACACGGCTATAATCAGTGGCTATAATCCATAAAACGTGTATTTAGCGTTCTATAAATAGACTGGTGTTTCAGCATTATCTGGGTCAGGGTATGGGATCACGTGGTCTATTGTTTACACTGTAGCCCAAGGCAATCTCGCTTAAATCGTAAATTTCATTCATCAATATGACTTGCAGCGTAAACAATAGATCACGTGACCACACATCCTGAGATTATGCAGTATCAACCGCATGAATAGGCACGACACGTGACCATAGGCATTATTTATTATCAATTAATCCGTTTAAGCGTCTGTTGATCGCGAGTATAGTACATTGTAATAAGCGTCTGTCCTATCGCGAGCACTATACAACTTAATATAAGCATGATTTTATAAATAACTCGTATGTTTAATATACATTAATACATACAAGTTTGTATGTCATAGGCATTATTAATAATTACTTTAACTTCTGTTCAAATGACATGATTTTATATCGGTCCGTTGCTAATGGAATTCCCGCAATAGTTGGTAACCGAAATGCGAATGATACCAGTAACGTGCAGTACCAGTACCCGTGCATGTCACAAAATTTTATAACGCGGTCGGATTCGATCGCGGTTTGAAATCTTCGACCCCCCGACCACCGCGTTATAATGGAGCTGCAGTGTATTCAAACTTATGTTTTCCATTGTACATGTTATTACTTTAATAAACATACTATATGTGTATACATGTTATTACTTGACTGTGTTGTCACTGTGTTGTTTTTTATATCATCCGTGTACCCACTCACATGGCTGTCCCTATTAAGAGACCACCTCTGTTAAGAGACCACTTTTAGCAGTTCCCTTGAGTGGTCTCTTAACACAAGTTTGACTGTACATGCAAATGAATGAAGTATGGAAATATTGAAGCAGTTAAGCAACTTATGTAGATGCTATGGCCAGTTTGAGAAACTGTGACAAACTGGTTAACCGAAATTGATAAGTCCTTTCAGCAGCCCTGTGAAGGTCAAAAGGTCAAGGTAATATAAAGTATGACAAGGCAGGTATAGCACACATACCAATGAATGATGTGTTGAAATATGAAGAAGAACTTGAGCAACTTATGTAGAATATATGGCCGGTTTGAGAAACTGTTACGAAGTGGTTAACCGAACGTGTGACAGACGGACGGTCCGAACACCATAACAAGAGCTGTAGGAGAACAGCATAGCTCGACTACGAGGGTTGTCGATGTACACATAGCTTGACAAAGAAGGTGGCTGCGGCCTGCATAAAAACCTTAACCAAGGTTGACTAAAAACATTAACCAAGGGAAATTAAGTAAGTAATTCAAGGTTAAATGTAGGTCAATGTCAGATATAGGTCAGGGGTTATTGATGTACATCACTAGGAGATAAAGTTTTCCAAGTACATATATGGTTGCTGTAGGCCCAGGAGTATTCTATATACAAGCTTGAGTAAAAACCGTAACCAAGGGGAGATAACTAAGTAATCCAAGGATAAAAGTAGGTCAATGTCAAATATAGGTCAGGGATTATTAATGTACATCACTAGGAGATGAAGTTGTCCAAGTATGGTTGATGTAGGCCCAGAAGTATTCCATATACAAGCTTGACTATAAACATTAAGCAAGTGATTGAAGGTTAAATGTAGGTGAAGGTAAAATAAAGGTCAGGGGTTATTTGATGTAACATCCCTATGAGAAAAAGTTATCCAAGTATGGTGTCTGTATGCACAATAGTATTCCATCTACAAGCTTGACTAAAAACCTTAATCAAGGTTGAGTAAAAACCTTAACCAAGGGGAATTAAGTAAGTAATGTTAGGTTAAATGTAGGTCAAGGTCAAATATAGGTCAGGGGTTGTTGATGTACATCACTAGGAGATGAAGTTGTCCAAGTATGGTTGGTGTAGGGCCATGAGTATTCCATCTACAAGCTTGACTAAAAACCTTAACCAAAGAGAATTTAGTAAGTAATTCAAGAGGAAATGTAGGTGAAGGTCAAATATAGATGAGGGGTTATTGATGTGCATCACTAGGAGATGAAGTTGTCCAAGTATGGTGGGTGTAGGGCCAGTAGTATTCCATCTACAAGCTTGACTAAAAACGTTAACCAAGGGGAATTAAGTAAGTAATTCAAGAGGAAATGTAGGTCAAGGTCAAATATAGATCAGGGGTTATTGATGTACATCAATAGGAGATGAAGTTGTCCAAGTATGATGGGTGTGGGGCCAGTAGTATTCCATATACAAACTTGACTAAAAACCTTAACCAAGGCGTGACGGTGACGCCGATGCCGACGCCGGGGTGACAACATAAGCTCTACTTATTCTTCGAATAGTCGAGCTAAAAATCACCTTTTTAAGGCACATGGTTGGGTCGGTTCACCTTTTTAAGGCTCATGGTTGGGTCGGTTTGTGGTCGGTAAAAAACAAAAAGGCCAGTGATTGTGATAGAGTGAAACTTGTGTTAACCGGCATCGTCTCGGACCAAGAGTTTGTCGGTCTTGTGTTAACCGGCATCGTCTCAGACCAAGAGTTTGTCGGTTAACGTAGGGAGTCGGTTCAGCAAGTTTCTTTATATTCTACATAGCAACTCAGTTTCATATTCACATACTGTTGAATGTTGATCACTGTGAATGGGTTGCGTAATGCGTACATATTAATACCGTATCTGGTATAATTAAATACAAGACAACGAAGCGGCGATATAGTTGAAACGAATATCAGTGGGGGTGGCACGAGTCTGGATTTGTGGCATGGCGGTAGAGGACCCTAGGAAGAACACGCATACATGAAATATGAAGCACATCGGAGCAAGAAAACAGAAAGAGCGTTAAGGTTTTGAATTTTTGCTGAAAGGGAGATATATCAAATCATATTGAATCGTCCATTCGCAGGTTGTTGTTGTCGCTGCTGCTAAGATCCGGTTTCCGCCACTAACTTTTCTCGGCACAGCAAAAAAAAAAAATTTTTTTTTTTTGGATCGGAGGTAAAAAAATGAAGAAAAAAAAAATCGGAAATTAAATTTTTTATTTTTTTCCACATTGTCAAAAAATCGGGTCGGCGGATCTGTAAACCAACTAATAAAAAAAAAACTGGCCTAAAGAACATCTTGTGCCTTATGAGTGGGCATGCACCTTTAATACTATTAATTCCATTTGCTGGAAAGAAATGTATAGCTTGTACACAATCATTCATATGTCACAGAACCTCATAATGTGAATACAAATAAATTAGTGCTTACTGTCGAGGTATTAAAATAAAAATTATGCCATAATTGTTATTTATATATAGAAGACTTCACAGAAAACCCAGGGCTCAATCTTCCAGACGGATTTGATGTAACAACAGCAACACCACTGCAGGGGTTGAAAAAATCCCGTTTTTCCTTTTTCCACTCGCCCAGCTGGGCAAGTACAAAAAAAAAGTACTTGCCCAGGTCAAAAAGTTACTCACCCAGTTTATAAAAAAAAAAAAAAAATGCTATTTCCAGTATTTGTAATGTTGCATCTTATTTAAAAAAAAGAAAGAAGCTTTTACATATATTTGATCATTACCAAAACGTATGAGACATATTCACTATTATTGTTATTTATATTTTAAGTATTAAATGAACATAAACAAATAAATATTATTTATCGGGAGATAAACTTCGTCGAGTTTTTTCTTCAACAACGTTTTTTAGCAGCGAATTTGCTCAGAGGCTTGCATGCTTCTTATTTTCTATAAGCGTTGAGTGACATAGATGTTGTTTAATTTATAGTGGCTATGTTTGCATGCGCTGCGCACTGCCTTAATTACTAAATTCAATGGTTTCGGACCCGGCGCCGACCGTTTCGTCCCAAGCCGTTATGTTGGGCGTCTGAAATGTGCGTTAACCCAACTGTATACGAGACGATATATGTGGCTGCGTATACACTACTAGTCTATACTCGCAGTCATATTATTTGTTAGCCCGGCCGCGTACAGCCGACAAATAATCCGTGAATTAAACTTGCCCGATATGGACCGTGTTCAAAATAGCTAGCGATTCTACCCGTAACCGTGTACACAGACACTGCTTGAATCTTACTTCCCGCAAATTGACGCAAACTGTAAACAACAAATGGTCGCTGAATTAATACCATTTGTTGGCCGTTATCGATGGAATTAATTGGCAATTTCTTCAGAAAAAAAAATCCTGACCAAATCTTTCACTCGCCAAGCTGGGCGAGTGCCTGTAGAAAGTACTCGACCGCCACAAAAAGCACTCGCCATGGCGAGCTGGGCGAGTGAAATTTCAACCCCTGCACTGGATTATTGTTGGCTTTTGTACAAGCCAGAGATCATGTTTTCTTCCATGGAGAGACATAAACAACTACGCTAGGAGTTCTTTTCATCTACAGCGAGCAATGTAAATTGGTCCAGAGACATAATTGATATTACAATTATATAGGTATTATATGCACAACTGAATTGTTATTTATGGTACATCATTGAAGTAAAACATTTTACCAGATTGACAATGATCCAGCTAATTTTTTATCAGATGAAGACAATGTGACATAAGGGATGGTAGAAACTTGTAAGGGCTGGTAAATTTCAAATCTTACTAGCCCGGCTGGCTAGTACATATTTTTGGTTAGTTTCAAGCCCTGCCGTAGTATGTAAAAACAAGAAAAACATGGCGATGCAAGAAGATTCGGCGACACTTTTCTTGTAAACAATTTTCACCTCATTGGCCCGGGTAGCGGGAGGTGAAACAAACATATTTTTAAGGTCGGCCTAATGCATTTGTAAAAGTAAAATATGCATCAAATGGAAATCTGGGGATACAATACTCTTTAGATACAAAACTGATCCGAGCTCTGATGATCTTTAGACAAAAAGCCTGGAACCCTGGGATCTAGTAAGGCACTACAGAGCTCCAGATAAGCTGCGTATTTGCTCAAATACACAATTAAAATTGACAAAAACCCAATTGAAATCGGAAGTAGAGTACACTCAGAGTGCTTTGTCCTTTTTCCCACTCGACCCCGTGATCGGATGGAGAGTGGGCATAAACATTCCTCCCACCGTGTCGGGTGGAAATCCCACCCGTAACGGTGGAGAGGCAAAAATCACCACCGTGGGAATATTTTAAAGACCGAATCTGCTGCACACCGCGTTCCCCCGTGACCCACCGTATTAGCCCACGGCGCACCACGGCGCACCACCGTACAGGTAATGTGGTCAGAGAGGAGTGCATATATGGCTGACAAAACTTTGAAAATCGTCTCATACAGTACAGGTACCGCGAAACACAGCCCGCATATTTTGTTATTTGCCGAGTTGTTCGGCCTCGCGGAATTTCATACACTTTGCTGCAATTTCTTTAAGGTCACATATCGTCACGCGAATCGGCGTAATATCTCCAAAAATGTGTATGGAAGTAAAGGAACATATCTTCTGTATCGTAACATCGGCCTATTATATACACATGTATTACATTGCCGACGTCACGTTTATATATATATATATTATATTTTTCCAATCGAAATTAAAATACGGTCATAAGTATTCATTTCCAATAGATTGGTAAATGGAAATTGCGATTATTACCTTAGAGGTAATTATAAATCGTATGGGTCCCGTTAGTTTTCGTTGATTTTATGACCGACGACTTCCGTTTCGGCCTTCAACCGTCTCGTCCGTCCGTCCGTCAGCCAACTCATAATAATACACAATAGCGACATGTCCAATGTTCATCAGTTGACAGTCGACAGGTTGCGGCATGTCCGTATGTAGCCGGGTGGAATAAGTTGTGCACTCGAAATCTCGCGAAGTCCGTCCGTCAGCCAACTCATAATAATACACAATAGCGACATGTCCAATGTTCATCAGTTGACAGTCGACAGGTTGCGGCATGTCCGTATGTAGCCGGGTGGAATAAGTTGTGCACTCGAAATCTCGCGATCACGCTTCACGATCGCAACCTATGCGAGAAACCGCGAACACACGAGGTTGTCACATGTCCCTAACAGAACACGTACACATTGTTTTAGGAGACGATTCTTATGTGCAGCCAAAACATGTTTGTATTAAGAAATAGAACAAATGCGGACAAACATCAGTAGTTCTCGACAACAAAAACATAATAAATGTCTTAGGAGACGATTCTAATGTACTGCCAATACATGTTTATTGAAAAGAAAACATATTTCGATACGTGTTATTGGTTGCTGTATCGCATCGTCGACCTATACACAAAATCGCGAGACTGCAAAATCGCGAGGCGAAAACATGATATATATTCTATTGTATTCAATATCGCGTTTTCACCTCATGATCCCGCGTTTTTGTGAATGCGATGAGTTTCGTTTTCAAACGGCGCATAAAGAAATATGCCGTCGTGCCCACCTATCCCAAACTAGCACATTTGCGACATATCATTTTCTGTCTAGCTGCACACCTGATGGTGTTTACAATCATCTGTTGGTAATCCAGTTTCACGTGCAAAGTGTGACCTGGTGACCGACATTTAGAATTCGGCAGAAACAAACATATCAAAACAACGCTATGTAGTCGCTCACGTCCATCGCATCGCCGATAAATTGATAATTACGCATTAGCTTGACATAGTGCATTTTCACATTTGTTTGATTTCTTGATAAAGAAAGATTTGGCAGCACATGAGAATCGTCTCCTAAGTCGATTATTTATAAAGAAATACAAATGTATTCATGTTTTCTTTTCACATTTGTTGATTTCTTAATAAAATAGGTTTGTCGACACATGAGAATCGTCTCATTAGATCTGCGGAAAGCGAGACATAATGCACTTCTCATAATGACGTGTAGGATACACTGTCAAAACATGTTTTGTTGAGAATACGTTACATTTTCGTTTCAGCTCTCGCGATCACGCTTCCCGTTTTCTCGATCTACGCGCAAGATCGCGAAAGGAGACGATTCTCATATGCACAGTACTGTCAAAACATATTTTGTTGTGAATATGTTAAATTTTCGTTTCGCGATCCATCACGCTTAGCGTTTTCGCGATCTCGGCCTATGCGCAAGATCGCAAAAACGTGAAACATGTTTTGTTGAGAATATGTTTCATTTTCGTTTCGCGAAATTGTAACATATGTACAAATCGTCTTAGGAGACGATTCTCATGTGCTGCCAAAACATGTTTTTATTAAGAAATGGAACAAATGTGGACAAACATCAATATTTCTGACAATAAAAACATGGTTTGGCAAAACATGAGACGATTCTGATGTGCTGCCAGTACATATTTATTGAGTAAATAAAGATTCCGTTACCTTTTTTTGAGATTCTACACCTTCTCTCCGACCAATACTTGTTTTCGACACAACTTAACCTTTAGATGTCATTTTGTAACCTTTGATGTCTCACTTTCCAACACCGACACACGTCCCAGTAGGTCACCGCACGTGCATATGATGATGTATGACGTGATCGGACAAAACCGGGCTTATTGCATATGTGACTAGTGAATACCAACACGTGTTCACCATCAGTAGATCGTAACATGTCCCTAACAGGACACGTAAATCGTTTTAGGAGACGATTCTCATATGCTGCCAAAATATGTTTATTAGAAAAAATAATATTATTTTTTTGACAAAACATGAGAATTGCCTCCTAAAACACGAGAATTATAATGGTGTTCTGTTAGTGTCGTGTAACTCACATTTACTCGATCTCGACCTCTACACGAGATCGCGAAAACCCTTTCATATGTATCTGACATATTCCCCAATATCCACATTTCTTCTATTTCTTAATTAAAATAATGTTTTACAGCACATGGTTATCGTTTCTTAAGGCGATTATGATACTACAGTGTCCTGTTAGGGCCAGTTACATTCTCGCGTTTTCGCGATGTCGATCCATGCGCCAGATCGTGAAAACGCAAAATGAGATCGCGAGGTGAAAATGGGACATTATATTATATTCAGTCGTGCGTTTTCGCGCTCTCGCCTCGCGTTGGAATTGCGTTTTACTTGCATGCATGCGCAAAGCGAAATTTCAAGACGTATCCGTTTTACACACCATGAGCAAACCCTGTATTTACAAAGGTTTCAGCGGAAGGCGATTTCGCGATGCCAAAGTGCGAGATGATTCTCATGTGTTTAGGAGACGATTCTCATGTTTTGTTCTTGTTAAGAAATATGTTTGTTTGAAAGGAAAAATGTATATATTTATAAAAAAAAAACGAATAAAAAAACACAAACGTAAGTCAGAATAAGTGTAAATGTTTGGGTACTACACTATGACTGTACAGGTAAGCCAGCCTGGCGTCCCGGTGGAACGCGGGGTCGTATCACGGGGGAACACCGTGGCCGTTTTATGGCTATTGGAAGTTCGTCCAGCTTGGTCTCCGTCCGCGGTGGTAATACAGGTAAAATATATGGCCACCGTGGGAGGCACATAACTCCAACCGTGATTTTCCCACTCTGAGAAAATTCCTCCCACCGTGAGAGAGTGGAAAAGGGACAAAGCACTCTGAGTGTACTGTAGCGAGTATCAACAAGAGCTGTAACAGCATAGCTCGATTACGAGGGTTGTCGATGTACACATACAGAGCTGCCAACCCCATGTCGGTCACATGAGGAACATGGAGAGAAAAAGGGGCTATTTTCAGGAACACCACATATGTTTTCCGGAACACAAATCAGTACTCACTTATATGTATAAAGTAAATTTTACAGCCTTGTCTCGGCCACCATGACCAACCGAAACATCACAATTACACTGCTTGCAAGACGCAAATTCATCACCGCGCTTTGAAAGGACTAAATTGGGCCATGTACGTGACTGTCTCGCTGTAATCAGTGATAAACATCTGTGTTCTCTTAACTTCTTTCGATAAAAAAGACCCAAATTCGTTGGCTGTGCGCTTTGGAGCAGACATTTTATGAATGTACGTGATGAATAAATCAATATCACTGAACGTTTGAAACTACTATCACTACACAACAAGAATAAAAATGGTAAGCGCCTAGGCGAGTATGATTACGGGTAAATAAAACAAGAGGACTATGATGGCCCTAATTCGCTCACCTGACTCCATGAACACCAGAGGAGAATGTGACATTGAGTTCATGTGTTTTAAAAAAATTGTGCTATTTTTAGATGGCGGTCATCTTGGATTAAGCGATGACTCTCATTTTACAAAATCTGAAAATGCTTCACCCAGCATCGGCCATGTGGTTCCTGAGAAAAAGACGTTAAAAATCTTGAATAAATGGACCTTTTGGTGGCCATCATGGATGACATAATCATCCGATTCCGACAAATATTGCACCAGAGTGATCGCCTCATTGATACCTTCAATTTGATATATGACATGACCATATTCAGTCAAAAATAAAATTTGACCCCAATTTGACCCCACGGGCCACGCCCATTTTTGACCCCGGGGTCACCATTTTAACAACTTTCAAAGGGCAATGTACATCGATCATTCCTACCAAGTTTCGTCGAAATCCGGCTAGCGGTTCATGAGAAGAAGATTTTTTAAGAATTTATGCTATTTTTAGATGGCGGCCATCTTGGATTAGCGATGACCTCCATTTTAACAAATCGAAAATGAAAAGGCTTCACCCATGGACCATAACTTTTAAGTTTGGCTACCATGGGCCAAGCGGTTCATGTGAAGAAGAATTTTGAAATCTCCAATAAAAGAACGACCTTTTGACATTTCGGCGGCCATCTTGGATGACATAACAATCCGATTTGTACAAAAAATGTACCAGAGTGATCGCCTCATTGATACCTTCGATTTGATATATAACATGACCATATTCGGTCAAAAATTAAATTTGACCCCACGGGCCACGCCCATTTTTGACCCCGGGGTCACCATTTTAACAACTTTGAAAGAGCATTGTACATCGATCATTCCTACCAAGTTTCGTCGAAATCCGGCTAGCGGTTCATGAGAAGAAGATTTTTTAAGAATTTATGCTATTTTTAGACGGCGGCCATCTTGGATTAGCGATGACCTCCATTTTAACAAATCTGAAAATGCTTCACACATGGACCATAACTTTTAAGTTTGGCTACCATGGGCCAAGCGGTTCATGTGAAGAAGAATTTTGAAATCTCTAATAAAAGAACGACCTTTTGACCTTTCGGCGGCCATCTTGGATGACATAACAATCCGATTTCGACAAAAAATGCACCAGAGTGATCGCCTCATTGATACCTTCAATTTGATATATGAAATGACCATATTCAGTCAAAAATAAAATTTGACCCCAATTTGACCCCAAAGGCCACGCCCATTTTTAACCCCAGGGTCACCATTTTAACAACTTTGAAAGAGCAATGTACATCGATTATTCCTACCAAGTTTTGTCGAAATCCGGTTGGCAGTTCTTGAGAAGAAGATTTTTTAAGAATTTGTGCTATTTTTAGACGGCGACCATGACCATGAAGTTTGGTGACCATAGGCCCAATGGTTACCGAGGAGAAGACGTTTGAAAATGTTCACGGACGACGGACGACGGACACATTGCGGTAACAATAGCTCACATGAGCTTCGCAGAATTTCAGATATTCCTGCGCTGATTTTTTAAAAAATCATACTTTTTAATTGTTGTCCATACTTCCGTATTTCTAACGTATTTTCCGGAACAAATACGGAAAAATCAGAACAGTTGGCAGCTCTGCACATAGCTTGTTTGACAAAGAAGGTGGCCGCGGCGCGCATAAAAACCGTAACCAAGGTTGACTAAAAACCTTAACCAAGGGAAATTAACTAAGTAATTCAAGGTTAAATGTAGGTCAATGTCAGATATAGGTCAGGGGTTATTGATGTACATCACTAGGAGATGGAAGTTTTCCAAGTATGGTTGCTGTAGGCCCAGAAGTATTCCATATACAAGCTTGACCAAAAACCTTAACCAAGGGGAAATAACTAAGTAATCCAAGGTTAAAAGTAGGTCAAGGTCAAATATAGGTCAGGGATTATTGATGTCCAAGTTGTCCAAGTATATTTGCTGTAGGCCCAGGAGTATTACATATAAAATCTTGACTATAAACCTTAACCAACTTTGAGTACAAACCTTAACCAAGGGGAAATAACTAAGTAATTCAAGGTTACATATAGGTCAATGTAAAATATAGGTCAGGGGTTATTGATGTACATCCCTATGAGAAAAGGTTATCCAAGTATGGTGTCTGTATGCACAATAGTATTCCATCTACAAGCTTGACTAAAAACCTTAACCAAGGTCGACTTAAAAACCTTAACCAAGGGGACTTAAGTAAGCAATTCAAGAGGAAATGTAGGTCAAGGTCAAATATAGATCAGGGATTATTTATGTACATCCCTATGAGAAAAGGTTATCCAAGTATGGTGTCTGTATGCACAATAGTATTCCATCTACAAGCTCGACTAAAAACCTAAACAAAGGTCGACTAAAAACCTTAACCAAGGGGAATTAACTAAGTAATTCAAGGTTAAATGTAGGTCAAGGTCAAATATAGGTCAGGGGTTGTTGATGTACATCACTAGGAGATGAAGTTGTCCAAGTATGGTGGGTGTAGGGCCACGGGTATTCCATATACAAGCTTGACTAAAAACCTTAACCAAGGCGTGACGTGACGGTAACGCCGACGCCGGGGTGACTACATAAGCTCTCACTATTCTTCGAATAGTCGAGCTAAAAAGCAATACAAATTTTGTGGTACCTTTATCATGCTGCAGAAAACAATAAACAGACCACAAATATAGCTTATTTTCCATGAAAACACATCTTGGTATTTCATTAGAATTGTCTCCAAGGCAATTCTAATGAAATGACAAGACAAGTTTTCATTTCTAAGCAAACTATTCAATAATTACTGTCTGTTGATGTGTAATCAGTCGTGTGATTTTATTTTACCCAATTAAAATGTTGAAATACCAAATTGCTTCAGAAATGATGGAGTGACAATACTCAATTACTAATTCATTATCTGAAGCACTGGCACTAGGTCAGATAACAATGTTGTTTCTTGAGCTCTCCAAAGTGTAGGCTCAACAAAAACTAGAAATGTGGCAAATATTTTGTATATACATTATACAGTGAAACCTCTATAAACCGGACACCCTGGGAGGTGTCCGGCTTAGAGAGGTTTCACTGTAAATCAGGCATTTTATCATTATCGGCCATAGTTGTGTGCTATGGGACTACGAACAGACATTATCACCTGAGATAAATGACCAAGAAACTCATCAAAAATAAGATCACAGGTGTTTTCTTGGCGTATGGCTTAGAGGGGTTTCACTGTAACATTCTTATGAAGCATCAATCTGGATGAACATCTTACCTTAATTACAGATGAAGCAATACTGGAGCAAGCAGATACAACGGTCTTCAAACACTTATCATGGACCACGAAGTTACAAACTGAAAGATACAACGAAACTACCATTATAACCCTAAATATTCAGACACCATTTGTTTTGGGAAACCCCTCCAAAACAAATTGTATCCAACTATATTGTGAATTTGATAAACCAGTACAACCATAGTAACACTAAACATTTGGACCCTGTGGGAAACAAGAATATATATGTCTTTCCTACAGCGCTCTAGATAAGGTGCGTATTTGCATAAATACCCAATTAAAATTGCCAAAAACCCAATTGAAATCAGAAGTAGTGAGCATCAAAAAGCAATGAAAAAATTGTGGTATCTTTATCATGCTACAGAAAACAATAAACATTCACAAATATAGCATATTTTCTTATTTTTCCATGAAAACACACCTTATATTCAGAAATGATGGAGTGACAATACTTGATTACTAATTCCTTGCAGCCCTGTTCCTAGAATAAAATGTGTCCAAATATTTAGGGCTATTACGGAACATGTATTATACAAAGAAGATAATTTGGGAAAATAATTTTTTCTAAAATGAAACTGAATTGGTAATAACCGTCATGATTTTAATAGACGCCTGGGCGTCTGTCTAGTAGAATCACCACTGGCTCCGAAGTACTGGGTGGGCATTTAATAGAGGCTAGTGTTATTGAGCGAAGGAAAAAAATATTTTTTACAGTGAAATCGCGATGGCTCAAAATGCGAAGGCTCGTAATGTCGGGCTCGCTCGAAAGAGCGTCGCGGTTCCGATAATTTTCCTCATATGTTTAATGTGTTTAACATGCGATGGCTAAAAATGCAACTCCTCGAAAATTGCGATCCCTCGAAACATTTTTCAAGTCCAGCGGGACACATTTCTCGCTATTTTGCTATACGAGGACTCGAAAGTCATGTTGAAGTTTATGTTTGGCTTATTTTCACACCTCCGCGTCCGGCGTATTACGATGAAAGGCTGAGCCGTGCTCTACCTGTCTATGAAACGTGATTTCTTTTCAAGTGCAGTTAATTGCTTAAAGTGGTGCAATTTGATCGTCTGCTTGTTCCAGTGGTCTGCTTGTTATTCGGATTTGCTCTACTGAATTTCCGATCAGTGCAGCATAAAATCTGCCTGCACATTCAGTTCACGAGTCTGCAAGTTGATCAGCATGTACGCTGGTAACAAACTAAGTAAAGCACCTTTTGTTGCGTCGCAACATTTTACAGTTCAGAACTGATTCCCGATTTTTTATGGGAGCGGAATAACAACATCGTTTGAGCTGGGCCCATACATCACTGTTTCGAGTGACGTCATAACCATCTGCGACATCAATTATGTGCGCCGTTATTTATAGTAAATACTGGAGCTTTTCTCCTTTGATAATAATTGAAATAAAGACAGTTTTGTAAATACTTTTAAATACAGTTTATTTAATTTCACATGATAACTTTAATCTGCAAATAAATACTATTATCATCAAAAACATGGATACACTCCATTATGCTTCGTTGTTTCATAAATCCGACAGGTACAGTACCGTATTTACCCTATGTATTGGGACACCCTTTATATTGGGACACCCCCGTTTTGGGGAGAAATAATTATTTTTTAGGAAACAAGTTTTGGGACACATCACAATTTTAAAAAAAAAATCAATAATTTCTGCACCTTAAGTATTGGGACATCTCTTTTTTTTAAATACTTTAAACACAGTCGGGGATTCCGCTGGGGAAAATAAAAAAATCGCCACTCCAATTTTTTTTATTTTTTTTTCACCGGCTACTGGTCATGCCGACTATTGGCACGTCTCGCTATAAACAGAGGCCGTCGCTGATTAACTAATATAACACAGTGCTGACGGTAAATCTGAGCTCTGTTGATTAAATAGATTACCAATAAACCGTATACATCGACAATGCCGCCTGTCAATGCCGGAATGTGATTTATTTGCGAAAATTATTTCGATTCACACGAAATACTCCTGATACATCGCCCCGCCCTCTCATCAATATTCACGAGTATCCAGTATCCGAAAGTATAGTACAGTGTGATCCGGAAGTACACGGAAGTCCGCCGACATACAACCTTCCGTGTTGCTTATCCGAACCGTGCTATATCCGTTCTCGCCCAAGACGCATCATAATGTCAACAAAAAATACATGTACACTGTACACTGTGACTGCGAATGAACGACGTCGCCAATGCTATAATATGCCATAAGTTTTCACTGTTATCTTCGCATGTAATAAATATATTGAATCCAAGAATTGTTAACGTCATGTTTTATTTATTTATTCATCATGTTCATGTAGAATGTAGATTTACGCAGGTCCGTGCAATCCATTAATGTAAACACGTGTAGAAAAAAGTGTAGTAAACCGTGTAGCCATCATCATTAGATGACGCAATGACTCAATGACCGATATCCTGTTCCATCAGCTGCAACGTCACGTGACAAGCTCGTGCGTTGCAAACTGTGTTTACTCATATGGTGAGCACAGGTGGAAGACTCGGACCTATGACACCAAAATAAATGCCTATTAAAAAAATCCCATTATCCCACCCACCTGGTAGCGTACTGTACATGGCGTTAATAATAGAACGAGATCAAGTGGGGTAATGGATATTTTTGTAATGGTCATTTTCTTTGCGTCACACGTCCGACTATTCCACCTGTGGGTTTGAGTACACACAGAGTTTTAACCCTTTCAACACCACAGACCTGTACAGACAGGTTTTGCCCGACGTGTTATAATTTTGCGCCAGTTCATGAGGTAATCAGGCTTATCACGTGAGATTTTCGACGAAGATGAATCTGATAATAGTGTACCGTACATTTTCTGTAAACGATATCGAATGTTGACGAATATTAAATTAGTAATTATTACGCATTTGCTCTGAAAATTTTATCAACTTTCCGATATATTTGTAGAAAAGTCAAATCATTCTCGGCGAAAATCTCGGTTATATAATAAAGTTGATTATCTCATGCACTGGCTCAATTATGATGTAGCGAAACAAGGCCAGCTGTGTACATGCGCCGGGGGCGTGGGCAGTGCTGTAACAATTTAGTTAATCTGGGTCGAGTTAATCTGCGCCACTGATACGCGATCTCCGATTGGTCAGCCTTTTACACCTAATTAATATTCCACCAATGGTGAGCGCGAACGCATGCCGGAAAAATTCAATCGAGCACATAACAATTAGCACTGCTTTGTTACTGGGACCAATAATTGATGTTATTCCCAGTTTGCTCGGATTAATTTACGAAATGTGCAAACGTGATCAGCTGCACATTCACATCGGTGAGATAAAAGGAGGCTATGCATCCATATAAAAAACGTCCATTTTGGGTCTAATTTGGGAAAAATCGCAAATTTAATACGATTTCTGACAATAGTCGTGTTACAAATTTAACACGATTTTGATATACAAATTGGCAAACAATTCGGGAGCCAAGGCACAACCGTGTACTAACCGAAATTTCGAGGATACAAACTTTCAATATTAATAATTGGGACACCAAAAAAAAAAATTAATTTATTTTATACTATGTATTGGGACACGTAGAATTTTATTTATTTTTTACTGTCCCAATACATAGGGTAAATACGGTAGTCGACAAATATACCAAAATCGCAAGATGTGATAGCTCAAAAGATGCGATCACTTGAGAAAAAAAATGTGCAGGCCCGTGGGCTTTCGAGCCATCACGATTTCACTGTATATACGATTTACAACTGTCAACATAACGAAGGTATGTTACTCTCAACGTGTAGCGGACTTGATTGTTCTGTCTGTCAGTTTATGGACAATAGCGCTCGGTTTCAGATTTTTTGATTGCGTATTTACGCAAATACGCAGTTAGCTTATCCATGCCTCCGACATAATATGCTATCTCAAGGGAGATAACGTATACAAAATCAGATTAGACCCCCAAAATGGTGTTTTCTGCATCCTAGAACAGAAATGTACGTCAGAGCAGTGAATTAACTTTCACGGTATGTAAAGGTAAAAGGAGTGAGGTCCGTCCACATAATTTTGATACATAAAATGGCATTCCTTATCATCGGTAGATGTCGGTCTTTAAAAAAATAAAAACGTTCAAAGACAGTGCCACGGTGCGCCGTGACTGCCGTAATTGCCGTGATGGTGTTCATGCTACCTACTGCACTACTGCTGACAGACTGACAATAATAATCGTTTTAGTATACATACAAGTAAACCTATTAGAACAATTCATTATCTAGTCTGATGTCGCCGGATGCCTCTGAATCGGGGAATCCATTTCCTGATATCAAATTGTAAACATTGAAGCATCGCGGTTTAGTAGACGCTCAATCATATGGAAGTTAAATTTAATAATTACGGTCAAAATTATTTTGAAATGAAACGGAATTGCATTTTAGTTTTTTAATTTTTCAGAAAATTCTGAAGGCCCGGGCCTACAGGCCTCAACCCTTTCACCCCTAAGTAACTGGAATGGAATTTGATATGTTTTGAAACCAATCCAACATCACAAAATATTTTCAGATTATCCATTTATTAACAGGGGGTGTTTTTGTTCTCAAAAATATGAAATTTATTTGCAAAAACTGCAGATCCTGATGAGACGGCTCGTTACGAGACGGCTCATCTGAATCTATACTGTTCACAACACATGTACCACTATACAGGACTGTTACAGTGTAGTGTTGAAAGGGTTAATGCAGCTACGCGCCGGGCGACAAATGTCGTAAGGTCGCTTTTATCAGCCGGTGGCTCATATGCAGCAGTGACTGGAGAAATGGGGCTTTTGGGAATTGTGTCCAGTGTATCTTCTATTCAAATAGCACACTGATGTAGCCTGATAATGATCAATATATTGCTTGTTAGAAGCATAATGGGTGTTTCATTGATGGAATGGCGAAACAGTAAACCCTATTTCTCAAGTCATAGCAACATATGTGTCTTATCTGGAGCGATGGCTGTAGCATTATTGATCTGGATTTGCTGATTATGCTGCTGCATCCTAATGTAGGTTAACATCAGCAAAAATCCAATATCGCTTTACAACATTCCCATTATTCCTCAATAATACAATAGTTAACAATGTATGTGAAAAGAAGATGAGTGCTACACCATTTCAGGTTTTCTTTAATCAATTTATGCCGTCACAAAAATGTAAATGCTTATCTGCTGGTCGCATTTTCCAATCATGGAGGACAAATCAATGGCTGCCAAGCACCGGTTAGCGATGTGAATTGACCCCACATTATTGGTGCACAACGGAATAAATATTTGCACAAAACGCACAATATATTTATTACTGAATACATCACCCTTAACCACTGTATCTAAATTTGAGATCAGACTGCAATTTGCAAATAATGAAATTCTAATACATCTACATGATCCATCTCAAGCCTAGAGTCAAGGCCGTATCTATTTGTCCAAATACAGAGCCATTCTGGTAGTGGATACACCATCCAAACTCCATACTGCATGCCCCGGTATCCCCCGTGTCATCTTATAAATAGGCGTGTGTACAGGTAGCTCCAGGGGCTAGTGTGACGGACACGGTCACACACGGCGTACACACACGGTCACTCCCTCACCAGAAAACCTCGGGCTGGGGGAATCAATCACTCACCTTCGCATACGAGCCCTTGCTGTATGAGACCCCAGCACATGTCCGTGCAGTGGTGGCAGTACGTGGGGCGGTGAAATGTCTTCTTCACAAAATAATGCCCGTGTCCTAGGTCGCGGTACTCCTGTGCGCCGAATGCCGGGCTGTCGGAGCGGTCGGAATTGGTGTCGAAACTCTCGGCCATTGCGCCCGCCATCTTGATAGGGAGTTCAAATATCGCGTTCTCACCCCGACATCTCATCGAGTCGTGCGTCCTAACCGAGCATTTATGGACATGAACATCGATCGACTGTGATCACAGATGTCTCAGCTAGGTGTACCACTGTAAAGTCATGATTCATCTGCTCTCTTATCCATCGTTTTCCTATTATTTTTACCACTAACCCTTTCAATAACACAAGTAATTTTCGCTTTGCGGAAATGAGCAAAAGGACCTCACAGCGAGGCTGACATGAAATTCCGCGAAGCAAATGTATGCAAATTGGGTCATTACGTCACAACTCAGCTTCATCAGCATCTCATTACCATAGGTAATCGCGCGTTTATCAATGCAAACATACCGTAAAACGAAAGTAGACGAGCGGATTGGACGGAATTGGAATTTAACGGTCGATGAACAGTCGTATTATTATAATTTTCTTACAAATAGAATTGGAGGATCGTAATATGTAGGACCGGTGCGTGTAGTATGCATAATCGTCTAATAGTGGGGTAGAGATATTAATTTCATTTGCTATAGAAAGAATTTAAGTCTCTTTTTTATGGCGAAATGATTTAGGACATGCAAATTACCGATGGACAATTTCATTAATTTAATAAACAAAAAACATGATGTCTCGTTGAAAAAGGGGACCCTGACGATAGTTACAAACAGTGTAGCCGCGCAATCTAGTCAAGGTATACACGTACTGTTCGCCATTCAATCAATGAAGTGTCATTATAGAGTGACATTAACGGAACTATGTGGCTATGCCTGGATAAATGGGGCTTATGTGATTTATGAGCAGTGTAGCTCCTGATCAAATAGCACACTCATGTAGCCCGATACTGATCTATATCGCTTGTTAGAAGCATGACGAGTATGAACTAGCGAACAATGCAGATCCTGATCAGACTGTGCGGATGCACAGGCTGATCTGGATCTACACTGGTCGCAAAAGCCAGAAGCCCCATTTCTCAAGTCACAGCCACAAAGTATATTTATCTGACCAAAGTATACTTTGAGGGAGTAATCATTTATTTTTTCCAAAATGCATTATTTCATATAGAACTAACCACTGAATATATTTGATGATTGAAAGTATGCAGAATTACTATACTTAATGTAATAAATTCAGTATAATAAAAAATAATAAATGTATCCTTAAATTGAAAATTTCTCCCTCAAAGTATACTTCGCTAGATAAGTATACTTTGCAATGTTGGTGAAATCGGCTATTGATCAGCGGCATATGCTGTTTCGCCATTCAATCTCCCATAGATGCTTGTCGTTTTCACCAAACTTGTTTGACCCTGGTGAATATGTGTGCCTGTCATAATGACATGGGGCGCCGTTTCACTGAACTTCGTACGACTAAGAAGTTCGTAAGTGCCAAACTAAAATGTACACCAAAGTTTGCATTTTAGCCGGCGATTCTGGGGGAATGTTTGTGGATCTGTTGAGATTTAATGATCCATACATGAACAATGAACAACAGGCCCGTACGCAGAGGGGGTGCGTACGCACCCCCTTAACCATTTCACTCTTAACCCGCAGGCATGTATAGTGGTATTGGCAAACAGTGTAGATCCAGATGAGCCGGCTCGTAACGAGCCGTCTCATCAGGATCTGCACTTTTTTCAATTCATTTTCATAATTTTGAGAACAAAAACACTCCATGTTCATAAATGGACTGGTTTGAAAATAATTTTGTGATGATTTAGATTGGTTGCAAAATTAACAAATCAAAATCCGTTCCAGTTACTTAGGGGTGAAAGGGTTAATCTACCGAGGTCTGTCCGTGGATGTGCAAAAACAATGTTTAGCCCTTCGGGCCGTCGATAACGCACCCCCTAAAATAAAACCTGCGTACGGGCCTGAACAATATAGGTGGACAATTGCAGCATTAATTAATGAATCACGTTGAAGTGTAAAGTTAATTGATAAAAAAAACTTCGTACGAACATTTTTGTTGTACGAAGTTTAGTGAGGTGGGACCCTGGGCCTGAGGTACTCGACACAGAACCGTGCTCAACATGGCTGACTCAGAAACGCACTGGTGCTGCACTCCGCACCGACGTAAAATGTTTCACGTCGAAAAATGCACCGGTTTCCTGAAGATATGCCACTCATCTCTACTTAGAGCTATAAACGAATACTTTTTCTTACGCCGGTTACTAGACGAAAATGTGTTCAGCAATGCACCATCTTCCGCATGTAGTTTAATGGCAATCCGTCAGGAATCCGGAGCACATTTCGACATGAAACACTTTACGCCGGTGCGGTGTACATACAGCACCAGTGTACTCAATCTCACCTGAGTTAAGCATGAAAACGTGCTCTACCAAGGTTTATCACCTCGAGCCATATCCCGAATATACTGGCTGTCACGCAACTCCAGAACATTCGGGTTACTGGGACCATGGGCATTGTGTACATGGACACAGAAAATATAAGCTTACAACAAACACAATATAGCCTATAATACATGTTAGTCCAAGCCGAGTAAGGTTCAGAGTCGAAAATGTCAAATATGTTGTATAACATCGGCCCAAGACATAATTCAGTTTGTAAATATCATTTACAGTCATCTTTCTCAACAGCGAACAGGCTGCCTTTTATCAAAGCCACTCACCATGACGAAAATAAGGTTATTAAACACCCGCACTGCCAAAGTGCTAAATGGGGGTAAATTGTGATCGGCGTGCTATTTTTGGTTTGACACTGTGTTACTAGTAGGGTCAACGTGGGAAAAAATTTCCGCTAACCCCAAGAAAATTGCAAGAAAACGTTTTATAGTGTTTTTCTGTACTACCAGGTCTGGAGAAGAACATATCAAAAATTGGCCGAAATCTAACCACCAGAAAGGGTCTAAATGTGACGTCAAAAAAGATGGCCGCCATTGATAAAAAATGACTAAAATCTCTCGTATCTGTTAAATAAAACACTTTCTTGCCAAATAACGTGTGAACATTATTGCTGATATTCATTGTTTTATTAAAGGTATACTGTGTTGTTATGATATCAGTGGTTCATGTGACGTCATGCCGTCGAAAATGACGTCATGACGTATTTCTGTAGGGTTATAACACTTATATTCGTAACGCAATAAACAGTATATGAGCGCCGCTGTGCGATTTCCAACGTCAGGCTCAAAATAACGTTACGTCGGAAATCCTGGTTTTCTGACGTCACCATGTGGAGCAGACGACGTTTCAGAATTGAGTCGCTTAACGTCTAACGTCAATGTATGTGACAAACTTAGCTGGGAAATTGAGAGTCGACGATTTCGATATAAGTAGAAACTTTACATATAGTTTGACTATTGATTTTTGTATGATTCGTGAGCTCTTGTGTCTCTACTCTAGTCTATGTAATCGATGAATACCGACTACGTTAAGTACTGAGTATGCCTACCGAATCGTTTCGGTGTTTGACAAACGGTTTGGATTCAGGAAGGAACGTAAATCATGTATACATAGCCTACATAGTGTTTCTGCCACCACATACTAGTTTAGTATATTTACTATATTAGTCCATCGGCCATTGTTAGATAAGCTCATCAAAATTTTGAATTGGGATGGGCACCTTGGTGGGCAATGTTTAATTGAAGATCAATGTAGTTAACATCTTCAATGTACTAAGAAATAGTTCCGTTATTCAAAAGTTTTATTCTCCAATAACGCATTTAAGTGCAGTAGACTGGCACTATTGTGTGTATTTTCACGAAATAATATATGTAGGAAATCTAACTTTATATAGCTGAATGGTTTATTTTCATGTTTTCAGAATGGCCGCCAAATAACACCAGTGTTTAATATTTCGGTAGCGACATCACTTACAAAGTAAATCAATGTTCCTTTAGTTTGTTTTCCTACATAAGTCTCACCGTTTCCTGTACAGAGCATTAAATATATATCATAGATGCACCAAGAAATGTGTTCAGCTTCATAAAGTGTATAACGTTAGTTTGCATAAATAAATTCAAAATGGCCGCCAAATATAATGCTGTTCAATAGTTTCAGTCTTCAGTAACGTAGTTCAGTACATTAAACTGCCAGTGTTACCTTTTTACAAAATGATGACTGTTGAGTTATTTTATTTTCCTACATGTATATATTATTTCGGCTTTCCTCGTAAACGTGAGGAACGGTATACGATTCAGTTTTGCATGCACATGTAAATACGTTGTATTTAGTAAGCACTCGGTATATGTCGGAACACAATAAATGAAATTCAAACCAGCACATCATGTGTAATGGATGCTAAATGAAAGTATTTATATTATTCGTGATACTCACCTATGCACCCTCTCCGTATAAGCATAAGACTGAGAATGTTGTAAGTGAGAATTCGGTTTGACAAAAAATACGTCCTGTTGTTTAATGCGAATTACAAGGGGAAAATGGCAGGTAGACATGTACCACGTTTCATGTCTTACATGTATTTAATGAGACCCCCCATTAAACATGCAAATATGCATATCCGGACCGAAAGGGGTTCCGATTTCTGCAAGACATAGGGCCTACGGTACACAAATTTCGTCATGTTGTCATGTTTCATGGATAGTTCGAGAAAACTGCCGAACATCCTAGTCCCAACATTTCCGCTCCGTTTCGGTAATATTGAAACATTCATTGGGTGATGTATTTGATAACATGACACGATATAGCCGTCAAGTTTGTCAAAATCGCCACAGTCAGCTCTGAAACAATTATGTTAGATGCGAATCCACGTTAATACCATTTTAGTTTAATGCGCAGTTATAAGGCACGAGACATTGGCGTTAGTTCGATACAGCTCGCAGATCATGTTAATTGGATGGAATCAAACGTTGTTTAAACTTGGTTCGATTCAATCTTCTCTGCAGAATGTTCAGACCAACTACATAAGTAATGCTGCTAAAGTTGATTTTGGCTGACTCGAAATGTTAACGGTTGGAACATGGTCATCATTAAAATGAAGAAACCACAGTCGTATTGATGGAAAATAAGATTACCCGAGACCTCATGGGCGCCGCCATTACTCAAGACAAAACAATAGACCACCTATTATGTAACGCATGCAATAATGCGCCAACACAATTGCAACATTAGTCATAACATATAAACGGATATATTTACGACAATTTCCCTCATATATAAATAAGGGCAATAACTTGGTACATACGCGACAATGGCCTAAAGTGTTTTGGCACACTAAAATTGCTGAAAATGTATGTACATCAAGGAGAACAGTATCTTATACTATGATGGGATGTGAAAGCTACAGAAATGTGATATAAGTTACTGAAATAAACGCATGTTGTCAAAATATAATGAACATCCCTTGAACATGGTATACTTTTTTTAATATAGGGTAGCATGATTGCTATGACAAGAAACACAGTTTTACATACAATGTAGTTAGAAATAATTTATAAAGCACACTGCACATACAAAATAAATAAAATAATTCCAGCTGGCATCCGCAAAGCTGACTACATTTGGTAATAATACATCCTGCTGATCAATCTCCATACACATGGCTGAACTTTGTTAAGCGGTCCAGCTCATGTTCACAACTTGGTAGAGCAGATCCCGCTGATATCCAGACTTACTCTTAGTATATAAAGTGGGGTCCATCTGGGGCCCGTTTCACTAAACTTCGTATGACTAAGATGTGCGTAAGTGCACATTTAGGATCGTCTAGAAATTTCAATTTATGGATTTACATTTATTGAGCATATGCCAATAATTGTTTACAAGAAAACAAACATAATGTGAAATTTGCAGACTATCATAATTTTGCACTTACGAACATTTCAGTCGGACGATCACTGCACTTGGTCGGGCGGATTTCGCTGATAGACACAATATGACTCAACTGGGTAAAGCGGGTAAGATGACTCAGCCTGGTAGAACAGACATAGTTGATATTATCAAAGATGACTCAACATTGTAGAGCGGGACCCCCAGATATCCACAAATATAACTCAACATTGTAGAGCGGGTCCCATTTACACAACTATGACTCAATATTGTAGAACGGATCCCACTTACACAATCATGACTGAACTGTGTAGAACGGGTCCCACGTACACATTGTGGAGCGGGTCCCACTTACACACAGATGACTCAACCTTGTAGAGCGGGTCCCACTTACACAAACATGACTCAACGTTGTAGAGCGGGTCTCACTTACACACAGATGATTCAACGTTGTAGAGCGGGTCTCACTTACACAAACATGACTCAACGTTGTAGAGCGGGTCCCACTTACACACAGATGACTCAACCTTGTAGAGCGGGTCCCACTTGCACAGAGATGACTGAACGTTGTAGAGCGGGTCTCACTTACACAAATATGACTGAACGTTGTAGAGCGGGTCCCACTTACACAAATATGACTGAACGTTGTAGAGCGTGTGCTACTTACACATATATGATTCAACGTTGTAGAGCGTGTGCTACTTACACATATATGATTCAACGTTGTAGAGCGGGTCCCACTTACACAAATATGACTCAACGTTGTAGAGCGTGTGCTACTACACATATATGATTCAACGTTGTAGAGCGTGTGCTACTTACACATATATGATTCAACGTTGTAGAGCGGGTCTCACTTACACAAATATGACTGAACGTTGTAGAGCGGGTCCCACTTACACAAATATGACTCAACGTTGTAGAGCGTGTGCTACTTACACATATATGATTCAACGTTGTAGAGCGGGTCCCACTTACACATAGGTGATTCAACGTTGTTGAGCTGGTCCCACTTACACAGAGATGACTCAATAGTTACGTAGAGCGGGTCCCACTTACACAAATATGACTCAACGTTGTAGAGCGGGTCCCACTTACACAAATATGACTCAACGTTGTAGAGCGAGTCCCACTTACACAGAGATGATTCAACGTTGTAGAGCGGGTCCCACTTACACAAATATGACTCAACGTTGTAGAGCGGGTCCCACTTACACATATATGATTCAACGTTGTAGAGCGGGTTCCACTTACACAAATATGATTCAACGTTGTAGAGCGGGTCCCACTTACACATAGATGATTCAACGTTGTAGAGCGGGTCCCACTTACACAAATATGACTGAACGTTGTAGAGCGGGTCCCACTTACACAGAGACGATTCAACGTTGTAGAGCGGGTCCCACTTACACAAATATGACTCAACGTTGTAGAGCGGGTCCCACTTACACAAATATGACTCAGCGTTGTAGAGCGGGTCCCACTTACACATAGATGATTCACCGTTGTAGAGCGGGTCCCACTTACACAAATATGACTCGACGTTGTAGAGCGGGTCCCACTTATACAGAGATGACTCAATAGTTACGTAGAACGGGTCCCACTTACACAAATATGACTCAACATTGTAGAGCGGGTCCCACCTACACAAGTATGACTCAACATTGTAGAGCGCGTGCTACTTACACAAATATGACTCAACGTTGTAGAGCGGGTCCCACTTACACAACTATGACTCAACGTTGTAGTGCGGGCCCCATTTACACGAATATGACTCAACATTGTAGAGCGGGTCCCACTTACACACAGATGACATAATGTTGTAGAGCATGTCCCACTTACACAAATATGACTCAATGTTGTAGAGCGGGTTCCACGTACACACAGATGACTCAACATTGTAGAGCGGGTTCCACTTACACACAGATGACTCAACATTGTAGAGCCGGTCTCACTCACACGAATATGACTCAACAGTGTATGGCAGACCCCGCTGACATCCACAAAGATGACTCAGCATTGTAGAGCGGGTTCCATAGATACGTTGTAGAGCATGTCCCACTTACACAAATATGACTCAATGTTGTAGAGCGGGTTCCACGTACACACAGATGACTCAACATTGTAGAGCGGGTTCCACTTACACACAGATGACTCAACATTGTAGAGCGGGTCTCACTCACACGAATATGACTCAACAGTGTATGGCAGACCCCGCTGACATCCACAAAGATGACTCAGCATTGTAGAGCGGGTTCCATAGATACCCGCAAAGATGACTCAAAATTGTAGAACGTGTCCCATTTACACAAAGATAATGCAGCATTGTAGAGCCGGCCCCACTCACACAAATATGACTCAATAGTGTAGAGCGGGTGCCACTGATATCCCCGAGACTAGTCCTCTTTATTTCGTTCCTCCATTTCTCGATAGAGCCGCCGTTTGTCAGCTATTCTCGCCTTGTAGTAGCCGCCCATCAGGAAGGTCAGACCCAGGATGAAGAAGGCATACAGATGTATCGTGTGTAGAAAGTCCATGTAATAATCGAGAAAGTCTTTCTTCTTCACCGCCACTAGCTCTGTCTCGATCTCTAACGTCGCGTCCGCTGCAATGGTAGGATGGAAGGCGTTACTCGAGCATCATAGCTTCATATCATTACATGTACATGGAATACTAAACAATCCTACACTTATGGTATGGCCATCCCTCATTGCAATCAGGGATGGCCATGTCATACGTTTATGATTGTCTGCAATCAGAGATGGTCATACATTTTGTACTGGTTGCAATCAGGGATGGCCGTTCCATATATTTAGGATTGTTTGCAATCAGGGATGACTGTCATGACATACATTTAGTATTGGTTGCAATCAGGGATCGTCGTTACATCTATTTAGGATTGTTTTCAATCAGTGTTGGTCATGGCATACATTAATATTGGTTGCACTCATGGTTGGACGTTCCATATACTAGTATTTAGGATTGTTTTCAATCAGTGTTGGTCATGGCATACATTAATATTGGTTGCACTCATGGTTGGATGTTCCATATACTAGTATTTATGATTGTTTTCAATCAGTGTTGGTCATGGCATACATTTAGTATTGGTTGCAATCAGAGATGGACGTTACATATATTTAAGATTGTTTTCAATCAGTGTTGGTCATGGCATACATTTAGTATTGGTTGCAATCAGGGATGGACGTTCCATATATTTAGGATTGTTTTCAATCAGTGTTGATCATGGCATACATTTAGTATTGGTTGCAATCAGGGATAGACGTTATATAATTAGGATTGTTTAAATCAGTGTTGGTAATGGCATACATTTAGTATTCATTGCGATCAGGGATGGACGTTCTATATATTTAGTATTGGTTGCAATCAGAGATGGTCATGGCATACAGTTAGTATTTGTTGCAATCAGGGATGGTCATGACATACATTTAGTATTGGTTGCAATCAGGGATGGTCATGACGTGCATTTTGTATTGGTTGCAATCAGGGATGGTCATGGCATACATTTAGTATCGGTTGCAATCAGGGATGGTCATGACGTACATTTAGTATTGGTTGCAATCAGGGATGATCATGACATACATTTAGTATTGGTTGCAATCAGGTATGGTCATGACGTACATTTAGTATTGTTTGCAATCAGTGATGGTCATGACGTACATTTAGTATTGGTTGCAATTAGGGATGGTCATGGCATACATTTAGTATTGGTTGCAATCAGGGATGGTTATGGCATACATTTAGTATCGGTTGCAATTAGGGATGGTCATGGCATACATTTAGTATCGGTTGCAATCAGGGATGGTCATGACGTACATTTAGTATTGGTTGCAAGCAGGGATGGTCATGGCATACATTTAGTATTGGTTGCAATCAGGGATGGTCATGACATACATTTAGTATTGGTTGCAATCAGGTATGGTCATGACGTACATTTAGTATTGGTTGCAATCAGTGATGGTCATGACGTACATTTAGTTTTGGTTCCAATTAGGGATGGTCATGGCATACATTTAGTATTGGTTGCAATCATGTATGGTCATGGCATACATTTAGTATTGGTTGCAATCAGCGATGGCCATGACGTAGATTTAGTATTGGTTGCAATCAGGGATGTTCATGACGTACATTTAGTATTGGTTGCAATTAGAGATGGTCATGGCATACATTTAGTATTGGTTGCAATTAGGGATGGTTATGACATACATTTAGTATTGGTTGCAAGCAGGGATGGTCATGGCATACATTTAGTATTGGTTGCAATCAGGGATGGTCATGACATACATTTAGTATTGGTTGCAATCAGGGATGGTAATGACATACATTTAGTATTGGTTTCAATCAGGGATGGTCATAACATACATTTAGTATTGGTTGCAATCAGGTATGATCATGACGTACATTTAGTATTGGTTGCAATCAGGGATGGCCATGGCGTACATTTAGTATTTGCTGCAATCAGGGATAGTCGATCATGACGTACATTTAGTATTGGTTACAATCAGGGATGGTCATGACATACATTTAGTATTGGTTGCAATCAGGGATGGTCATGGCATACATTTAGTATTGGTTGCAATCAGGGATGGTCATGGCATACATTTAGTATTGGTTGCGATCAGGGATGGTCATGACGTACATTTGGTATTGGTTGCAACCAGGGATGGTCATGACGTACATACATTTACTATTGTGTGCAATCAATCAGAGATGGCCAGCTTGTCATAACGTATTATTGAATCCGAAAAAGTACGGTTATTATTTATGTAGTTTCAAGCATTTGAACCGACAAAAAATAACACACGTGGAATTAAAGTACGATATTTCTGTCATCTTTCAATATCATTTACTAAAATATAGATGGTTTTCGGAATCTATATTGGGGTGTGGGAGGGTGGGGGCTGCCGTATGATAAGGTCTATGAAATCCAGAGCCGATTATATGATCGTATGCCGCTAGTCATAAAATGCACCTCGATGACGATCGAAGACTGAATGTGTCTCAAATTAGAAAACAACTTAACAACACATTTCAGAAATGAAAGAAGCCTGATCCTGTCAGATCACGACCCCATAATATTCCCTGGCTAAACTTACGCGGAATGTTCTTTGCTTTGTAGCCCTTTGGTCCATACGCCAGCTGTGGTGGGACGGTGAGCCGCCGGATCTCACTGAAACATATGAGTATCACCTGTCTATACATGGTCTGTCAATTACCAAAATTGAATATATATATATTATGCCCACCGTACATGTATAATGTGTGGTAAAACAGGCAAACAACAAGCACCACTAGTCTGCCAGTTGGTTGTGAAAGTCACAGGTAAAAAGCCCATGAAGCGATATGTGTGCACACATCAATGCAGAATGGAACTCTTAGTTTGCTGTGAGTTTAGTACAGATTATATTATACATTTGCAAACGTATTTTATATTTAAAATACGAAAACATAACACGCAATGATATTACAAACAGACATAAACCAATTTAACAATACATGTACATTTATTAAGCTATCCATTCCGTAAATGAGAACAACATTATCAGGGGAAATACACGGTCATACAACGGTCTATTCTTTACAACCGTGTAATATACATGGGCAGATATGGTTTTATCGAATTGCCATTGTAACGCTTTTTTTGGGACATACCTTGGATTCTTTCACGTGTGGATATGCCCAGTAGATTTACTAGCATTGTTGGACGATATTTAATGAAGCACAATCCCACTATTCGTTATATTACGGTGGTAAGTTAATGAGCCTCGTTTTTTTAATTAATTCGTTCCCACGAAATAACAATTCGTTTCCTGAATTTCGCAATTCGTTCCCACGAATTAACAATTCGTTCCCTCAATTTAACAATTTGTTCCCACGAAATAACAATTCGTTCCCATGGGAACGAATTGTTAATTCGTGGGAACGAATTGTTAAATTGAGGGAACGAATTGTCATTTCGTGGGAACGACTTGTTAAGTCGAGGGAACGAATTGTTATATCGTGAGAACGAATTAATAAAAAAAAATCCATGTCCCCTGTGGGGCTCCGTAGTGAGTTGATTTACTAGCAATATGTTTGAAACGCTGGGATTCTGAATTTATCACCAAATCTTTCACACATGGTACTACTATTGTCCATTATGCTTGAGGGGTTTGGAATTGGCGATCCCCATGCAGTGGTTTGAAATAAATTAATACGCACCCTTCGCACATTCCGCGCACACCTATATCCCAGCCCGCAATAATGAGGCCCTGTCCCACGGTGAATATAGCGGGGATAATTATATCTTCGTCTCCTTCTTCCTCCGAGGGGATGGTGGACGAGTCGATCTGGGTGCCGTCGGAATCGAGAAATACCTGCAGATGCATCGACAAGTGAAACACGCCATGTGATGTTGTACCTAAGAAGATTTTTGATACCTCATGAAAAATATTTACAGAATTTAAAAGTATCCTTATCAAGAAAATTATACTTTGAGGGATAATTTTTCAATTTAAGGATACATTTATTAATTTTTATTATACTAATTTATTACATTATCGCAGCCATTTTGGCTGTGATAATGTAATAATTTCATTATAATAATTCTGCATACATTTAATCATGAAATATATGCAGTCGTTAGTTCTATATGACATAATGCATTTCGGGAAAAATAAATGATTACTCCCTCAAAGCATACTTTGCTAGATAAGTATATTTTGCAAGTTTGATGAAATCGGCTACTGACTGCGATGACCATCGGCCTATTTATATAAGTATACTTTTAAAGTTTCAACCACTTGTCACACATTTCCAATCGAACATTGTCTGTACGTCTGAATAGTAGTTTTGACCAATCACTGTTTATATACTAACTCGTGATCATCAAGGGCCCGTTTAACTAAACTTCGAACTATAAAAATGTTCGTACGAGCAGTTTTATTAATTTGCTTTTCACAGTAACGTACGTACGTGGCTTACTGTTACCATTTTACGCCTACATGTACACATTATATGTGAACACATCCACTAAAAGGTTACCAACATCACCTATCAAATGTTATTCTAATTTCTAGTTCCGCACTTACCAACTCTAAGATTTGCCGAGTTTAGAGTTTAACACATTTTTGGCGGGAGACATACTGTCTCCACGCTATTGGGATCGTGATTCTGGCCGTTTGCACTGGTCTACTTTCGGAAGTGGCTCTCTGTTCATCGGGGGACGTCTCAATAGGCTCAATTTGCGTTCGCAATTAACAACAGTCAGGTGACATTTAAATTCAGCGAATGAACTGAAAGCAAGTTATTAATAGCAACGGCAATGCTCAACATTATGTGTAAAATAGTTGGCATGCCCAACTTTACTTTTGAAGAGAACAAATTGCTGTTATTGACGCCCCCCCCCCCCCCCCCCCCTCCCACCCCCCCCCCTCCCCCCGTATCGTGTACCACGCAGTCGCATGTTCATCGGGGGACGTCTCAATAGGCTCAATTTGCGTTCGCAATTAACAACAGTCAGGTGACATTTAAAGTCAGCGAGTGAACTGAAAGCAAGTTATTAATAGCAACGGCAATGCTCAACATTATGTTTAAAATAGTTGGCATGCCCAACTTTACTTTTGAAGAGAACAAATTGCTGTTATTGAGACGCCCCCCGTATCATGTACCACGCAGTCGCAATGCGACGTCGAAGGCCATTTCTTTTTCATATTGTGGTTTACGGGCGATTTGCGAAAAATTACCCTCTGAGTGAGCGAAACAAAATGCATGAAAATATTTTGCCGTTCATGCAGCATACACGTATGTAGGCCTACGCCCAGTCATAATTTTAAAAAGATTTCACATAATATTATGTCACACCTCCAGAGTTCCTGTTGGGTATGCAATTTGGATTACTCGGTTTGTTTCCCTATTCTGCAAAGTACCGATTGATTTTGGCCAAATAAACATACTAAGCATATGAAAATTTCCCCTTTTTTTTTCTTCACATTACGAAAAACCTATGCTGCCAAAAATATGTTTGGAACGCACAAACTTTTTGGCAGAGGGCACCTCTCACCATATCCGTATAAAGGCGTATATCACCACTTCAATTCTGGGTTCTACCCAGGCGCGGATACAGGGGGGGGGGGGGGGGGGGGGGGTGGGGGGGTTGGGGGGGGGGGGGGGGGGGGGGGGGGGGGGGGGGGGGGGGGGGGGTAGGCAGGGGGGGGGGTGTCCGGAGGCCCCCCCCCCCCCCCACCCTGCTCACGGCAAAAAAAAAAAAAAAAAAAACAAAAAAAAAAGAAAAACGAAAAACTAGAATACTCAAATAGTTGGATGACTTTTTTCGTGGACTAGGTGTCAGGAAATCGCATCTGCGGCGATCTGGCATCTCAAATTTTCATGCGGGAGGACCCCCAGACCCCCCTACTTTACGATTTTGCGCTCGCGGAGGTCGGCTATGCCGAATTTTAATTACAGACCCCCCCCCTGCAATTATTTCTGTATCCGCGCATGCTACCCCAATAAATACGTCTGCAATATACCTCGTAAAACGGTTTATTAGTCGGACATAAAGCACCTTTGCTTCATCAACCTATTTGTGTTTAGAGCAGGCTGTATTTTACAAACACCAGTAACTGATCAAGTTCTCCAAATTTGTAGATTGTACATCGAATAATCAACATCGAATATATTTCTAACAAGGTATTTCTGAGTATGCAAATTCACAAGTGGCTACTTGTCTCCCGCCAGTCAGTACTTTTAGTACTTTGATTTTTATATGTTATCTCTCATATTGTGTCACGCAAATTTCAATGGGGGCAGGCAGCCATGGATTGATCGTGCTACAGCCTAAACGGCGAGTACGACCAAGAAACTATATAGTGCTCTGTGCCAACTTATACATATACACTCTACATATACTATAGTTTCAAGTGTTGTGCTCAGTTTATCAGTTAAATTCTGGAAAATACGAATCAAGATATTTCGTGCGTATAAATACAGCAGCTATTATCTTTGGTTCTCACAGTTAGGTAGCAGTGAACAGTTAGCCGCCATTTTCGTACATTTTTTCTGGGGGTTTCAAACAGTAATTTATTCTAGAGAAAACGCATGGATGGAAATGGGTTTGCACCATCCCAGTACATTTGCCTCTGGATGATGATTGAGAAAATATGCAACTTTCAGTCTCTTGTTCCGCAAGTAATCAGTTTTTGTGGAGATAACATATTTCAGTACTGTCAGTACTTTGATTACGTAGAAAGATCTGATTATTAATTGATTTCATCCAATATATATGTTGTTACCACTCAGTTGAACCGTGAAATATTATAAACTCCGCTGTCTTAGCCGGTGGTCCATACACAAAGGCTGAAACAGACGAAGCGACTCGTCCCCCGACCGTGTCGTACCTTGTAATGAAGTGTCACCGTATCGCCCTCCTCCACCGACATTCGACGCAGCTTTTCCTTCGCTAGGCGGATCTCCTCCTGGCGATCTCCCTCACTGAAGAAGTTATCTTCGTCCACAGGTGTGCACTTGTTGGGTAAATACTGCAATGGTATATGAACCACGTGTAGCCAGTGCACGTGATGTTCACACGTCCTTAAAGGTACATGCCCACTCAGTAGGCACAACATGTTCTTTATAGGAATTAAAGAAGTGTATAATTGTGTCACTATTCCACCAGTTCTAAAAAATACGAGTGTCCGTTATACAGATAAAATAATTTAGTAACATATATTTTACTGATAGTGACGCGTGGTGGTATCAGGCTATTTTCATGTGCAAATGAAGTATGACCTATTTTAATTATTTATACTAATTAAATGTGTCACTTGAAAAAATAATATTTTCGACAGATTATAAAGTATGATCATTGCACATGAAAACAAAATACAGATAATAAATTGTAAGCTAATGGCCATTAACATTTTAGGGAAACACGGCTATCGCCCCCTGATATCAGTGTGTATATTTACATCGGATATAAAATGTATAATAATGTCAATCAATACGTGGGGTAATGGCGAATTAATGTTTATTAAACAGATGATGTCTCTGATATAAATAACAGTTTGTGCCTACTGAGTGGCCATGTACCTTTAATTAACCCTTTCAACCCTAAATTACTGGAACGGACTGTGATATGTTAAGTTTCCCAGCAAGCCAACTGATTTTCAGATGAATCCATTTATAAAAGAGGGTGTTGTTTTTTTCTAAAGAATATGAAAATTACAGTGCAGCTCCTGATGAGACGGCTCGTTACGAGCCGGCTCATCTGGATCTACACTGTTTGCAATGCAAACACTATATTAAAGGTATGTAGTATAATGGTTAAGTATGCAATTGTCTGCTTTACTGTAATCCAGTATTTCGCCTACATTGATATAGGCAGATACATACTAATACCAGAAATCCCTGATATATGATATTTTCCATAAATTACATCGATTATTGGTAGACATTTATAGAATGTCTAAAATTCCCGTTGGGCACGTGTTCTGACATATTTTTGTCAACTTTCGACTTCATATTCAATTACGGAGGTATCCGTCTCCGGAGAAGTTTTTGCGGTCTAATTTCACAGCCGTATGCGAACGTGATTTTAATAATAATGCAATACGTATATTAAGCAATGAAAAGGAGAACACGTGTAAAATATAAGGCAACATAGTTGCAAAATCTCTTATATGGAGCAGCAAACACACATAGAGGATATTCCATCGTATATTTTGAATAGCGGGAAATAATACACGAGTGTGCGTCGGCTTCCGCTTAAGCAACGAGTGAGTGTAGAGAACGAGTTGCTTGCACGGACGCCGACGGACACGAATGTATTATTTCCGCTATTCAAACATGTACGATGAAATATCCTATTTATTACTCTTCCACGGCCAATATTATAAGTTATTGTGATTCTACACAGGCTATATGGTGTAATATTGCCCGTCTGGAGGTATGTTCACCCGAGGCGATAGCCGAGGGTGAACATACCTTCAGACGGGCAATATTACACCATATAGCCTGTGTAGAATCACAATAACGTATTTGTCATACCGCAGTTCCTGTATTTGGCCGTATAAACATATCTCTTCTTTTGATCTTTGCGTTTTTTCAGGAAGAAAAATAATCCGAGATTCGATTTTCTACCGTCAGTCTTAATATAAAGGCGTTAAATGAACATTTTGTTTTTTTTATTAAACGAACAAAACAAACTAAATATGGAGTAAGAAATCCATCGAAAACGACTTTATGACAGTTTTTTTATATCGTGTAATTTAATTTATATTCCACGTCTCTATCGATCTGCTCTCCCTTTGGCGCCTCTAGAATAATGCAACTGGTTCCCAAACATTCGCTGTCATTGCTACGCCGCGGTTTCGTGCGTGGAGCCCATAGTTTGTGACCTAAATATAGCCGTGTCACGAAGGCTAGCGCGTTGAGATTTGAAAAGCAATTTTCGTTATTGTATCCCCCGGACTCCGTCGGGGGATACTATGGATTTGACAGCGCGCCGCGTCCGCGTCCGCGTCCGCGCCCGCGCCCGCGCCCGCGCCCGCGCCCGCGCCCGCGCCCGCGCCCGCGCGTCCGCGTCCGCGTCCGCGTCCGCCGCAGACACTTCTTGTCCGGAGCATAACTCGAACACCCTTTGGAATATTTTTCATGAAACTTCACACATGCATAGACCACGACCCGAAGGTGTGTCGCGCGCAAGAATGACAACTCTGCATAGCTAATTTTTTGAGTTATCTCCCTTTTTTGTTTCTCGCACTGATTTCGTGTCCGGAGCATAACTCCACCACCCTTTGGAATATTTCATGAAACTTCACACATGCATAGACCACGACCCGAAGGTGTGTCGCGCACAAGAATGACAACTCTTGCATAGCTAATTTTTGAGTTATCTCCCTTTTTTGTTTCGCGCACTGATTGACCATAACTCGACCACCCTTTGGAATATTTTTATGAAACTTAACACATTCAATTAGACCACGAACCGAAGGTGTGTCGTGCACAAGAATGACAACTCTTGCATAGCTAATTTTTGAGTTATCTCCCTTTTTTGTTTTCGCTCACTGATTTCCTGTCCGGAGCATAACTCGACCACCCTTTGGAATATTTTCATGAAACTTCACACATGCATAGACCACGACCCGGAGGTGTGTCGCGCACAAGAATGACAACTCTTGCGTAGCTAATTTTTGAGTTATCTCCCTTTTTTGTTTTGCACACTCTACAAACTGGACAATAATGCATGAAGACCTGTTTTCTCGTCTGCTCTGTACACCTTTTCTCGTGTGCTCTGTACACCTTACCTGTAGAGAGAACAATAGAAACTGGGAGAACCATGTGCTAGCATGGGCTAGCATGTGCAGATGTCCAGTGCTTGACCACTGTTGACCAGTAATTTATACAGGTAAATTACTACATTGGGTCCTGTGTTGAAAATATGTGGCATTATGTGGACTTGTGCAGATAGACGTAGATAAATATAGGACTATTAAAAAAAAATCTGGTCTCCAATAGCAAGCATTATTATTTTTAAACTTTTTTTTTTAATTTTTTTTTTTTTTTCTTTTTTTTCATTTTTTTTTCTTTTTTTTTCTCTTCATTTTTTTTTTTTTTCCTTTTTTTTTTTTCATTTTTTTTTCTTCAAATTATTTTTCAATTTTTGTCTAGTAACATAAGGTCGTAAGTGCTATATACAGACTATTCACCTGTGCATGTGCTAGCATGTGCAACTGACCACTGACCACTTACAGGTAATTTATACAGGTAAATGATTATATTACATTTCCGTAAACTGTGTTGAAAATATTGTGGCATTATGTGGACCTGTGCAGATATATGTAGATAAATATAGGACTATTAAAAAAAAATTCTGTGCTCCAGTAGCAAGCATTATTATTTTTAAACTTTTTTTTCCATTTTTTTTTTTTTCATTTTCATTTTTTTTTTTCAAATTATTTTTCAATTTTTGTCTAGTAGCATAAGGTGGTAAGTGCTATATACAGACTATTCACCTGTGCATGTGCTAGCATGTGCAACTCGACAACTTACAGGTAATGTATACAGGTAAATGATAATATATTACATTTCCGTAAACTGTGTTGAAAATATTGTGGGAATATGTGGACCTGTGTATATATGATATGTAGATAAATATAGGCTATTAAAAAACATTCTGGGCTCAGTAGGGAGCATTATTCTTTTTCTTTTTTTTAATTTAATTTTTTTTTCCATTTTTTTTTTTACATTCTTTTTCAATTTTTTTAACTGACCACTAACTTATTACAGATAATTTATACAGGTACATTATTACATTTCCGTAAACTGTGTTGACAATATTGTGGCAGTATGTGGACCTGTGCAGATATGTAGATAAATATAGGACTAAAATGGGCAGTAGAGCATATTTAAAAAAAAAAAATTGATATTTTCATTTCCGTACTGTTTGAATTGTGGATTATGTGGATGTGCGATATATGTAGTATATAGGACTATTAAAAACAAAAATTCTGGGCTCCGTAGTAGCAAGCATTATTAATATTATTCATCACGGGATCAACTTCAACAACTTTTTTTTAATTTTTTTTTTACATTCTTTTTCAATTTTTTATTTAACTGACCACTAAATTATTACAGGTAATTTATACAGCTAAATTATTACATTTACCTAAACTGTGTGACAATATGTGGCAGTAATGTGGACCTGTGCAGATATATGTAGATAAATATAAAGGACTATAATATTAAAAAAAATTCTCGCTCCTAGTAGCGAGTTTTATTTTTTTAATTTACATTCTATATTTTTAAACATTTCCGTCAAATTGTGTTGAAAATATTGTGGCATTATGTGCACCTGTGCAGATATATGTACATAAATATAGGACTATTAACAAATAATTCTGCGCTCCAGTAGCTTCACACATGCATAGATCCTAAAGGTGTGTCGCACAAGAATGACAACTCTTGCATCACTAATTGTTTAGTTATCTCCCTTTGTCCGTCACCGATTTTGTCTCCGGAGCATAACTCGATCACCCTTTTTTCAAACTACTTGTGTATCTGGGGAGGGGGATACACATGCGCTTGTCGACAAGCGTCCATTTCTAGTTTTGGCTAATATTTCGCTCATATTTTGATGAGCGAAGAATATTTATGGAAAAATAAACAATAAAGACTGGTTTTGAGCGTACAATTTGTTACTTGTATTGATCAATTCGGGGTGTTATTGTGTTTAGTGAGGAATACAATTCGCAATCGGTAGACGCTTGCAAAATGCGTCTTCCTTGGACGCGAGGCGCCGGAGGGGAATCGCAATTCCTGTATGTCCGACGGCCTTGGCAGGTCATATAATATATATGACCAGGCAAGCTAGCCAATCAAAAGCCGAGAAACTTATCTGCGGTATGACAAATATGCACATTTAGTCTATTTTGGAGATTAAAATCAATGAATTGTGATGTGTGCATGAATAGTTATACAATGACGTATTTTCTCGCGTTTTGAAGCTACGTTGTGTGACGTCAAATGTGAAATGTGACGTCATGTAAACTTTTTGAAATCCAAATTTGTTTGGAATGTGTTCAATCACATTAACCCTTTCGCTGCCAAGCGTATTATTCAAATTTGCCAACTGTCGACGTTACGTCAAGATGACGTCGCTTTTTACGTATTGTTTACTAACGCCCGCGTGTCATGACGTCGTTCAAAACGTAACGATGCTAATTGAAGCGCAATTGATTTACAATCGGCAGTAATTTGCATTTATGAATCGTGCACCGAGCAGTGAAGCAGCAACTTCACACTGAGAAATAATGTATGTCAGTGTATTTGGAGAAAGGTTTCTCTATTGCCGATAGGTTTCACACCAGTTTTCACATCCAGAGTATTACACGTATCGTCAGTATATTAATGTATCTTATCCTCGTTCGCATCTAAATGAGCAAGATAGATAGCAATACAGAGGAGATGAAGGAGTTTTCTTAGTCAGCGAGGGTCAATAAACTACAAATATCACGCATCCGTTCGTATCATAAATAAAACAAAACGTCTCGAAGATGCGAAATTTACAATTACCGTAGATGATGTATAGTATTGGCGAAATGTGTCTTTTGCTGGAATGTTGACGTTGAAGTAAAGCACATGCGACTGCATAATTATATAACACCTTAGCAATGTCGCAACATTTATATGTTCTAACTCTATTCTGTATACTTAAATTTATAATCCTCATTGAAGCCGGCAGATACATTGACGCTATTACAAAACTGTGGGCTGCCCCGAGTCATGTATGCACATGTATACATATCGTATTGTTTCTTCGTAATGAAAATAAAAACAGCAATAACATTTGATTGAGAACCACAATGCAAAAAACAGAAAACATGTACATTCGACAGGTAACAGATGTATGGCGTTTAAAATTTTAAATTTGGTACATGTAGTGCATGTGTGCGTATTCGAAAGGTGATACACGAACACATGAATGCGCTTTTCTTTTCCAAACAATGTGTAGATTATTGTATGTAAATGTTGCTAGACGACTTACAAATGACAACAGTGATATAATCAATACATAGTGTACAGTAACGTATACAATGTAAAACGTATAACCTTTGTAATAAATAGACGAAATGTTTACGGAAATAGAAGATCGGAATAAATTTCCTACTCAACTGTGCAATACTTTAGACACAGTAAGAGAAAATGTGCCTCCTTGATATCATTGAAACACATGAGCAGTATGTGTAACCTACAACTTCAGAACGTTGAACAATCAGCTCATATTACCTGACTCAACGTTTTTAGACGACTTCTTGTACATGTACCCCACACAACGGAAACTAAATGCAGACTCCATGGCTACCCTAGGCTAGTACATCATACACGACGTCTGTGCTACACTCTTCATAGTGAGCGACGGAAATACCAGTAACAAATACCGGTAACAGGAAGTACAGTCGTCGTGGCACACAACGATAACAAAAGATAGAAAGATTTCAGCTCAAGTGTTATAATTATGTAAATACTGGTTGCGGTTGCATTGTGGTGAAGGAGTAAGTGGTTAGTCAACATTGAGTGGATCAAAGAAATAAATAAATAATGAATGGCTTACCCTGCCACTGCTCCTTGACGTTTAATATAACGAAGGTTTAAACTGAAAAGGGATTATTCGATTAACTATATAACTTTGAGAGCCATGTAGAAATTAGTTGGTTGGTAACGTTTTAGTACGACATATTTTTATTCTAGATACTACTATTTCACCCGTGTCAGTACTCACATTTGCTGGCCTAGTCTTTGCTTGCGTGAGCGGTTTCGCACACTGCAAGGTCAACAAGCTGGGCTTGAGCGTCAAAGTCAGAAATGCAGACTGACAGACATGCATGTACGTGACTGGTAATATTAATTTGCACCTTTTTCTACCAGCTACGAGTTCAACACTCCGGGACCCGGTTGTACGAAGCACTAATGACTCATTAATTTTTCATTAGCGACTCCTTAACTAATTTATCATTAAATTCAGTTGTACGAACACTAAGTTATCATTAAGTCGTCATTAACTTATCATTAGTTAATGTAGGTACTGGACCATCATTAGGGCGCGTGCTCCTGTCATTAAGCCTTCGTGAATTATCCAAGATGGCGGCCATTGCTGTCGATTCGTTAAAAAACAACAGAAAAGACGGATGAAATGGTGAATATGAAGTTTCAAATTTACTCTAGATTTCCTTTGTATACAATGCTACTTACATAATTTTTATTGCGTAAACAATCCAAAACTCCCTGTAATTTGTCCGTCTCATTCTGCAACTCTGAAGGGCATTCAGACTTTGAGAATTAAAATGCCGTGTAACACACGCAAACTGCTGTAAATGCTGTCACTGGACAGTGTTGGCCTTCAAGTTTAAACAACACAGCTGCAGCGAACTACACAGTGACGTCACTCGTCAGCATCCCGATCTAATAATAGGCTAGTGACACCTTACACCGTGTTCGATCTAACAACAAGTGGGGTGATGGTAATTTCGATGCGGACTGGATTAGAAAATACTGCCCGATTCGATTAATGCATGATGTCTTACAAATAAACACACATGATCTATATTTACAGCAAAAAACAATAAAATGTAATATGTTTTTCTATAAGAATAACTTTGTTGTAAAAATATCTATAACTAGTGATTACTTTACTAAATCAATGAATTTTTTTGTTTTTTTGTTTCATTTCCATGCCCATGGTGAGTCATTGGAGTGTGTTTTCCCATACAGCGGCATGATGTGGTTATCTAATAACCAAACCCCCTGTTTTAGGTCTCTAATTCCTGTCACCGTGATTTTTTACCTGTCTAATTTCTCTAATATACCCGCCTACCAACCACACCCTGGGCGTGGAAAACGTTGATTCTTTAACGTTAAGCCAAAAAAAAAATAAAATTAGAATGCATGTGCATTATTGTATGTACGTGACCTAGCTTGTTGTATGGAAATAAAATTAAATTCAACAACATTTAAGTTTGATTTGTATGTGACTCGTCTGGTACCACTCATGTTTATGCCCCACTGCACCAATTTATTTTATATTCACTAGGGGGACTTTATGTTCACCTTGTTTTGTATAGCGGGGGACATCCGTGTTCTATGAACACATTTTCTCACTTTATTTCTGACTACATGTGACTAATTCTTTAAACACGTCCAATACACGGGCGCCTTATCTAATAGGCGGCGTTTATTTCACCTTTTTTTTTAAACCATCGCATAAAAACCACAATGTGAATTTCTGCAGTTGACAATGACACGCACATGCGTTGTTTGTGGAAACTGATTCTTTTGGGAACGAGATCCTATCTCGTGGGAACGAGCTGCTATGTCGTGAGAACGAGATAGAAAAGAATGTAAAATGTCCCTTTTATGCTGCCGTACAAATTACGGGCCTATTTGATAATTGGAACATTTTATTGTCCAAAAAGATGTTCACTGGTATGTAACTTTGATCGTATTTTTCCTCATCCACCCTATGGGAAGTTTATAAGTGGAAACCCACCCCGACTTTAGAAACAGAAATATTCGTGTTTCTAATCTATGTTTGCAACCGTGACGCTGATTTTTTGTTATCACATCAAATTCATCCCAGTACTAAGCACACAAACACGTTGTCGGTCCTTGTATGTTCTCCCCACCCCACCCGCCATAAAAAATCATGGAGCCGCAATTCGACAGGTTGGCGAGGCTGGATGTAAATCGGCGATTCCTGAATGTGTCAATTGTTTCCCAGTGACTATGGTTTAGGCTCCGACATTTCATTCCATGTCGCATCGCTAGTTTTTGGTGATACTGCTGTCGAAAAAATGTAATGGTGTTGTCTTAGTCGACGATTCTCATGTGATGCCAAACATGTTTTATTAAGAAACCGAACACATGTGAAAAAAGAAATCAATATATTGTGGTAGTTCTTTACAAAACACATATTTTGACAAAATATGAGAATCGTCTTAGTGATTATCATGTGTTGCCAAATCTTGCTTTATTAAGAAATCAAACAAATTTTAAAAATAAAACGCTAATCAATGCATAATTATCAATTTATATCGGCGATGCGATGACGAGAGCGACTTGCGAGCGACTACATAGCGTGGTTATGGTAAGGTTGTTTCCGCCGAATTCTAATTTTAAAATGTCAGTCACACTTTGCACGTGAAACGGGATTATCGACTGATAATTGTAAACATCGGCAGGTGTATAGCAAGACACTAAATGATGTATGTTAAACGTGCTAATTGGTAGAGGGGTCGTTCCTATGGTGGCTCGAATAGGGAAAATTCGTCACTTATAAATGAAATGCCCCTAACGAGCGACCATACATACTTAGAATAACAGCTGATGTAACGACGGTAAACTGAAATGGTGTACGTGACAATTGACATTTACGTTCCAACAAGATTTTCACGGTGTGTAATCGATCGTATTTCCTCTCCACCCGACCCGAGAAACACAAATTAAATCGTTTATTTCTGAATGTGTCAAACGTTTGTGTCAAAAAGCATCAATGTGTGTTTTTTTACAAACATTAGAATCATCTAAGGAGACGATTCTCATGTGTTTCCAAACCTATTTTATTAAGAAATCAACAAATGTGAAAAGAAAACATGAATACATTGGTATTTCTTTACAAAACCATATTTTGACAAAATAGGAAAATCGTCTTGCTTTATCAAGAGATCAAACACATAATTATGAAAATATACTATGACAAGCTAATGGTAAATATCAATTTATTGGCGATGCGATGACGTGAGCGACTACATCGTGTGGTTTACATACGTTTGTTCCCCGCCGAATTCTACAGTCACACTTTGCACGTGAAACTGGATTACCGACAGATGATTGTAAACACCATCAGGTGTGCACCTAGACCGAACATGATATGTCGCAAGTGTGCTAGTTGTGGGGGGGGGTGTGTACGACGGCATATGTTTTATACGCTCGTTTAAAAACGGGAGTATTATTTATGTATCCACGCTGTATGTGCGGCGGACGACTCTCGGGCACAGCTTGTTCTGACGATAGTGGGGCCCACTGCATGTCTAGGGCAGCGACATTTTCTGGGGTTCAAGTTGGGAGGGGCGAACCGACAATCGATTTTAGATATAATTTTAAACTGAATCACATCGTAGGCATTGACACACCCAATGTTCTACCCTCCACTACGGTCACACGGTGGAACGAACAAATACGTTGATACCAATTCATTGATCCATAAAGGAGGTTTTCGCTTGGCGCGTCACATATTATGTTCACAGTTTTGATGAGTCACGGCGGTTATGACATGGTGTGTAATACAATTCCCTCGTTATTGATACATGCACGACTTTATCCAAATACGAAATTGTATTCACTAAATGCAATCTGACACACATAAATGAAATTAAATCAGAAACAGATACGCGTATAAAGCAAGGGAGACGCTATGTAACATATACTGTAACGTTTACGACTACATGTACGTTTTTGAACTTTCACACTAGCGTTACATAACATTTTATCCATATACTAGCACATATCTACTGTACATACATGCATGTAATTGAATTGAATTGTGCTTAACGGCCCATCAACACAAAGAGTATCATTTAGGGCCAAGCAATTTAGATGAAGAATAATTTTCGTTTCTTCGCATACGCAGTGTAGAAACGAATTCCGTTTCTTCTGGTCTACGGCTCAAGGGCGAAAAACACTTGAAGTCACTGTGCAAAAAAAATGTGTATAATACGGTATTATAATCACGTTTTGCAATCGATGGTTATTGATTTATTTTATGTAAATTAACGTTTTCATCTTATCGCGTCAACATGCCAAGAAACGAATATTTAGAGGAATAAATTCACGGGGTGGAAAATAACTTTAACGTTCTTAATTATCGTTTCTACGCGTATAAGCGAAGAAAAAAGTGAAAGTGAATGAGTTTAACGTCCCAGCAACAGCTAAGGTCATTAGTCTCATCCGACAGACCAGTGGGGTGAATATACTATGAAAGTATATTTTTGATGCATAAGGCGATGTTTGAACCCACAACCTCCAGATTGGGAGTCAGATATGCTACGCATAGGCCACAACCCATCACTTATAAATGAATTAAAGAAATGCCCCTAACGAGCGACCATACATACTTAGAATAACAGCTGATGTAACGGCGGTAAACTGAAATGGTGTTCAGACAAACTACAGAAGTAATTTAGCTAACTTTGGTATTGTCGGATTCCTAGCGTTAATGGCTGAAACATGGCCATCATTAAAAGGAAGAAATTATAAGATTTACCTCAGAACGCAACCATGACAGTTTCATCATTAAGACCAAAACAATATATTGATTGATTGAGTAATGCTGTGTAACGGCCTGACAACAGCCAAGATCATTTTAGGCCGGGTCAACGGGGTCAAGTCTCGTATCTCACCTGTTGTGATATCTGGGGGGGGGGGGGATCCCAAAATCAGAACTGAATATTTACAATAATATATACAGTCCTGAAATTAGAATAACCTGACCTGTTGCCAGGTCCTAAACACACCAGAGTCACTTAGCCCTGGCCCCTAAAAGTAATAGGATTAGTAATAATTCCACTACTCTTAAAATGGGATATAACCGGATTCAACTCGAGTACCAGAAGGCCAAAAACGTACCTGAGGGCCAAACCAGGTAGATCGGGATTCCGGAAAGGATGAATCCTACCGTTCATTTTACCATTCGCATGCTCCCAACCAACCACCCATTGGGACGATATGATACATATGGCGATCGTACATACATAACATGTGGCTGCGACTGGAGAAATGGGGTTTATGCGTTCTGCAACCAGTGTAGATCCATATCATCCTGTGCATCCGCAAGTCTGATCAGGATCTGCACTGTTCGCCATTTCACCAATGAAACCTTCTTTTTCATGCTTCTAACAAAGAATATAGATCGTTATCAGGCTATATTTGAATGTTGATCAGGAGCGGCACTGGTCATAAATCCTATAAGCCTCATTTCTCCAGTCACAGTCTCAAGAACGAACGCTACATCCCCAGTACATCTTGTTTGATCACGTGACTAATTTAACGGCGAGATTTTTTTTCCGTTGAGTAGGAACACTGAATCTGCTCTACGTAAAAAAACAAAATTGGTCAGTCGAATAAACAATGTGCTTAACAGCATAAACATAGTCAACGAAACTTACCATTCGAAAACGTCCATTTACGTTCCAACAAGATTTTCACGGTGTGTAATCGATCGTATTTCCTCTCCACCCGACTCGAGAAAACACAAATTAAATCGTTTATTTCTGAATGTGTCAAACGTTTGTGTCAAAAAGCATCAATATGTCTTGTTTACAAAACATAGAATCATATAAGGAGACGATTCGCATGTGTTTTCAAACCTATTTTATTAAGAAATCAACAAATGTGAAAAGAAAACATAAATACATTGGTCTCATGTGCTGCCAAATCTTGCTTTAATATCAAGAGATCAAACACATAATTATGAAAATATAATCAATTTATTGGCGATGCGATGACGTGAGCGACTACATAGTGTGGTTTCCATACTTTGTCCCCCCGCCGAATTCTACAGTCACACTTTGCACGTGAAACTGGATTACCGTCAGATGATTTCGCAGTCTGGCGATTTGGTCTCCCGTTTTCGCCATCTTGTGTATAGGTCGACGATGCGATGCAGACTGCCAGTAACCATATATCATACAGGCGCGCAGCTGCATTAAGGCACTGCAGAATTTTCGAGAAAATGGAAAACATAATGTGCCAGAGTGCATCATTTACCTTCTAGTTTCGATTTTTTTTCGGGGTGGGGGTGGGGGGCATCCTCCCAAACCCACCCCCCCCCCCCCCCCCCCCCCCTAGCATACTCGCACCAAAGGTGCTCGATCGGGCCTGCAGATTAAAATTGGCTAACTAAGCCCCTGTCATATGGTATCATATATGTTTTTTTTTCAATAAACATGTATTGGCATGGCAGTACATGAGACGATTATCATATTTTGTCAAATTATGTTTTAGTTGTCAAGTCTCAAGAAATACTGAAGATTGTCCACATTTGCTCTATTTCTTAATAAAAACACGTTTTGGCAGCACACGATAAACGTCTCCTAAAACAACGTGTACGTGTCCTGTTCATGAAATGTGACAACCTCGCTTTTTCGCGATTTCTCGCATAGGTTGAGATCGCGAAAACGCGACATGCTTTCGACACATGTATGAGCAAAACAAACCCGAATTTTCTGTCTGTAACGCCGAGATAGTCGCCCTAAGTTACAGACAGAACAATAGGGTTGGAGCCAAACTTATTTTCAAAAGCGGAAGGCAAGATCGCGAAAACTCGAGACGATTCTCATGTTTTGTTGTTGAGAAAAATAAATATATATATAACACCCCCCCCCCCCCCCGCTACATACGGACCTGCCGTAACACGTCGACTCTCATCTGATGAGCATTGAACATGTCGCTATTGTGTATTATTTTGAGTTGTCTGACGGACGAGTTGGTCGAAGGGTGAAACGGAGGTCGGTCATATAATCAACGAATACGGGACCGATACGATTTCTAATTAGCTCTAATAATAATCGCACTTTCCATTTGCCAATATATTGGCAATATATTTAAAACAATTTTGGTAATAAATAATTATGGGGGTTGGGGGTCAAAGAAATAACTCAATTGTATGGGTGGTGGGGCGCAATACAAATACAATAATTAATACATATGGGTGGTGTTGCAAGGGAAAATGAATAATTATGGGGATTGGGGCAAACAAAAATAATTCAATTGTATGGGTGTTGGGGTGAAGCAATAATGCAAAAGCATGGGTGGTGGGGTGAAGTATGAAAATTATTTTTTTGCATGGGTGGTGGGTAAACAAAAAAATGCCTTCCAACCCCCCCCCCCCCCCCCCCCCACACCCTCTGCGTACACCCCCCCCCCCCGCACCCTATAGCGTACTGGCCTGCGGTCGGTCATACGAAAATACCATAGATTCCTCAACACAGTACATGTACTGTTAGATTGACACGGTGATTTCTACTTACATGACGTAGACATGACGTTGCTACAATATAGTTAAAGGCATCATGCCTGTGTGAGTTTCTGTTGAATCGTTCGGTTGCAGCAGGAAAAGCGCGCCTGTCATATTGTCATATTACAGAAACCGGAACCAAAAAACTGGAATTTGACTGGTTTACTTGTCTGTTTACAGGTTAATGACAGCACGTCATTAGTTAATATGCCATTAAAACGTCATTAGTTAATGAGGACTTAATGACGTTTCGTACAACCAGTTTTTAATGACTCATTAACTAATGGAAAGTTAATGTGTCATTAGGCTAATGATACATTAACTAATGGAACGTTCGTACAACCGGGTCCTTAATCTCTTAGTTATCAAGTGTTGATTGGCGCCATTAACTCGCAGAGTGCAAGGGCGTGTTGCCATGTTTGCAAGTAAATTCTACTCGCTCATACTTGCCGGCGAGTACACCCGCTGACAGTTGCAACACTGTGCTCGCTAACCCGAATGTTCTGTTTGTAACGCAGGTCAACTTCCTGCGTTACAGACATACAATTCGGGTTAAGTGCTCGCCTCAACGTGTCTCAGCACTTGACTCGCTCATACTCACCGGCGAGTAAACCCGCTGACTGCAGTTGCAAGACATTGCTCGCCTAATGGGAGAGTACCGTAACTTACATGTGTCTCAGCACTTGACTTGTTCAATGAAAACAATGTTGTTCATTGTCGTCAACGCCCCTGCCAGTCGGGGCATCAATATATGTATCTCACACGGGACAAATGTGAGCCTCCGAGTGCCAGCAAGTGTTACAATTGAGGAAGAAATCGTACCTCGGAATGCACGTAGTCTCGCACGTCATGAAAGCTATACGGATACTGTTGGTACTAAATATGCATGCTCGTTCATTCATTAAACTCATTCCATATATCACATGCTTCACCATTTAATATATAGACATATACTTACTATCGATTCGCGTTGTTGTGTCTACCCGAAACTAACGGAACAATTCATATTGGCACCTGTCGGTTCCCAAAGCCCAAACTCACTCTGACCTGTCGGTTTGTAGAAATCATTCAAAATGTCATTCCCCACCTGACCACTGCATGGTGATGACTGCCTACGTGCGTGGGCGCCGGTTATAGTGTATACTTTTGATGTATCTATTACATGTGAAAGAGTATTTTTCACTGTTAACTAGTATGCACATGTCTTTCCCGCCCGTGGTTGGACGGGTGGGGTTGGTGACGGCGGCGACGATCATACACGTGGAATGAGTGCGCAATTAGATAGTCAACATATCCTCGACTGGGGATATTAAATATTCACACATCTTCTCGTTCGCTCTATAGGAAAACGCTGCTGCCACCCTCTGGGTAGTAGTCAAAAACTTGATTCCGAGAGACGGGAGTTAGATTAGAATTTCTATAATTACCAACTCTACCCCTCACCCCACCAGGAGGACGGTGAAAACAGGGGTCGATGCAATAGATATATTCTAATTTACTGTTGACTATTTGATGTTGATCACTGTCTTCCCGTTCCTGTGGATGTTTGGGGTGGAGGAAGCGTGCAACACCCGGCTAAATGTACACAATCAAAAGTTGACAGAGAAAATGACAAAGAAAATCTCGCCAATCGGAATTAATAATTATATGACTATTTCCGATCAGTTAGGGTTGCGCTTGTTGTCAATCGACCTATTGCCTCCCCGTCATACATATACGCCTTCGTACATTTTCGCTGGATATATCTGCATTGCCAATCTAACCAGATAATAAGGCAGATTTGTATTCACTGACCGTCCCAAGACAGTTTCCTCTCTGGTATGCTTTCGTGTAACTTATTTCAGCACGTTATTACTTTTTTCTATGACCGTGTTTTTAGTAAAATAAAATTGTGTGTGTTGTTTTGAAACTATATAATATTATATATTTTTAATTTTGTTTGTGTAGCTTGATGTGATCTTGGGGGCTGTTAACGTGTACACGTGGATGCAGTCTCTGCAACCACCGTTGTACATGTACAGTATATGATATTTATAATTATGATACATGAGTATATGTTTGCTAACACTTTGATCTCATTGGGATACCCTATACCTTCCTACTTCTAATATAGACCATAATCCCTCTATGTCTGACTCTGAAGACGTTTTATCCTTATCGCCCCAGCCTAATTTGGCAGGGCGTCTCGCTTGCTCGCCTGGTGGTCAAACGAGGGCCAAACCATCAATAATTAACCGTCAATTTGCGTCGCAATCCAACTTAATTGCAATGACGTAATTTTCAGCGAACAACGTGACGTCAAAATACCAGTGTGACGTTGCATTTCTCGAACAAAATGACGTCATGTTCACCAACTCGATTCCTAACATGGCAACCGTTATTCCCAATTTTGCAATACATAGGCATCGGGAAATCGGGAAAATAGACAACTAATAAACGTTGATTGTGCATCCTAAAACTCCAAAACCACATTTCAATCACCCCACATTTACAACACCACCCAATGAACACCGTTATGATCTGGTAAAAACCCCACCTACTCATATACGTAGTGTAAAATTGGCCTACTGATTGCAACACTTGCGCTATGTGTGAATGAAATACATGTAATTCGTAGCCTGTTAGCATGCTACGTTACTGCACAATGCATATTGTAACGTATTTCTTACATATATCTAGGATTTATAACGATGTACTTGCGCAATGAGCTGTTTCAATAGTTTGTTAGACGTGCCCTGTTTAGCCTCTACTAATACATTATTTTGTGTCAACACGTCGTTCACAATCGCTTGCAAGACTTTTAATAATGTTGATCTGACATGTTAATAAGAAAATATGTTCATTCGGTGAAATTTATTACGTTTAAAACGACGTTAAAGTTCGTCAAAGTTGGGCCGATATATCGGCCCAGTTCGATATATCGGCCCAGTTGGCAATCTTGGGGGTGTTGCTTGGGCCGATATATCGGCCCCGTGGCACAGAGGTGGTTAACATTCTAGATTAGTCGAGACCCTTTCCACATTTTCAAATAACTTTATTTTGACTGTAATAAAAACTAAACATTTTGCATGGTATCTCGTGGTTTCCAAGAAAACAGGCGCACAATTTACGGGTGTTCTCTTCTCTGTGTAGATCTATTATTTGCAACGAGTTGATTACGGGTTTTCTCTCGCAGCGAAACCCGTGCAAATAATTTGCAAGAGTGTAATAAAAAATGGTATTTTATTTTATTATAGCTGTTACCGAACTGGTAAAATCACGAGTAACTTCCCTGAGAACACATGGAACAACATCCAGTGCATTCTTTACGTTAGAAATGGCGGAATATGTAGGCCTATCCAATATACAAATACACTTACCGAGTTCTGACGCCGATGATGGCCCCCATGTAGTTCTCGGGGGCCCGTTTCACTAAATTTGGTACGATAACAATGTTCGTACGACCATTTCTATGAATTTGCTTCTCACATTAACGTGTTTCTCTAATGCTACCATTGTACCTTCGGTTTCATATCATTAAATGTAGCACATCCATTGAAGCTTTTCCAAAATCGGCTGTCAAAACATATGTTATTGTGGATTTCAATTTTGCACTTACGAACTTCTTAGTCGTACGAAGTTTAAGTGAAACTGGCCCTAGGTAAGGTACGCTCGTACTCTTGATTTTATAATTACACGTTCAATAGTCTGTGTACCACACTGAACCTTTGTATAGAATTGGCTTTCACAGTGCATTAAAAAAATCAATCACTGGTTTCCATGCAATAATATGCTTAATATTCAAGCATATATACTATTATGTTAATGTTAAACTCGTTAATTGACTGATTCAGCCTCATTCTTATTAAAGCAGTAAACTTGTTAATATATTTCAAATTTAATTATCACCCATACAGTATCCGCCATTTATAAATTATCCATGTTAGGTAGCCAATATACGTAAATATACAATAGAATACAATACCTCTGTCTCAATTTTCAGCTCCGACTCCACGAGGTTAGTTTTCACGGTGTTCGCCCCGCTCTTCATGTGATCGTAGATCGTGGGCTTCCTGTCAAACATCTGGCACGACACGAGGGCGAACAGCCCCACCCCCAATATGGTCAGGGACATGCACCTCCTCTCTACACTCGCCATCGAGAAATGTGCAAATTTTCCCCCCCGAAATATGGAACTGTTTTTGGCTAAATATGGAACTTGTTTTCTCTGAAGTGAACTTTTTGTCTCTGTATTCTCTTTATTTGTGTATGTAAACTATTTAAAACTATTTAAAATATTTAGTAACTTATTATAATAATACATATACATGAATTAAATTACATGTGTCCATGGTTAAGAATAAAATCCTTATGCTACTCAATCCATGTTTTCACCGCTCGACACTAAGAAATTAAAACTGAAAATTCCGTATGCGTTGTAGAAATTACCAGAACACAAACTATTATACATTTAGTAAAATATCTCTGAGTAAATGGACCTTAGTCTAGATTAGTGGGGACGTGTAAAACTCATGATTAATATACACTATGCTTTTACACTGTTCTATTAAATAATATATCTGTAGTCAGGAAAATCAACGGCGACCAGTGAGGACCCTGATGCGCAAGGATGCGCAGTCTGATATGGGACAAAAACTGGTCGGAAATAGCGTAATCTCTATTTTCTCACACGTTGGGCCAAAATACACGTGTATTGGCCCCCTTTTGATTGATTATTTTGACAAGCGGAAGTGAAAAACTTCCAATTATAACGCCCAGGGCGGACAGAGAGGAAAGTGCGCCGTGGAAATATTGTCATCGTCCCCTGTTTCTGGTTACACACCAGACTGCCCATACGGCATACGGTTGACACATACCAGTAGCCGATTTCATCAACATTGCAAAGTATACTTTTCTAGCAAAGTATACTTTGAGGGAGTAATTTTCAATTTTATGATAAATTTATTATTTTTTATTATACTGAATTTATTACATTATGACAGCCATTTTGGCTGTGATAATGTAATCAATTCAGTATAATAATTTTGCATACTTTTAATCATCAAATATATGCAGTTGTTAGTTCTATATGAAATAATGCATTTTAACAAAAATTAATGATTACTCCCTCAAAGTATACTTTGCAATTTTTGTGAAATAAGCTACTGGTTGTAATATAGGGAGACATATTTTTGCGTCCATTTAAATATGATTTTTTTCAGGCAAAATAAACATTCAATTACCATTACGGGACGTGTTAATTGTCATCATTATACTGTTTATAGCAAATACGAACTGTCACTAGGTATACCAGGGGCGATAAGTATGTTTCCTTACAAGATTATATATTCTCTCTATTTATATTTTGATGTGAAATGATCATAATTTATAATATGTCAATACAAACGCGCGACTCTATCAGTAAATTAACGATTATTATATAATTATATATGTATAGCAGTCGCTAGAAATTTTTTTAAATAGTTACACAATTATATTGAATTTCTATACATAATAGTTTGCGACAATCGGTGACGTTAAACCCATTCACTTTCGATTTGTATGTCCAATTGAATGTTTCATGAATACATACCAACGTATAGGTTAGTATAAAGCTTGTGTACGTATAACGATGAAGACAATTTGAAAGGTAGAAATATGGCTGACAGTTATCATTTACTCATGGATATGGCCAATATTTAAATATGAAAATGTACCAATTGATAGCTATGATATTTATCTGATAAAACAGCATGTTTTGTAGCTTTGTAGCTTTGTAGATGATTCTAATGTACTGAAATGTGGCTGTGACCGGAGTTGGACCTGCCGGACATGTTCCGACGCCCCTGGAAGGGGACTGCAACAGCGCACGGGAATTAGACCAACACAACCTAATAATTTACAACATGCACAGTGCTGTCAAAACATGTTTGTTTTTACTGAAAAATAAGGCAAGATATAAAAGTAACAGCAGACGACAATTGTTGTGCGTAGCGCTCTAAGGGTTAAGATGGTCCAGACAAGAAAATGTCTCCAGACGTGACTGCTTGACCACGTCGGCCGGGCAGATGTGGTAACGTGCTACCTTATACATGTCGCCGTGTGTCTTTCTTGAGGATTGCATTACCACCACCTGATATCCATTATTATGCAGTCAAGTGTTAAGCTAATGATTTGATACTACAAATCATACGAAAAACAAGTTTATGACCATCAAATTTCAAATTAATTTCAAGACTTTTCAAAAACTCCACCGACCTCACTGTGTGTTTTGTGCATTATGTATTGCTTATACACAAACAATCAAGAAGCTGCAATGAAATCACTGTTTCTGAATCTATTAGAGAGATGTTGATGCATTTATTTTGCCAAATTAAATACAAACCACGGATATATATATATGCAGTTACATAGCTGCGTGTCTACCTCCGTTTATGATAAAATAAGTGACATTAAATGTCATATCGTTCGCTAAGTACTGGATAGAATTGTTCAAAAGTGTCAATTTACTAATATCGTTTGCATACACTAGTTTGTTCATATTTAAGATTATTTATGCATCAAAGTGCAGTGTAAGCGAAAACTTCGCTGATAAGTAACCAGTTAAATTATGCGTTCGCCATTTTGAATTCATAAGGACAAACGACGAAAAAGAGTGACAATGTCACAGAACGACAGTTAAGCGACAATGTACAGCGCCTCAAGCATTTCTAAGTCATTGATGCTGCGAGGAACTCGTGCAAGTATCCTTACTATAATATTTTGTCACGACACCATGGCCATAACGTCAAACATGTATTCACGTTCAGTGACGTCACAAGTACGTGACGTCATAATATGTGTACTGAGGTACAAGGCATCGCGTCTCATATTAGTGGAAGTTTCAGTAGGTTATCATTTTCCGTTTTCTGTTCACACTTAATGTTAGCTAACACCAGTAAACGTAAATGGGAGGGCACAATGTGAACTTTTACGGCGACGTTAGACAATTTGAATCGTCGTTTTTCCGACGTCGTTTAATTACCGCTTTCCATAACGTTGTCATTAAGCCCGGTTTTCGTATGGCGCGGCCCATATATATATGAACAGTATAAATGACGATACATACACACAATTTCGTGCAATTATTGGAGGGGCCAAAACATACTCTGCCCCCGCCCCCCCCCCACTCTCAATATTGGGGGGGGGGCGGGGGGGGCAGCCCCCGCCCCCCCCCCCCACTCTCAATATTGGGGGGGGGGCAGCCCCCGCCCCCCCCCTGCTCCTACGCCTATGATAGGTAGAAGCAGAAGCAGGGTGGGAGGGGGAGGATGGGGCGAACAGTTTACGCCATTGTCCCCAAATGTGTTTTCCCTGCCGAAATGAAAATTCTGACCAAACAGTAGTTCATGTAAATATGTATTTCAGAATATAAATCAGTAAGAAAATAGACAGGCCTAGACCAAATTAGTCACACACACTCATGTGACCATTATTAAACATGAACTCCCAAATCGCAGGTTATCATATAATTAAGGTGACTTTTTTTCGTCCATTCTTTAGATGAACATTAATTTAATACCATTACCGGACGTGTTAATTGGAATTTATGGTTATTAATTTATCTTCTCTTTTTTTTATATCAAACGCGATGGAGTATATTTACTAGGGTTATTACTTATTTACTAGGGTTATTACTTATTTACTAGGGTTATTACGGTTACCGGTTAGTCATATTTATTTAACTAGTATTCTTTGTGTATTTTGTATTGTAGACATGAAGCTGTTACTCGTTTGGTTGGCGGTGGGAGCGTCGTGGGCGACCAGGTTGGATGTCAGGAATCTGGAGATCTTCGCTCCTAAGTCCGAGGAACTGATTAACTTCATCAACAAATGTGTTATAAAGTGAAAAATATCTTGTGCGGCTGGGGTCGAACCCAGGCCGCCTGCATGAGCGACGAACACTCTACCACGTCGCTATAAAAGCCGGCTTGTACCGTAAGGCAGTACAAATGTTCGATGTTCGGACTCCAACTTTATGTATGTATACATGATCTTTAAGTAGTTACGCCGGCGTGTAGTGCAGCATCAGTGATTTGGAAAAACCCGAAACCGCAGTGAGCCGCACGTCACATTTCCTGTGTCAGGTTTGGTCACATGTTCGTCATATGACAGAGCCGCTATCCAGTTTTTTGACGGAGGTACGACTTTGATAGTCACTTGTTTAAAAGGCACCGACACAGCGGCAGGTAGGTGGCGATCGACGGACATCCTTATATATAGCCATTCTTATATATTTTTGCCCACACTAGGCTATTTCAGGATTTGTAGATACAGCTGTCGTTGTTGTAGCGGACGTTTTCGCATATAAGGTAACCAGTATTCGTGTATAACCACTACCCGTGTAACATGTCCATGTATGAAGAACTTGTTGCTTGAGTGATACGTTGTAAACACTATTTTGAAAACGGTTTAAACATAGAGTATCATGATATCTATACACTTATTTTAAACTTCAATTTGTCTTTGTGTTGTTGTATTTAACATTTCTTTCTAAGAAATGACAAATTACTTCCTGGTCTGGTTACTACATTTTGCGATAATTGTAAACGACCTCTGCATAATTTCTCTCATTTTATGGTCATTATTTGTGATACTGGCAGAGAAAAGCGACCAAAATCATTGTTGCGAATTTTATGGACCCTTTTGCATTCACAGTCAGAATTAAATCTAATCATTTAGCTGCTCCAGTGTATGGATATATATGCCCTGATCAGACTGTGCATATGCTCAGGCTGATCTGGGTCTACGCTGGTCGCAAATGTACCTGTTGTCATCCAAGGACCCATTTATTTTTAACTTAAAAATTAATTGCAAAATTTCATCAGGTTTCATTATATTAGTATGATATATCAGTGAATCTCATATAGTAAATATGGTAAATTTGTGTATTGCATAATTATGTTCTTGCTTGGAATGGTGAGGTGAGTATCCGTTCTAGTTGGGCTGCTACTGCTAGCAGAGAAAAGGTACTTTACAACATTTACAACAATGGGAGATGTATCAAAAGGAACTAGCCCGGTACACAGGGCTCCAGATCAGTAATTAATAATTGAGTATTGTCACTCCATATTTTCTGAAGCAATTGGGTATTTAAACATTTTAATTGGGTAAAATAAAATCACACTACTGTTTCCACATCAACAGACAGCAATTATTGAATAGTTTACTTCGAAATGAAAAAAATTGTTTGATTGGTTTTTAGCTCGACTATTCGAAGAATAAGTAGAGCTTATGTTGTCACCCCGGCGTCGACGTCGGCATCTGGTTTTTAGCTCGACTATTCGAAGAATAAGTAGAGCTTATGTTGTCACCCCGGCGTCGACGTCGGCATCGGCGTCACCGTCACGGTCACGCCTTGGTTAAGGTTTTTAGTCAAGCTTGTATATGGAATACTACTGGCCCTACACCCACCATACTTGGACAACTTCATCTCCTAGTGATGTACATCAATAACCCCTGATCTATATTTGACCTTGACCTACATTTCCTCTTGAATTACTTGGTTAATTCCCCTTGGTTAAGGTTTTTATTCAACCTTGGTTAAGGTTTTTAGTAAAGTTTGTATATGCAATACTACTGGCCCTACACCCACCATACTTGGACAACTTCATCTCCTAGTGATGCACATCAATAACCCCTGATCTATATTTGACCTTGACCTACATTTCCTCTTGAATTATTACTTACTTAATTCCCCTTGGTTAAGGTTTTTAGTCAACCTTGGTTAAGGTTTTTTTTCAAGCTTGTACATTGAATACTATTGTGCATCCAGACACCATACTTCGACAACCTTTTCTCATAGGTATGTACATCAATAACCCCTGATCTATATTTGACCTTCACCTACATTTCCTCTTCAATTACTTACTTAATTCCTTTTGGTTAAGGTTTTTAGTCAACCTTCTATATGGAATACTACTGGCCCTACACCCATCATACTTGGACAACTTCATCTCCTAGTGATGTACATCAACATCCCCTGATCTATATTTGACCTTAACCTACATTTCCTCTTCAATTGCTTAATTCCCCTTGGTTAACGTTTTTAGTCAAGCTTGTAGATGGAATACTCCTGGCCCTACACCAACCATACTTGGACAACTTCATCTCCTAGTGATGTACATCAACAACCCCTGACCTATATTTGACCTTGACCTACATTTAACCTTGAATTACTTACTTAATTCCCCTTGGTTAAGGTTTTTACTCAACCTTGGTTAAGGTTTTTAGTCAAGCTTGTAGATGGAATACTATTGTGCATACAGACACCATACTTGGATAACTTTTTCTCATATGGATGTACATCAATAACCCCTGACCTTTATTTTACCTTCACCTACATTTAACCTTCAATTACTTGGTTAATGTTTATAGTCAAGCTTGTATACGGAATACTTCTGGGCCTACATCAACCATACTTGGCCTCAGCCACCTTCTTTGTCAAGCTATGTGTACATCGACACCCTCGTAGTCGAGATATGCTGTTCTCCTACAGCACTTGTTGATACTCGCTACTTCTTATTTCAATTGGGTTTTTGGCAATTTTAATTGGCTATTTAAACAAATACGCAGCTTATCTGGAGCCCTGGGTACATGTATTCTTTTCAGGCAAGGTATTCCACTGTTTCAGTCCCCTTACTGTGTCGATCCTTTCAATAGCGAAGTACCGGAATAACCCCAAATGTTCGGACACAATTTAGTGAATGCAACACATATAAATATCTGGTTTCCCACAACAAAGAGTGTCCCAATTGTTAGGGTTAGTATGGTTGTACTGATGTATCACAATTATAATATATTGGGATACAATTTGTTTTTAAAATAGTGTTTTTCCAAACGTATGGAGTCTGAATATTTAGGGTTATTACGGTTACCGGTTAGAGTCATATTTATTTAACTAGTATTCTTTATGTATTTTGTATTGTAGACATGAAGCTGTTACTCGTTTTATTGGCGGTGGGAGCGTCATGGGCGACCTGGTTGGATGTCAGGAATCAGGAGATGTTCGCTCCGCAGTCCGAGGAACTGATTAACTTCATCAACAACCAGGCCAGCGGAGCTCATTGGAAGGTAAATATGCTACTTGGTGTTTAACCCTTCACCCATATTAAAGTAACTGGAATGGACATTCCCATGTTATCTTTCAGACTATTCCATTTATCAGATCAGGGTGTTGTATACTGACCACAAATGCTATAAGCCCCATGTCTCCAGTCACTACCACAAATAAGGCAATGTTTACCAGTAGCCTATTTCACCAACATTGCAAAGTATACTTTGAGAGAGAAATTTTCTTTTTTAGGATAAATTTATTAATTTTTAGCTGGGTTTTTTAAAAATAAATCCCGGCTATTTGATTGACGAAAGCCGGACGGGCGGCGTCCACAATCAATGTTAAGTTTTCTATTAAATGTCCATTTCTCCGTTACTGTACAACCTAGGACCACCAAACTTTGACAGCTTCATAACGCAAGGGGTGCCAACCACATACCACTATCCAACATGTGACCTTTTTTTTTACCTTCACCTATTTTTTCCGCTTGAACGACTTAGCCATTTTCAACGTGAAGGTTTCTGTTAAATGTCCATTTCTCTGTTAGTGTACAACCCAGGACCACCAAACTTTTGACAGCTTCATAAGCAAGAGGTGCCCACCACATACCACTATCCAACATGTGACCTTTTTTTACATTCACCTATTTTTTCCGCGTGAATGACTTCAACGTTAAGTTTTCCTGTTTAAAATGGTAAGTTTTCATGTTTAAGTCCATTTCTCTGTTTCTGTACAACCTGGAACCACCATACTTGACTGCTTCATAACTACAGGATTAAATTTTCATGTCTATTTTTTTTCCTTCAAGAAGTTGCCCAAACACAACGTGCAAATTAAATCATCCGATGCAGAAAACAGTATTAGTATTTTGTCATGCTTGTGCCATTGTATTATCTGTTATCCAAGTATCTATATCTTGAAAAAAACCGGCCTTTGTGGCTTTGCCTCGTTTCTTGTTATTATACTGAATTTATTACATTATCACAGCCATTTTGGCTGTGATAATGTAATAAATTCAGTATAATAATTCTGCATACTTTTAATCATCAAATATATGCAGTCGTTAGTTCTATATGAAATAATGCATTTCAGGAAAAATAAATTATTACTCCCTCAAAGTATACTTTGCTAGAAAAGTATACTTTGCAATGTTGGTTAAATCGGCTGCCGGTCTGGGCTTATTGTTTTGTCATAAGGATGTTCAGGGTATTATTTATACTCATACTGGTTCTGTAATGAATCATAAATAAGGAAATTAATGCTTTCAACAATACAGACCTTTAGTTTTCTAGTGAGTCATAAATAAGGAAATTAGCCCTTTCAACAATACATACCTCTTTAGCAGTGTTTGCAAACAGTGTAGATCCAGATGAGCCGGCTCATAACGAGTCGTCTCATCAGGATCCACACTTTTTGCAAGTAATTTTCTAATTTTTAGAAGAAAAAAACACCCCTTTCTTATAAATGGACTAGTCTAAAAATCATTTTGTGACATTTGGAATGGTTGAAAAATTAACACATCAGTCCATTCCAGTTATTTAGGGGTGAAAGAGTTAAATCAGAGAAACCCATTACATACAAAATACCCAGATACGGGTATGAACATTTCTAAATATATTACATTTTTCTCATGTCTCATGTAAAGTATATGTTGTGACCATTCATTTGGACCATCTCACGATTCAAGGTTCAAATGGTGTTCACAACATATACTTCTGATGAGAAATAAATATAATATTTCCGACTATAAAATAGTATATCTCGAGTCAGATATATATACTGAAAAGGGCTCAGGGCTCCAGATAAGGAATTAGTAATTGAGCATTGTAACTCCATCATTTTTGAAGCAATTGGGTATTTCAAAATTTTAATTGGGTAAAATAAAATCACACTACTGTTTACACATCAACAGACAGCAATTATTGAATAGTTTGCTTCGAAATGAAAACACATCTTGGCATTTTATTAGAAGTGTCTCATTGGAGACAATTCTAATGAAATACCAAGATGTGCTTTCATTGAAAATAAGAAATATATGCTATATTTGCGGTCTGTTTATTGTTTTCTGCAGCATGATAAAGGTACCACAAAATTTGTATTGCTTATTGATACTAACTACTTCTGATTCCAATTGGGTTGTTGGCAATTTTAATTAGGTATTTAAGCAAATTCGCAGCTTATCTGGAGCTCGGGGGTTATTTTCAATGATGTAATATAATAGAGGATATCAAACGACTCAAAATCACATGAAACCTGGTATACGTGTACTCACCTGTTTACTACAAAACAGCCAGTTTATGTGAAATGGCTATACCTCAAAAAAATAGATTAATTTTAGATTTGTATCATATTTCTGAACCACATTGTACATATGAGTCGTCTGAAAAGATTTTTGCATTAGTAAAATGCTAGGTATTTTTCAGTATCATAATCATGTTTTTTTCAATCAATGGTTACTAAATTAGCTAATTTAAATTAAATTAATTAGTGAAATTAGTCCAAATTTAGGATCGTCTGGAGATTTGAATTGATGGATTTACATTTATTGAGCATAGGCTGCATATGCAGCCTATGCTCAATAAAAGTAAATCCAATAATTGTTAAGAAAACATTGTTAATGTGACATTTACAGACTATGATAATGTTGCACTTACAAACATTTTAGTCGTAAGAAGTTTAGTGAAACGGCCCCCTGATGCCTATGACCTTGCGGCTTAATGGACATAAACTCAATTGACCAATCAATCAATCAATCAACTTGCAGGCTGGTCATAACTTCGTGAACATGCGACGTGAGGATGTATTGCCGTATGTGAAGCTGATGTGTGGTGTCAGACCGGGTGGACCAACCCTGGAGCCAATCCACCATGAGGTCACTGACCTGCCCACCAACTTCGACGGCCGCACTGCCTGGCCAAACTGCCCCTCCCTGAAGGAAGTCCGCGACCAGGCCGCATGTGGATCTTGCTGGGTAAGGTCAAGGTCATCTGTGAGTCTAGTAACAATATGAGCATACCAGGTACACAGAGAAATAGAAATATGTGTTTCATATTGTTGTCAGGCATTCGGTATGCCGCTTAACCCTTACAGTGCTGAAAGCATTAAATTTTATTCTCTGCTGTTTATTTTCTTTTTACCATTTTTCTCATGAAACACACGATTCAAAGCACTGTTAAATTAATTTAAAAAGAAGGTAAAATATGAAACAACAGCAGGCAATTTTCATTTCCAACATTCTGACTGTTTAATTGCTATGAACATACCTTGTGCATATTAGAAATACAAGCATGCATGTTGCCGTCAGGCATTCAGTATGGCAAGAAAGACTTGAATATACGTCATACATAGTAGAAAGAGAAGCATGTGTCTCGTGTTGCCATCAGGCATTGGTTTGGTGTGAAAACAATAATGAACATACCTTGTACATAGTAGAAACAAAGCAAGAGTCTTCTGTTGCCTTCAGGCCCGTACGTAGGGGTGGTTCCCCTTAATCCGCCGAGGTCTGTCTGTGGATGTGTAAACATTTATTTTTGCAACTCCGGTCCTTCGCGCCGTTGATAACGCACCCCTCTATATAAAGTCCTGCCTTGTGCATAGTGGAAATACAAGCATGCATCTCATGTAGCAGCCTTCATACCTTTGGTACATGTATGCCACAAAAACAATTGTGTAAATACCTTGGGGCCGTTTCACTAAACTTTGTACGACTAAAATGTTTGTAAGTGCAAATTTAGGAATGTCTGGAAATTTCAATTGATGGATTTACATGTATTGAGCATAGGCTGCATATGCAGCCTATGCTCAATAAATGTAAATCCAATAATTGTTTACAAGAAAACATTGTTAATGTGAAATTTACAGACTGTTATAAGTTTTGCACTTACGACCATTTTAGTCGTACAAAGTTTAGTGAAATGGCCCCCTTGTACCTAGTAGAAGTACAAACATGCATCTCATGTGACCTTCAGTCCATTGGTATGGCTCCGTCAAATATATGTACATGTACAAGTACATGTTTTCCTACATAATAACTCTTGTTAACTAAAATTTTCATTAACTCAATATTTTCTTCAGTCACTTGGACATCGAGTAAACGAGTGTAGACTGTACCTTGAACATAAGTGGGTGGCAGGTGGGAGCATGCTGACCAGAGACCTGGGGGCCGTTTCACTAAACTTTGTACGACTAATATGTTCATAAGTGCAAAATTATGATAGGCTGTACATTTCACATTAACAGAGTTTTCTTGTAAACAATTATTGGATTTACATTTATTGAGCATAGGCTGCCTGTGCTCAATAAATGTAAATGCATTAATTGTTTACAAGAAACATGGTTAATGTGAAATTTACAGACTAGTCACTTATGAACATTTTACTCGTACAAGGTTTAGTGAAACGGGCCCCTGGTGTGCCCCTCAGATACATCATTGGCATTCTTGTATGTGAGAGTTGAATTTGGTTATACGTCTTATATGAGTAATATGATTATTCCTAATCTTATTGCTTTTAGGGGAAGGGGCCAAGTGACTTTGGTGTGGTATCGACCTGGCACCAGGTCAAGTTATTCTAATTTCAGGACTGAATGTGTATTTATTTTGATGTAAATATTCTATTTTGTGATTTTTCCCCCCATTGCAACAGGTTGAATGCAGGATTAAATCTGTTGGCCCGGCTTTAAATGATCTTAGCTGTTGATAGACCATTAAACACCATTAAATAAACAAAACCTTGTACATACTAGAAATACAAGCATGTGTCTCGTGTTTCCTTCAGGCTTTCGGGATGGTGGAAGCGGGCACAGACAGGATCTGTATCCAGAGTAAGGGCCAGGTGAACGCTCATCTTTCTGCCGAAGACCTTAACTCGTGCTGTGAGTCCTGTGGAGATGGGTAAGTGGGTCACAGAGACAGAATAGTGTCAGTTACTTACTTACATGTCAAGGCAGTGACACAGCATGATACATGCCAATAGCGGTGTCTAAAATAATGCCGGACCAAGTTTAAACAACATTTGATTCTGTCTAATTCAATTTTTTCTGCAGAATGTTCAGACTAACTGCAGAAGTACGGTAATGCTGCTAAATTTGGTATTGGCGGAGACCGCAGTCGTATTGATGAAAAATAAGATTTACCCGACACCTCCAGGGCACTGTCATTAATCCAGTGTAAACAATAGACCACGTGATCCCATACCCTGTATCAGTCATCATTCACATGGTAAATGCACAGTTGACTGAAAATAAATCGCATGTCAGTATTGTCTCTAATATAAGTGTAAGGTCATCAACATACAGGGGGGGATCCAGAATTTCTGGTTTGGGGCGGAACTTCTTACTTGAAATAGTTTACTATGTTTTTTAACGAGTGGTTTCGACCAAGCAGAGGTCTGGAGATTGCTAGGGTGTTACGGGGGCATCCACCCCCAAAATATGTTTGATATCTCAGAGCTCCAGTTAAGGTGCGTAATTTTATCAACTTTCGGGAGACTTTCGTTATTTCTTCGCCAAAATTGGCAAGTTGGGAGTGCTTTAGAATCGTCTCGATGAGACGATTCTAAAGCAATCCCAACTTGCCATTTTTTGTGAAGAATTAAGAAAAATACCCGGAAAATTTGGAAAACTGGAGCTCTATATCTACCTTCCGCTTCCTGCGTTCTGGTGCATTTTAGGGCAAAACAAATCTTTACTCACCAAATGTTTGGGGGTTGTGGGCGCGTGCCAGGTCCACTGCCCCTGAATCTGCCATTGACGTAGTAAATCAGTACCTGAGTATAACAAGTCACCTGAAATATTTGTAAATATACATCATTCAACATCACAGTGCCGTTTACCGGGTTAAAAAGTACATTGTGAATGTGATATAGCACTAGTTTTGTCACTCCGCCTTACCCACAAACAGGCATCGAAATCGACGGCCTCTGAAAATATTAATGATGTTTACAGATATGCCGTACAACAACTACCGTACGTAAATTAATCTATCTAGAATAAAATGTGCACCATTCCAACATTGTTGTGCCTATTAATTGTGAATAAATCGGAGAATTACCTGTACTATCAAAAAAAATGGCTGTCATTGTTACAGCAAAACTCATGTGACGTGACGTCATTTATAGAAAGAGCCAATCTGAACGCGTTTCACAGTTCAAGGTGACCATCGATTTCGACAACTTATTGTGGGGAAGACCATGTGTGCTGTATCACAGACACCAAACACTATTTAACCCGCTAAATAGCACTGTGATGCTTTTTACAAATTTTACGATGTATTTTTACAAATATTTGACATCAAATGTTATGGTAGGGTAACAATTTCTATCATTTTAGCAGCTTTGATTCTCCATGCTACTGATCTTATACTTTATATTAGAAACTTAGTATTTATGGATTTACATTTATTGAGCATATGATGCTCCATAAATGTAAATCCAATTATGTCCTCATCTCTGATTCAGAGCCCCAGATAAGGTGCATATTGGCGTATTTTACACACTTATTTTAGCAGAATACGCATTGATTATCAGAAGTGGGAGTACAAAATACTCACAGCAATGTGCAAATATGCATTGATTTTCAAATTGAGTAGTGAAAATACAGTAAAGTTGAAAATTTACTTAGTTGAGCTGCAAAAAAGCAACAGTGTTTGCTTTTTGCAGCTGAAATAAGTGAATTTTTTAATTGTTTTATTACCCAGGTTTTTTGAAAAAAAATCCAGGCTATTGGATTGGCGGGCGGGCAGCCACAATCAATGTTATGTTTTCGTGTTTGAGTCCATTTCTTTGTTACTGTACCACCTAGGACCACCAAACTTTCACAGCTTCATAATCAAGGGGTGCCCACCACATATCACTATGCAACATGTTACTTTTTTAGCCAGGTTTTTTGAAAAAAAATCCAGGCTATTGGATTGGCGAAAGCCGGGCGGGCGCGGGCGGGCGGGCGGGCGGGCGGGCGGCGGGCGGCGTCCACAATCAATGTTAAGTTTTCGTGTTTGAGTCCATTTCTTTGTTACTGTACCACCTAGGACCACCAACTTTCACAGCTTCATAATCAAGGGGTGCCCACCACATATTACTATCCAACATGTTACTTTTTTTTTAACTTGACCCATTTTTCCGCGTAGTCGACTTAGCCATTTTCAATGTTAAGTTTTCGCGTTTACAATGTTAAGTTTTCGTGTTTAAGTCCATTTCTTTGGTACTGTACCACCTAGGACCACCAAACTTTCACAGCTTCATAATCAAGGGGTACCCACCACATATCACTATCCAACATGTTACTTTTTTTTTTTAACTTCACCCATTTTTTCCGCGCAGTCGACTTAGCCATTTTCAATGTTAAGTTTTCGCGTTTACAATGTTAAGTTTTCGTGTTTAAGTCCATTTCTTTGGTACTGTACCACCTAGGACCACCAAACTTTCACAGCTTCATAACCAAGGGGTGCCTACCACATACAACTATCCAACATGTGACCATTTTTTTACCTTCACCTATTATTTCTACGTAATTGACTTAGCCATTTTCAACGTTAACTTTTTAACGTACTCTGGTTAGAGTTTTTTGGTTAAAAACTTTTTCGTTATACTATATCTCTGCAACTGCTTCGCCCATTACCTTGAAACTTCACATGGGTGTTTATCATCATCCATATTTTCATTCTAACCCCCAACCGTGCGGCCCCTGTGCCCAATGTCAAGGTCAAATTACTTTGAATTTTTTTTGTTAAAGTTTTTTCGTGTACTATATCTCTGCAACTGCTTCATCCAATACCTTGATACTTCACATGGGTGTTTATCATCATTGTCGCACCTGCTTGCGGAAAGCGCGATCCTGTGCCCAATGTCAAGGTCAAATTACTTTGAATTTTTTTGTTAAGGTTTTTTTCGTGTACTATATTCTCTGCAACTGCTTCACCCAATACCTTGATACTTCACATGGGTGTTTATCATCATTGTTGCACCTGCTTGCGGAAAGCGCGATCCCTGTGCCCAATGTCAAGGTCAAATTACTTGAATTTTTTTGTTAAAGTTTTTTCGTTGTATATATCTCTGCAACTGCTTCACAAATACTTGATACTTCACATGGGTGTTTATCATCATTGTCGCCATCTGCTTGCGGAAAGGCGCGATCCTGTGCCCAATGTCAAGGTCAAATTACTTTGAATTTTTTTGTTAAAGTTTTTTCGTGTACTATATCTCTGCAACTGCTTCACCCAATACCTTGATACTTCACATGGGTGTTTATCATCATTGTCGCACCTGCTTGCGGAAAGCGCGATCCTGTGCCCAATTGTCAAGGTCAAATTACTTTGAATTTTTTTGTTTTTAAAGTTTTTTCGTGTACTATATCTCTGCAACTGCTTCACCCAATACCTTGATACTTCACATGGGTGTTTATCATCATTGTCGCACTGCTTGCGGGAAAGCGCGATCCTGTGCCCAATGTCAGGTCAAATTACTTTGAATTTTTTTGTTAAATTTTTTTCGTGTTACTATATCTCTGCAACTGCTTCACCCAATACCTTGATACTTCACATGGGTGCTTATCATCATTGTCGCACCTGCTTGCGGAAAGCGCGCGATCCTGTGCCCAATGTCAAGGTCAAATTACTTTGAATTTTTTGTTAAAGTTTTTTCGTGTACTATATCTCTGCAAACTGCTTCACCCAATACCTTGATACTTCACATGGGTGTTTATCATCATTGTCGCACCTGCTTGCGGAAAGCGCGATCCTGTGCCCAATGTCAAGGTCAAATTACTTTGAATTATTTTGTTAAAGTTTTTTTCGTGTACTATATCTGCAACGCTTCACCCAATACCTTGATACTTCACATGGGTGTTTATCATCATTGTTGCACCTGCTTGCGGAAAGCGCGATCCTGTGCCCAATGTCAAGGTCAAATTACTTTGAATTTTTTTGTTAAAAGTTTTTATTTTTTCCGTGTACTATATCTCTGCAACTGCTTCACCAATACCTTGATACTTCACATGGGTGTTTTATCATCATTGTCGCACCTGCTTGCGGAAAGCGCGATCCTGTGCCCTATGTCAAGTTCAAAGTTACTTTGAATTTTTTTGTTAAAGTTTTTTCGTGTACTATATCTCTGCAACTGCTTCACCCAATACCTTTGATACTTCACATGGGTGTTTATCATCATTGTCACACCTGCTTGCGGAAAGCGCGATATCGTCAGCATTTTGGCATACGTCCGTCGTTCGTCCGTGTGTGTCCGGTTAAAGTTTTTTGGTTAAAGTTTTTCCATCTACTATATCTATTTTGTTAGTGTCCATGCCTCGCCCCAAGGCGCGACATGCAGGCCACGGCCATCTAGTCTACAAAAGTGGGTATAATTATGTTATCCAGTGTCTATGCTTGGAAAAAACCTGGCCTTCGTGGCTTTGCCTCGTTTCTTGTTTTTAACTTGACCCATTTTTTTTTTCCACCGCGCAATCGACTTAGCCATTTTCAATGTTAAGTTTTCGCGTTTTCAATGTTAAGTTTTTGTGTTTAAGTCCATTTCTTTGGTACTGTACCACCTAGGACCACCAAACTTTCACAGCTTCATAATCAAGGGGTGCCCACCACATATCACTATCCAACAAGTTACTTTTTTTTTTAACTTGACCCATTTTTTCCGCACAGTCGACTTAGCCATTTTCAATGTTAAGTTTTCGCGTTTACAATGTTAAGTTTTCGTGTTTAAGGTGATCCATTTCTTTGGTACTGTACCACCTAGGACCACCAAACTTTCACAGCTTCATAACCAAGGGGTGCCTACCACATACAACTATCCAACATGTGACCATTTTTTTACCTTCACCTATTATTTCTACGTAATTGACTTAGCCATTTTCAACGTTAACTTTTTAACGTACGTCTGGTTAAATTTTTTGGTTAAAACTTTTTTGTTATACTATATCTCTGCAACTGCTTCGCCCATTACCTTGAAACTTCACATGGGTGTTTATCATCGTCCATATTTTCACTCTAACCCCCAACCGTGCGGCCCCTGTGCGCAATGTCAAGGTCAAATTACTTTGAATTTATTTGTTAAAGTTTTTTTGTGTACTATATCTCTGCAAGTCCTTCACTTATTACCTTGATACTTCACATGGGTGTTTATCATCATTGTCGCACCCGCTTGCGGAAAGCGCGATATCGTCGGCATTTTGGCATACGTCCGTACGTCCGTGTGTCCGGTTAAAGTTTTTTCGTTAAAGTTTTTCCATCTACTATATCTATTTTTTTAGTGTCCTTGCCTCGCCCCAAGGTGCGACATGCAGACCACGGCCATCTAGTCTACAAAAAGTGGGTATAATTATGTTATCCAAGTGTCCATGCTTGGAAAAAACCTGGCCTTCGTGGCTTTGCCTCGTTTCTTGTTTTTTATCATTTGAAGAAAATCAATATTACATTTGTAAAAGTAAAATTGAATTTGAAATCTGAGGGTTTAATACTCTTTAGATACAAAACTTATCTGGAGCTCTGATCAGGTGATTGTTTCTGGCACCTGTGAGTCAATGCATAGCACGTTACCTGATAAACTGGAATGAAACTGTCGTATGACTGGTGGATACTCTGTGACAACTGTTTATACAATGTCTCCTAGATGCGATGGTGGTTACCCGTCGGCAGCGTGGGATTACTTCAAGGATGACGGTCTAGTCACTGGCGGACAGTACAATTCCAAACAGGCAAGTCATTATAATCCTGTTTGGGCCACCTGGGCTGCCAAAAACAGGCCCTTTTTCAGGTTTTTCTGATAATCATTTGTGACTTGCCATGTGATTTTGTACCTAAGAACATTTGTGATTTTTCAATTCAATTCCACATTTGCTATGAGAATTTTGTCAACTTCCGATGTTATTTACTGAAACTATCTTAAATTTTGTAAATATTTTTCACGAAATATCGCACATGTTCTTATAGGTACAAAATCACATAGCTTGTCTCATTTATTATCATTAGTATTTCCCCCAAGCCTATGTTATCGTGCCTCCGTGCCATACATGATTTTGGTGGCACCATGTCCGAATGTAGTGGCCCAATGATGCTCAAAAGAATTGTAAAAAAAATAAAAATACAATAAAAATTTTGTGTCTGCTGTTTACTTTCTGTTTTTAGCCAGGTTTTTTAAAAAAAAATCCAGGCTATTGGATTGACGAAAGCCGGGCGGGGGAGGGCGGGAGGCGGGCTGGACGCGGACGCGTCCACAATCAATGTTAAGTTTTCGTGTTTGAGTCCATTTCTTTGTTACTGTACCACCTAGGACCACCAAACTTTCACAGCTTCATAATCAAGGGGTGCCCACCACATATCACTATCCAACATGTTACTTTTTTTTTAACTTGACCCATTTTTTCCGCGCAATCGACTTAGCCATTTTCAATGTTAAGTTTTCGCGTTTTCAATGTTAAGTTTTCGTGTTTAAGTCCATTTCTTTGGTACTGTACCACCTAGGACCACCAAACTTTCACAGCCTCATAATCAAGGGATGCCCACCACATATCACTATCCAACATGTTAATTTTTTTTTGAACTTGACCCATTTTTTCCGCGCAGTCGACTTAGCCATTTTCAATGTTAACTTTTCGCGTTTACAATGTTAATTTTTCGTGTTTAAGTCCATTTCTTTGGTACTGTACCACCTAGGACCACCAAACTTTCACAGCTTCATAACCAAGGGGTGCCTACCACATACAACTATCCAACATGTGACCATTTTTTTACCTTCACCTATTATTTCTACGTAATTGACTTAGCCATTTTCAACGTTAACTTTTTAACGTACATCTGGTTAAATTTTTTGGTTAAAACTTTTTTGTTATACTATATCTCTGCAACTGCTTCGCCCATTACCTTGAAACTTCACATGGGTGTTTATCATCGTCCATATTTTCACTCTAACCCCCAACCGTGCGGCCCCTGTGCGCAATGTCAAGGTCAAATTACTTTTCGTGTACTATATCTCTGCAACTTATTCACCCATTACCTTGATACTTCACATGGGTGTTTATCATCATTGTCGCACCCGCTTGCGGAAAGCGCAATATCGTCGGCATTTTGGCATACGTCCGTCTGTCCGTACGTCCGTGTGTCCGGTTAAAGTTTTTTCGTTAAAGTTTTTCCATCTACAATATCTATTTTTTTAGTGTCCATGCCTCGCCCCAAGGCCCGACATGCAGGCCACGGTCATCTAGTGTACAAAAAGTGGGTATAATTATGTTATCCAAGTGTCCATGCTTGGAAAAAACCTGGCCTTCGTGGCTTTGCCTCGTTTCTTGTTTCACATTAAGAACATGTTTCAATGGCACTTTAGAATCATTTCCCATGGATTTCAGGGCTGTATGCCGTACTCCATCAAGGCGTGTGACCACCACGTGGTCGGACACCTGCAGCCATGCGGGGATATTGGCCCCACCCCCCCGTGTGAGAAGAAGTGCGAGCCCAGCTACAACCGCACCTTCAACGATGATCGCCATTACGGTAGGTATTGTTAAAGGTCCGGGTCGCAGGTATTTGCAGAAAATGATGAAACAAATTACATGTAGTAAAAATTGTATCCCCCGGACTCCGTCGGGGGATACTATGGATTTGACAGCGGGCCGCGCCCGCGCCCGCATCCGCCGCAGACACTTCTTGTCCGGAGCATAACTCAAACACCCTTTGGAATATTTTCATGAAACTTCACACATGCATAGACCACGACCCGAAGGTGTGTCACACACAAGAATGACAACTCTTGCATAGGTAATTTTTGAGTTATCTCCCTTTTTTGTTTCTCGCACTGATTTCGTGTCCGGAACATAACTCCACCACCCTTTGGAATATTTTTATGAAACTTCACACATGCATAGACCACGACCCGAAGGTGTGTCACGCACAAGAATGACAACTCTTGCATAGCTATTTTTTGAGTTATCTCCCTTTTTTGTTTCACGCACTGATTGACCATAACTCGACCACCCTTTGGAATATTTTTATGAAACTTCACACATTCAATTAGACCACGACTACAATTAGACTACAAACTGGGCAATAATGCATGAAGACCCGTTTTCTCGTCTGCACTGTACACCTTTTCTCGTGTGCTCTGTACACCTTACCTGTAGAGAGAACAATAGAGACTGGGAGAACCGTTCACCTGTGCATGTGCTAGCATGTGCTAGCATGTGCAAATGTCCAGTCTTGACCACTCTTGACCACAGGTAATTTATACAGGTAAATTACTACATTGCATATTACATTTCCGTAAACTGTGTTGAAAATATTGTGGCATTATGTGGACCTGTGCAGATATATGTAGATAAATATAGGACTATTAAAAAACAATTCTGGGCTCCAGTAGCAAGCATTATTATTTTTAATTTTTAAACTTTTTTTTTCCATTTTTTTTTTCAAATTCTTTTTCAATTTTTGTCTAGTAGCATAAGGTCGTAAGTGCTATATACAGACTATTCACCTGTGCATGTGCTAGCATGTGCAACTGACCACTGACCACTTACAGGTAATTTATACAGGTAAATGATTATATTGCATTTCCGTAAACTGTGTTGAAAATATTGTGGCAATATGTGGACCTGTGCATATATGATATGTAGATAAATATATGACTATTAAAAAACATTCTGGGCTCCAGTAGGGAGCATTATTTTTTTTATTTTTTTTTTATTTTATTTTATTTTTTCCATTTTATTTTTTACATTCTTTTTCAATTTTTTAACTGACCACTAACTTATTACAGGTAATTTATACAAGTACATTATTACATTTCCGTAAACTGTGTTGACAATATTGTGGCAGTATGTGGACCTGTGCAGATATATGTAGATAAATATAGGACTATAAAAAAAAAATTCTGGGCTCCAGTAGCAAGCATTATTATTTTTAATTTTTAAACTTTTTTTTTCCATTTTTTTTTTTCATTTTTTTTTTCTTCAAATTATTTTTAAATTTTTGTCTAGTAGCATAAGGTCGTAAGTGCTATATACAGACTATTATCATATAATAAAACAATTATTGACTAGTGAGCTATAGAATATAATCTGATATTCTATGGCTCACTAGTCAATAATTGTATAATATGTTCGGGCCAGTGAAAATTGCTTTCGGGCCCAGGCTCGAGGTCAAGGCTGGACAAGGCGAGGCATTTGATTCTGCTGAATTCTTGTTTACTTATCTCCCTTTGTTGTTTCGTGCTCTGATTCGTGCTCTGCTCTGATTTTGTACCCAGAGCATAACTCGAACACCCTTTGGAATATTTTTATGCCCCACCACGATAGTGGAGGGGGCATTTAGTGTTACCCTTGTCCGTCCGTCCGTCCGTCTGTCCGTCCGCACACACGAATGGGTACTTGTTGTAAGCGTACGGGGATCTTATTGGGTAGGGTTAGGATAGTGTTGGGTACTCTTGTTGGGTATTTTTATAGAGTAAAAACCCAACAAGTATTCATTCGTAGGAACGTGCGTCCCGTCCTCCCGTCGTCCCGTCCATCCGTCCGTCACAAAGCTTTAACACTCGGGTAAATGTCTCATAATTTCTTCATCCTTCGACCGATCTCCTTCATATTTCATATACACATTGCTCTAATGGTCCCTCTACACCGCCCTGTGCCAAATCCACGTTCGTCCTGCCCCCGCCAAGCCCAGGGTTCAGATCACATACTTAGTGCTTCAAAAACTTTAACGCTCAGGTAAATATCTTATAATTTCTGTTTTCTTTCACGGATCAGCTTCATATTTCACATATGCATTGCTCTAATGGTCCTCTACCGCCCTGTGCCAAATCCACGTTCTTCCTGCCCCCGCCAAGCCCAGGGTCAAGGTCACATACTTGGTGCTTCAAAAACTTTAACGCTTAGGTAAAAGAAAAATTTTGACTTGGACTTTGGCCTCATTTATTATCAAAGCGATATGTGGGACATCCGTGTTCTATGAACGAACACATTTTCTAGTTTATTAAACTTCACACATGCATAGAAGACGACCCAAAGGTGTGTCACACGTAAGAATGACAACTCTTGTGTCATTAATTTCTTAGTTATCTCCCTTTGTTGTTTCGTGCACTGATTTCGTGTCCGGAGCATAACTCGAACACCCTTTGGAATATTTTCATGAAACTTCACACATGCATAGACCACGACCCTAAAGGTGTGTCACGCAAGAATGACAACTCTTGCATCACTAATTTTTTAGTTATCTCCCTTTGTTTTTCCGTCACTGATTTTGTCTCCGGAGCATAACTCGAACACCCTTTTTTGAAACTACTTGTGTATCTGGGGAGGGGGATACACATGCGCTTGTCGACAAGCGTCCATTTCTAGTTATAATTATGTTATTGTTCATATATTGGATTTTTAAGGAATAATGGCGCGCTAATGACCGCAGCATTTAGTTCCTGATAAATCCAATATATGAACAATAACATGTTTATAGTTCAGCCCGGTGTACAATGCAATGTCCCATCCGTGTATTGATTATCCATTTCATGTCGAACAGTTAATCAATAAATCTGGTACTATGCAACTTATTTGGGTGAAACGTCGCTATATGTGAAATAAGTGGAACAGAATCTGCTTTATCTGATCAGGATCTACACTGGTCATGAAGCCCATAAAACCCATTTCTTCAGTCACAGTCACATATGAGTGGCCTGAACAAATTGGGATTGTTAATTTGTTTTAATAAAAAATAACTAGCGTGGTAATCAGTGGTTGCTAATTTAGGCCATAAATAAAAGTATGTTGGTTCTCAGATACCACCTGATTTTCTTCCTTTAATATTAAATAGGGAACAAATGATAAAAAAAGCAGCTCAACTATTTAAAGTGAATTTCAACTTTATTACAGTATTTTCACTACTCAATTTGAAAATCAATGCGTATTTTCACATTGGTGCGAGTATTTTGTACCCCCACTCCTGATGAGTGTGTATTCTGCTAAAAATAAGTGCGTAAAATACGACTGTACACACTTTATCTGGAGGTCTTCCACCAGTTTCAGATTCTTTTTCATGTTTAAAGAGGTTATATTGCTTTATATATATGTGAACCACAAGTTCAATTGACTGGCGACTTGGAAAAAAATCAGACACAATGATCTTGTACAAAAAAAGACTACATGTATACAGGTCATTCTCGTTATCTCGAAGTCGAATGGACTGGTGAAAATATATCGACATATCCGAACTGCGAGATACCAATTCACCAAATTTCTCAAAAAAAAATCCGAACAAAATCGCTTCAGATATGCCTCTTTACTTTATTTCCGGCTTTTCATAAATCGCGAACTTTCTTTTTACACAATGTGCATGCGTATGTTACTAAATATATCGAATATGCTTCTTACAATTTCCGGTGAATTAGACACAATTAATTATGGTTTTAAGTGAACTGCTTTAACTGGACATGCAACTTTAAACGCATTTTAGCGGCGGTGTCTTTGGTTTCTATAGACGTGTGAAAAATTACCTGAGATAATCGCGCTGATTCAGACTTGGCGGCGCCGGGCACTTAATTTTCGCATCGACATATCTGAATACAAATGTGAAGGAAACATACTATTGGGACTCAATTTCCACTTCAACTAAACCGATATGTCGACATATCCGATATCGAGTTATCAGGAATAAAATTTATGATCTATTTAGAGAATTCTGCCAGGACCTGGGACGTATATCGAGATAAGCAGGTATATCGAGATAAATGATATCGAGATGACCAGATTCAGCTGTAATAAAAATCACAAATTCCGCATCTTTTAAAGGTACCTTTTTTATGGCTTTACTCAACCCTTTCATCACCACAAGCCTGTATAGTGGTATTGGTAAACAGTGTAGATCCAGATGAGCAGGCTCGTGATGAGCCGTCTCATCAGGATCTGCACTTTTTGCAAGTAATTTTCTTATTTTTGAGAACATAAACATCCCCTTTCATAAATGGACTTGTCTGAAATCATTTTAAGACAGTTGGATTGGTAGGAAAATTAACATATCACAGTCCATTCCAGTTATTTAGGGGTGAAAGGGTTAAACTAGTGTCTCTAATGGAAACTCCTTATTTGTTATTTTTATTTCATAAACATTTCTTACCGTTACATGATGCCAAATTTCCCAGTTTCTTATGCAACTAAACTGGACACCAAGAAAACCCCTGTGATCTTATTTTTTACGAGTTTCTCGGTCAAATGCCTGATTTACAGTGAAACCTCTCTAAGCCGGACACCCCGAGACCTCACAGGGTGTCCGGTTTAGAGAGGTTTAACTGTAGCATAGAAAAAATATGTACTTGATATACATTGCAGCCAAGAGCACGTACTCAGTCCAGGGTGTGAAGGACATTATGACAGAGATCATGACGAACGGTCCAGTCGAGGCGGCATTCACCGTTTACGAGGACTTCCTCACTTATAAGTCGGGTACGTGAACCAGTGAACATTTGCTTTGAAGAAAATGTTTTTATGCCACCGGGTTTCGAAGAAACGGGTGGCATATAGTGTTTGAACCGTCCGTCTGTCCGTCTGTCCGGGCACACATTAGGGTACTTATGTGGCTAGCCCCACAGGGTTATGGACTTGGTAAAGGATAGGGTTGGTTACAATTATCACCTAAAAAATCCTTTTATGTGGCTAAAAATCGTTTTATGTGGCTAATATTTAACATGTGATAAGCCACATAAGTATAGTACTGTAAGAACGTCCGTCCGTCTGTCCATCCGTCCGTCACACTTTTCGGTTAACCACTTTGTTTCTCAAATATGCTGCAGGTAGCATCCGCGTTCGACAGACGCATTTCTTGTTTTTATGTATTCTTCATATGCTGGGCTAATTCGAGTCACCTGTTTCAGGCAAAAATAAGTAAAATTGCGAAAATGAAATACGTTTACAAAATTTACAATATTTTTCATAAATAAAGTCAAAAGTTTTAAAAAATAAATAATAAAAATATAACAATTCCGAATGTCCTCTGAAAATTTTGTCAACTTTTGACACCATTTACTGAAAATATTGTACACATATTTCATGATATTACGCAGATGTCAGAAGGTACAAATTCATATGGCGTGTCTCATATTTAAATTTAAGATGGAATTTCCCAGGCTTGCTGATGAGTAGGTTCAAAGCTGACATGCAAATGCGATATTTAGCCAACATACACGCGCGTTTATGATGACGGAAAAGTGGAATTCAAATAAGCTATTTTTGTGAGATGCCTCTTCGGAGGTATCATCAGAGACCCAGTGCCTTTAAGTGGTATTCCGTATGTGATGGGTTAACCCATTTTATGCTGAGGATATGCCATTTTGATTGGGGAAAATCATAAATATTTTCTTTAAATGTGCTTAGACGTATATGTCGTGATCACCATTTGAACCGTCTCATCGAGACGGTTCAAATGAGTGGTCACAACATATACAGAAATAAACTACATGTATTTTAAAAAATTAATTTGCGTAAAGGTGTATTCCGCATGTAATGGGTTAATAAGAGTCTCCGATATTTCAGGCGTCTACCACCATGTTACTGGACCCCCGCTGGGTGGACATGCCATCAAGATTCTCGGCTGGGGAACTGAGGACAGTAAGTTCACCTTTTCTTCCATTTTCTCCAAGAATTTTATATACTGCAATAACCCTAAATATTTGATACAATTTATTCTGGGAAACATAAAATATTATATAGTTTCCCACAACAAAGATTTCCACAATGTTTCCGGTCAGTATAATTGTCCTGGGGGTCGTTTTACTAAACTTGTTAAACTGTACGGCTAAAATGTGTGTAAGTGCAAAATTATGATAATCTGTAAATTTCACATTAACAATGGCTCATGGCAATTCTGACCAGTGTAGACCCAGATCTCCGTGCGGTGCTGGCCTTAGTCCCCTGCTTCCACTCACATCTCCAGTTGTAGACACGGGCATTATCTGACAGTCGCCTATTTCACCAACACTGACATCTCCAGTTGTAGACACGGGCATTATCTGACAGTCGCCTATTTCACCAACACTGACATCTCCAGTTGTAGACACGGGCATTATCTGACAGTAGCCTATTTCACCAACACTGACATCTCCAGTTGTAGACACTGGCATTATCTGACAGTCGCCTATTTCACCAACACTCACATCTCCAGTTGTAGACACTGACATTATCTGACAGTCGCCTATTTCACCAACACTGCAAAGTATACTTATCTAGCAAAGTATACTTTGAGGTAGTAATCATTTATTTTTCCCCGAGATGCATTATTTCATATAGAACTAAACGTTGCATATATTTGGTGATTTAAAGTATGCAGAATTATTATTCTGTATTTATTACATTATCACAGCCAAAATGGCTGTGATAATGTAATAAATTCAGTATAATAAAAATTTATAAATTTATCTTAAAATTTAAAATTTCTCCCTCAAAATTTACTTTGCTCTTTTGATGAAATCGGCTACTGGATCAACACTAGAAGACACTAATATGACTCCTTTTCGAAACAAATTGTGCTACATTCGCTCATTTTACAAGCAATAATGGGTAAATTAAACAAATACTTACTATGAACATACAGACTAAGTCTGTATGTTCATTGTAAGTATGTGTTTATTTTTTAATTTTTTATTTTTTTTGAAGTGGCGATTTTTTTATTTTCCCCAGTGGAATCCCTAACAGTATGTAATATCCAAGTAATTAAATCCCAATATTAAACCCAGTGAACTGTACTACACAAACTTCAAGCCTACAATGACTACACAATTATGGCAGCTCAGTCTGTGGGGAAAGATTGGGGTCGTGGGAAGCAGAAATTTGGACCTGATTTCTATAAATAAATCCAAAGGGAAATAACTAGCTACGATCCCTCATTACACCCCCCTTGTGTTACAGGCATGGACTACTGGCTGGTGGCTAACTCGTGGAACGCTGACTGGGGGGATGCCGGTTTCTTCAAGATCAAACGAGGCGATGATGAGTGTGGTATCGAGAGCAACATTGTTGCCGGCATGATCAAGTTGTAATCCCGAACATGCACCTACATGGACTGACCCACCTGAATGTTTACATTTTACCATTAACACTTTTCATGCTGAGAATACGCCATTTTGTTTGTGGAAAATCCTAAATATTTTCTTTATATGAGCTCGGAGGTATATGTCGCGACCACCATTTGAACCGTCTCGTTGAGACTGTTCAAATGTGTGGTCACAACATATACCTTCATTGAGAAATAACAAAAATTAAATATTTAAAATATTCATAACCATAAAGGTGTATTCCGCATGTAATGGGTTAAACAGCGGAAAACAAATATGAGACGAGCCATGTGCTTTTCTACGCAAGAAAATGTGCGATATTTCATGAAAAATATTCACGACATTTACAATATTTCTTCTTAAATGACGTCGAAAGTTGACGAAAATTTCGTCAACTATCTGGGATATTTACAGAAAATATCACCGATTCTATAAATATTTTTCTCCTCAGGTACAAAATCACACAACTTGTCTATTATTCTCTGTTGGTTTTTCTTCAAATACATTTTATTATATTGACAGCGCTTTCGACATTTTTTTTCTGCCCATCTGCTATTTTTGACTGTTTTCTTTATTTTTACAGAAAAAAAAAGAGAAAAATGTAAGCAAAATGCCATCTAAAATCTCTATCTGCATGTACAATATTTACCAGCAAGTTGTTAGGCTAATAAAATGTTGGTGCCATATTCTTTCACATTATGTTTATTGTGTATAACTTAATAATGAAAGTGAAAATATTTAGTGTTTATAAACGCCCGGTGTTTGATGATTGATGTATAAATGCATATCAGTGCAATACATGCGGTTTATCTATGCTTGCTAATGAATGTCTGAATTATGTACCAGGATCCTGAGAAACGATACATGTCCAAAGATAATTGTAGGTGAAATGTGGACATAAATTGGATAGAAACGAGGACCGTAATAACCCTAAATATTCGAACAACATTTATTCCGGGAAACACATAAATATATGGTTTTCCGCAACAAATGCCAAAAATATATGGTTAGTCTGATTGTACTGACTTCTGACAATACATATTTGGATACAATTTGTTTTGGGAAACCCAATATTTATTGGTATTACGGTAGTTCGGTAATATATTGAAAAGTAACCACCTGTGTCTTCATTGAATTCACCTTTTTGTACAAAGCTGTTTCCATGTTAGAAAGCATTTAAGTAAATGTAGAATGTTTAATTAATGTTTAATGTTCTACATTTGCTTTAACCCTTTGAACCCGAAAGACCGTTATAGCGGGGTTCGCAAACAGTGAATATCCAGATGAACCGGTTCGTAACGAGCCATCTCATCAGGATCTGCACTTTTTGCAAGTAATTTTCATATTTTTTAGAACAAAAACATCCCCTTTTCATAAATGGACTAATCTGAAAATCATTCTGTGACAATTGGATTGGTCGGAAAATTAGGTTAATGCTTTCTAACTGGGAAATAAGTTTAATCTAAAACTGTACTTTTATTTGTGGACACGTTTTGGTAGTATGGGGCTTACGGGTTTTGCGACCAGTGTAGATCCAGATTAGCCTGTGCATCCGCACAGTCTGATCAGGATCTGCACTGTTCGCCATTCCATCAATGCTACATCCGCCATGCTTCTAACAAGCAATATGGATCATTATCAGGCTACAGGAGTGTGCTATGTGATCAGGAGCTACACTGGTCACAAATCGCATAAGCCTCATTTCTCCAGTCACAGCCACATATCCGGAAACACCGGGAAGTGACAAAATTCCTTCCCACGACACACACGAGACTTTTAACCCTTAGACCGTGACTCACAACAATTGTCGTCTGCTGTTGCTTTTATATCTTGCCTTATTTCTCAATAAAAGCATGGTTTGACAGCACGTCGGAATCATTTCCAACGGAAATGATTCTGAAGTGCTGTCAAAGCATGTTGTAAATTATTCTAAAGTGCTGTCAAAGCATGTTTTTGATGATAAAAATGGAAAATAGATAATAAAGAGCAGACGACAAAAAAATTAAGATAGCGGTGTAAGGGTTAACATCACAATGGCACAACTTTCAGAGAGGTAGGGATCATTTCTCAGGTTCCTGGTTTATAATACTTTGTGTAGTTATAAATGTCCTCCCAAGCTGATCTGTGACTTCTGTAAATACAAAGTTGTAATGGGTTTTCATCGAGTTCATAAGATTACGGTATACAATGTTTCATGTGCATGTTTGTTATGTTAAATAAATTTAGAGGTCTAGAGCTCAGTTACTGAAGGCCAAAACATGATAACGAATGAAGCAATCAGTAAAGAATGAACTAATCAGTGTTCAGATTTCTTGTCAATTAGGCAATTTGTACAATAAAAAAATTGTTTCAATTTCCTGTGTGTGTAACTGCAACACGAATTTTGAATTTAATATTTTTGCAAACTTTCAGAATAATTTGTGGAAAATTTCAAATATTGTATGCCATCAGGTTTTTTTAAAGTTGACAACTTTCAGGTGGTTGTTTGATTGTTGCTTACATTGGAAATGCAATACATTGAGTTAGAACTATGCATTATGCTTACAATGGTAGCAGACAATCAAAGTTTGAGATTTTAATATTAATACTCTGGCAAATTCAACAATTATAACAAAAGCAACGAAGGACCATCATGTTTGATGCTTGCAATTCCTAAATAATTGTTGTTCATGCCTGCTACTGTTAAGCACCACGCCAAGAGATGTGGCTGTGACTGGAGAAATGGGGCTTATGGCCAATGCGACCAGTGTAGACCCAGATCAGCCAGCGCATCCGCGCAGTCTGATTAGGGTCTGCACTGTTCGACATTCAGTCAGTGAAATACTTACAAACAGTAGAGATCTGTATCAGGAGTTTGTTAGCTGATCAAGAGCTAGACTGCCCAGAAATGACATACGTGCCTCGTCTTAGTGTGGTGTTGATCCAAAGCAAAATTATATGTCTTACTCTATTTTTATAATACTTCAGACCAAATCCATATTTTTATTAAAATAATTACAAACATATTTCAGTGTTAGTAGATTTGTATCCACCTTTTATTACTTATTCTTTCAATTGGTTGATTGATTGATTGATTGATTGGTTGCGGTTTTATGTCCGTTCAACAAGTTCATATACTTAGTGGAATGGAGATGTATGGGGTGGGAGAGCACTGTTCAATCAGAAGATTGCAATAAGGTGATCGCCGGAAGACCAAGGTCACAATGTGAAGAAGTTATTGATGAAGCTTGGTAATGATGTGACTAATGGATCAGGAGATATTCAACACATGGACGTTCGCAAAAATTGTTGTGACGAAGGTCAAGGTCACCAAGGTGAAGGTAAGGTCACCTGAATGATACTGGGTTGATAGCAAACAATGTGCGGAAGCTATTGATGAAGTTTTGTAACGATGCCTCTAACAGATCAAGAGATATTCAACATTTGGATGTATGTCCAACATTGTTGACACAAAGGTCAATGTTACCAAGGTGACGGTAAGGTCATCTGAATGAAACTTGGTGGATAGCCATCAATGTGAGGAAGTTATTGATGAAGTTTTGTAATGATGCCACTAACATTTCAAGAGATATTCAACATTGTGATGCATGTCCAAAATTGTTGACACGAAGGTCAAGGTCACCAAGGTGGAGGTCACCTGAATGATACTGGGTGGATAGCCATCAATGTGAGGAAGCTATTGATGAAGTTTTGTACTGATGCCACTAACAAATCAGGTGGTATTCAACGTACTCAAGGAGTTTTCCTGTCGTATATTTCACGTAGTGATTTTACGTTTTATGACGACATTCACAAGACGTTTTCATAATGACGTTGGTACAACGTACTTCAGGAAAGTTTTCCTGTCGTAGATTTCACGTGATTTTACGTTTTATGACGACATTCACAATACGTTTTCATAATGACGTTGGTACAACGTACTCCATGAAAGTTTTCCTGTCGTATAATTCCCGTAGTCATTTTACATTTTATGACGACATTCACAGGACGTTTTCATAATGACGTTGGCACAACGTACTTCAGGAAAGTTTTCCTGTCGTATATTTAACGTAGTGATTTTACGTTTTATGATGACATTCACAATACGTTTTCATAATGACGTTGGTACAACGTACTTCAGGAAAGTTTTCTTGTCGTATATTTCACGTAGTCATTTTACGTTTTAGAACGATATTCACAGGACGTCGTCATAATGACGTTGACACAACGTACTTCAGGAAAGTTTTCCTGTCGTAGACTTCACGTAGTGATTTTACGTTTTATTACGACATTCACACGACGTCATAATGACGTAACAACGTACTTCAGGAAAGTGTTTCTGTCATAGATTTCACGTAGTGATTTTACGTTTTATTACGACATTCACAAGACGTTTTCATAATGACGTTGGTACAACGTACTTCAGGAAAGTTTTCCTGTCGTAGATTTCACGTGATTTTACGTTTTATGATGACATTCACAATACGTTTTCATAATGACGTTGGTACAACGTACTTCAGGAAAGTTTTCCTGTCGTATATTTCACGTAGTCATTTTACGTTTTAGGACGACATTCACAGGACGTTGTCATAATGACGTTTACACAACGTACTTCAGGAAAGTTTTTCTGTCGTAGATTTCACGTAGTGATTTTACGTTTTATGACGACTTTCACAATACGTTTTCATAATGACGTTGGTACAACGTACTTCAGGAAAGTTTTCCTGTCGTATATTGCACGTAGTCATTTTACGTTTTATGATGACATTCACATGACGTTTTCATAATGACGTTGGTACAACGTACTTCATGGAAGTTTTCCTGTCGTAGATTTCACGTAGTGATTTTACGTTTTATTACGACATTCACAAGACGTTGTCATAATGACATTGTAACAACGTACTTCATGAAAGTTTTCCTGTCGTAGATTACACGTAGTGATTTTACGTTTTATGACGACATTCACAATACGTTTTCATAATGACGTTGGTACAACGTACTCCATGAAAGTTTTCCTGTCGTATATTTCACGTAGTCATTTTACGTTTTATGACGACATTCACAGGACGTTTTCATAATGACGTTGGCACAACGTACTTCAGGAAAGTTTTCCTGTCGTATATTTAACGTAGTGATTTTACGTTTTATGATGACATTCACAATACGTTTTCATAATGACGTTTGTACAACGTACTTCAGGAAAGTTTTCTTGTCGTATATTTCACGTAGTCATTTTACATTTTAGAACGACATCCACAGGACGTCGTCATAATGACGTTGACACAACGTACTTCAGGAAAGTTTTCCTGTCGTAGACTTCACGTAGTGATTTTACGTTTTATTACGACATTCACACGACGTTGTCATAATGACGTTGTAACAACGTACTTCAGGAAAGTGTTTCTGTCGTAGATTTCACGTAGTGATTTTACGTTTTATTACGACATTCACAAGACGTTTTCATAATGACGTTGGTACAACGTACTTCAGGAAAGTTTTCCTGTCGTAGATTTCACGTGATTTTACGTTTTATGATGACATTCACAATACGTTTTCATAATGACGTTGGTACAACGTACTTCAGGAAAGTTTTCCTGTCGTATATTTCACGTAGTCCTTTTACGTTTTATGACGACATTCACATGACGTTGTCATAATGACGTTGGTACAACGTACTTCAGGAAAGTTTTCCTGTCGTAGATTTCACGTAGTGAATTTATGTTTTATGACGACATTCACAAGACGTTTTCATAATGACGTTGTAGCAACGTACTTCAGGAAAGTTTTCCTATCGTATATTTCACGTAGTGATTTTACGTTTTATGACGACATTCACAAGACATTGTCACAATGACGTTGGTACAACGTACTTCATGAAAGTTTTCCTGTCGTAGATTTCACGTTGTGAATTTACGTTTTATGACGACATTCACAGGACGTTTTCATAATGACGTTGGTACAACGTACTTCAGGAAAGTTTTCCTGTCGTATATTTCACGTAGTGAATTTACGTTTTATGACGACATTCGCAAGATGTTTTCATAATGACGTTGTAGCAACGTACTTCAGGAAAGTTTTCCTGTCGTATATTTCACGTAGTGATTTTACGTTTTATCTATCTATCTATCTATCTATCTATAGATACTGCTTGCACGCCCCTTGCGGGTATTATGAGCAGGATTGTATTCCTTTATTATATATATATATATATATACATGTACATGTACATACAATGTCAAATACAATTTCAAATACAATCGATGTTCCCGGTAATTAGCCGGTACCCATTTACAGCTGGGTGAACTGAAGCAGTGTGGATAAAGTGTCTTGCTCAAGGACACAACGCAACGCCTCGGGTGAGGCTCGAACCCACGACCTTTGGATCAGCAGTTTGACGCTCTAACCATCACAGCCACTGCGCTCCACAAGACGAAATGACGAAAATGTTTCCGGTTCCGGTGAAATGCGTGGGGTTCACCTAAAATTCTATTATTGAAATTTCACTACTAACAAAATACTATCCAGTATTTTCACGACCTAGTTACAAGGCAATTTAGAGAAGCGTCATTGTACATTGAGTGATAATAAATTCTGGTCAGCATCCCTTCAAAACATGAAATAGACACTTTTTCAGTAATTTTCAGCCACTTCCGGTTGTTTCGATCGCCATTCAAAAGTCACCAATTCTAAGCCAGAATGTGCAAGTTTACTCTGTGTATAGTGTGGTTGGCAGCCGTTGCTCTTCTTATCATGAGTGTTGAAGCTTCTGTCAGGCCAGGGGAGTACAAGTATATTGGAAAAAGCAATTTGAGACAAAACAACTCTGCCAGTAGAGGCCTAAACAGGCAAATGTCACAAAGTCTGAACAGATACTGCATAATTGTTGGGTCTTCTGACCATGCTCCATCTTTGTCCCTTGTTTTTGGACTAACTGCCAATTGTTTGAGCAGAAAAAAAATGTACTCCTAGGCAAAACAAGCTCACACTGATCTACATTTGTAGTATCTCATAACCATGGCCTATGATACAGAATCAAACCCAGGCCCAGATAGGACAGATATGTGTGGTATATGCACCCAAGAAGTAAAGTGGCACCCTGACCGAGGTATTTTTTGTGAAGAGTGTAGCACATGGTTCCATGCACAATGCCAGGGGATGAGCACACTCAACTACCAATTTCACTCCGAGCACCCTGATGAATTCTGGCAGTGCACAAATTGTGGAATGCCAAATTTCACTTCTTCCCTTTTTGAAAACTCCTCTATTGTTGACACAAATGCATCCATTTCATTTGACTCCTCGGATAACTCAATAGCTCAGTCTCCATCATCAGATCACCGTCCATTGCATGCGAGCACCCCAGCTCGAAATACAAATCTATCAAGTACGTCACCCAATGCTAGCCACAGGAGTCGCCGGACAAAAGCCCCTCGTAAACAAAACTTACAACATTTAAAGATCATTACGGTAAATTGTCAATCAGTGAAAAAGAAAAAACCTTGGATTTCTAGCAATGATTTCGGCCTGTTAAACCTGACATAGTTCTTGGGACTGAGTCCTGGCTCAAACCTAAAATAAAAAATTCTGAAGTGTTTCCATCTGATTATAATGTCTTTAGAAATGACCGCAAATGTAAAACTGGTGGTGGGGTTTTTGTTCTGGTGTCGAAGAAGTTCAGCAGTCGCTCGCCTGCTGAGCTTAAATCAGATTCTGAGTTGCTCTGGGTGGAAGTTAAACAGAAAGGCAAAAAAGACCTTCATGTTTGTAGCACATACAGGCCTGATCGTGACTTTATATGCATTGACGAGCTACAGAGAACCATGCCACTTATTGATGTACCAAACAGTACCACCCTGATTGGAGGCGACTTCAATCTGGGAGATATTGATTGGCAAACTCGAACAGTAAATCCTGGAGCCTCTCATAACGAAGAAAGTTGTAAACTGCTAGACTTTGCTGATAGTTTAGGTCTGACCCAACTCATCCACGAACCTACACGTACTACTGACACCTCTAGCAATTGTTTATACCTAATGTTTACTACAAACTCAACTTTAATTGAAAATGTAAAAGTGATACCCGGCTTTAGCGACCATTGTATTCCCTTTATTGACATACCTCAAATGCAAGAATCAACCCAAAATCCACAAGAAAAATACTCCTTTTTGACAAAGCAGACTGGATTAAAATCAAGGAAGGTATTACTGCAATATGGTACCAGCATCCAAACTCAACTTCAAACTTTAAGTGTCCAGGATTTGTGGGATGGGTTCAAAACTATGGTGGACGAAAATGTTTCTAAACATATCCCAACCAAAACTGTCACCGGCAAGCAACACCTTCCTTGGCTGAGTTACGATATAAAAAAACTGATGAAAAAAAGAGACAGACTTTACAGTAAGGCAAAAAAAAAAGTAAAAATGTAAGCCAACATGAAAAATTACGGAAAATCAAGACTATGATTAAAAAAAAAGACAAGAAAGGCTTACTGGGACTACATGAATAATATTATTTGTGACACAACTGAACAAAAACATGGCACAACAAAGAAGTTTTGGGGTTTTATTAAAAGTTTAAAAAATGATTCGTGTGGTGTGGCACCTCTTAGAGATGATGGAATCCTAAAGAATCTGAATCTAACGACAAGTCTGAAATATTAAATAGACAATTTTTTCATCGGTTTTTACTCGGAAAGATAACTCGCCCCTACCAGACCTCGGCCCAAGCACATACCCGGATATGACCAAGATACATGTTACAGAGAACGGCGTCAAAAAAACTGCTCATGAACCTTAAACCCTATAAAGCGCCGGCCTGATGCCATTAAACCTAGACTGCTCAAAGAATGCGCCTCAGAGATTGCGCCAATTTTTATGAGTTTATTTAATAAATCATTGTATAGCGGTGTAGTGCCAGCAGAATGGAATCAGGCATATGTGACTCCTATTTTCAAAAAGGGCGAAAAATTCAAAGCAAGTAACTATAGGCCGGTCTCTCTGACATGTATTGCATGCAAACTACTCGAACACATAGTAGTTAGCAACATTTTGGACCATTTGGATAAATATAAAATTCTTGTAGACAACCAACACGGTTTCCGTGCCCGCCGTTCATGCGAAACCCAGCTTGTATTGTTTGTTAATGATCTTGTGCAACACATACAGAAAGGCCAGGTTGACATAGCAATTATGGATTTCAGCAAGGCATTTGATGTTTTCGATCATGACAGGCTATTGCACAAGGCATCATATTATGGCATACGGGGGCACGGGAACCAGTGGATAAAAGCTTTTCTTAGTAACCGGACTCAACAGGTGGTAGTAGATGGTGCAATCTCCACACAAGCAGATGTACAGTCAGGCGTTCCTCAGGGATCAGTTTTGGGACCTCTTCTGTTTCTGCTCTACATAAATGACCTACCTGAAGCTATCAGCTCAAACGTCAGACTATTTGCTGATGACTGTGTGGTTTACAGACAAATTAAATCCCAGTCGGACAGTGCACAGCTTCATGAAGATTTGGACAAGTTATCATTATGGGAGCGGAAATGGAGGATGTCCTTCAACATTGATAAATGCCACATAATGCATGTCTCAAGGTCCAGAAATGTCTCTCAGACCACATACTACCTCCAAAATCAACCTCTATCAACAGTTAAGCAAGCTACCTATTTGGGTGTGGAGTTAACATCAGATTTATCTTGGTCTCTCCATATTAATAAAATAACAGGTAAAGCCAGCCAATCTCTGGGTTTTTTTAAACGAAACCTACACTCAGCCAAGCCAGAAACTAAACAAGCTGCCTATACTTCCATTGTCAGGCCGACATTAGAATACAGCTCATCGGCCTGGGATCCATATACCAGAAAGATACCCAAAAGCTAGAGAAAGTACAGCGACGTGCAGTGAGGTTTGTCACTAACAATTATGACAAAAGCCCGGGCACGGTCACTAACATAATGTCGGACTTACAGTGGAAGTCATTACAGTCTAGACGGCAAAATAACCGCCTCTCACTTTTTTACAAAATTGTTCACAATCACGTCGATATATCCCCAAATTTGTACTTAACTCCACACACCAGACAATCCAGACACTATCACCAATTTGCCTATCAAATTCCTACAATTTCAGTCGACTACCATAAATACTCATTTTTCCCCCACGAACCGTCATTGTGTGGAATACACTCCCTGCCAATGTAGTCAGTGCTGACACGATCTCCTAGGATTTAAGTCAGCGCTGGCTGCACTGTCACTCCCATAATTTTGTTGACACTCTGCTTTTATCTTTTAACCATTAATATCACGCTTCTCACTATACATATTGTACAGGTGCATTATATATATAGGCTTTTAATTTGGCTCTTGCATATCATTTTTAGGACTGCACAATCTTATCTCTTGCCATGTCCACCAAGGTGGATTGAGTAGCTTTGGTGGCATGGCATTCACTGTACTAACCCCCACGCATTGCCATAATAGTCGGCAAACGACTGCTTGCAATTATTATAAAAGAAGAAGAAGAAGACATTCACAAGACATTGTCATAATGACGTTGGTGCAACGTACTTCATGAAAGTCTTCCTGTCTTAGATTTCACTTAGTAAATTTACGTTTTATGACAACATTCACAAGACGTTTTCATAATTACGTTGGTACTACGGGGCGCCATGCAGGACAGGTTAATTATGTGTACAAAATTGAGTTTTGTAACACTAAAAATCACAAAATTCAATTCTGTGTCACAAAATTCAATTCTGTCAATTCTGTGTCACAAAATTCAATTCTGTGTCACAAAATTCAATTCTGCATACGTTTCGTATACAAAATTCATTTTTGTTATAAAGGATTCAATTTTGTAAGACAGTATTGAGTTTTGTGAAGAAAATTCAGTTTTGTGGGACAGAATTCATTTTTGTCCACAAAAATTAGTTTGCGTAGGATAGTCTATGTCATCTCTACGTTGATTGGTTGAGATCGGTCTTAGTCCATTTTACTATATGGTGGAGTACACTTGCAGGTTTAAATATTTCGATGCGAAAATATAACCCAATATATCAATATTATACTTCTTTATGGACAGTTATTTTGGTTATATTATGATTACAAATGAGTGGTCACACCATATAGGCATATATACTTTGAAGGAGAAATAAGAAAAATATTCAAAATTTTCCCTCAATTATGTAAACAGGGTCAAACATAAAGTAGCCGGGACATAGCTAGACTTGAGAGCATGCCCATATATAGAGAATACCAGGCTAGTGTATTTGGATATCAAGTTTATCAGTCAAGGCTAGGAAACGCGTAGGAATTCCGAGGCTTGCCGTATTAAAATACACTAGCCTGGTATTCTATTTATCAGGTAACGTTTTATGCTCGAACATGACATTAGATGACGTCGTATTCTAACAGTAGATCTAACCTTGTGAAACAAATGGTATTGGATCTGTGTCTACTAGTTGCGAAGTTACGTGTTCGCAACTATGTGCTCACATGCATTATTTACAGTATACACCATCTTAGTATCCATGGTATCTACACAAATACTACAAATGGTTTCCTCAAATGGCCCAATACACACATTCTGTTTATAAACACAGACAGCAGTCAGAACACAGGTCACAGCGCGTGTATTATTGATTTAACTGGGGCAGATGCACCTTGCGATACACAATAAATTACGTCAGTACTCGCGGGAGATCTACATGTACATAAATTATGTGTACTATTATAACGCAAATGAGTTTAAATACGAATGGGTTTGTCAACGTTTGACTGTTTGGAGACAGTTGAAGCAAAATGGCAGAATGAGAAATGAATCATCGGCAGAATGAGAAATGAATCATCGACATTGAATGTGTAGATCGGCGACCGTGACCCATTTCTCCAGTGCAGTTTCTGACCAATGGTAGTCCTTCTTACATGCGTGTGCAGAATTGACAGAATTTAATTTTGTGACACAGAATTGAATTTTGTGGCACAAAAGTGAATTTTGTGGCACAAAAGTGAATTTTGTAGGTACAACATACTCCAGGAAAAGTGTTCCTGTCGTCTATTTCATGTAGTAATTATACGTTTTATGACGACATTCATATTACGTTTTCTTAATGATGTTGGTACAACGTACTTCAGGAAAGATTTCCAGTCGTAGAGTTCACGTAGTTATTTTAAGTTTTAAGACAACATACCCAAAACATTGGAACAACGTACATTAATTAGGAAAGGGTTCATGTCGTTGAGTTCACGTAGTGATTCACAAGACTACGTGATTCACAAGATGTTGGCATACTGCTGTTGGTACAACATAAATTGGTAAAGTTTTCCTCACGTAGATTTCACTTAGGGATTTTACGTTTTATGACAAAATGACATTGATTCAACGTAGGGAATTTACGTTGTGCAACATAATAACGTTGGTACAACATATTTTAAGAAAGTTTTCCTGTCGTAGATTTCACATAGTGATTTTACGTTGTATAATGGTCATAATTTTAACGATGGTGCAGCGTTATCCAGAAACGTGTTCTTGGCGTAGATTTGACGTAGTGATGTTACATTGTATGAAAACATTCATTGACATAAAATTTTACGTAGTGATGTTTATGTCACATATGTTCAAAGTTTCCTTGAAGTACAGATCACAACGTAAAATCACACACTGCATGTCAAGAACATATTCCTAAACAACGTCATTACGACCACGTTACATACAATGCAAAATAGTATAGTGCTACATGAACTCTAAAACGAGAGAACGTTGCTGGCATGTAAAAACATTAATTTAGCCACATTTGGTGATTTGTGTTATTTAAATCGGCATGACACAACTATGGAAGCGTCCTGGTGCCAATGAAGTATTTGTATCTCCTAATTGGATAGCAACTAATCAGGACCTATTATCTCCTAATTAGGACTTAGTATCTCCTAATTATGAGTTAGTATCTCCTAATTATGACTTACGATCTCCTAATTAGGAATTACTATATGTGTCAATGCTAAAAAAATCTCATTAGTGTCTCCTAATTAGGAGACACTAACTCATTAGTGTCTCCTAATTAGGAGACACTAAGTCCTAATTAGGAGATAATAACTCCCATTTATGACTTAGTATCGTATCTCCTAATCAGGAGTTACTATCTACTAATTAGGAGTTAGTATCTCAATTAGGAGATAGTATCTCCTAATTAGGAGTTACATATATTTTACCATTGGCATCAGGATGCTTCCATACACAACAGCAGCATTTGGAGTAAAACGGTATTGCTTTCATCAGCAATAGAATAGAACATTACTATCTCGGTTGAACAGAAATACAGTTACAACAAAATATTGATTGTGACAATCTTGTCAACAGCTATTGTCAGTTTAGGTCGGGTTAACGAGGTCGAATCCCATGAAGTGATGGAACTTTAGGCAGAGCTGGCAGAAGTTGTCTACGTAGTGCCGTAGTCTTGTCCTTCTTTGGTTCTCGGTCAATCTCGCACATTTCATCGTCTCCTGTAAAATACAGACATGTACAGCCAAATGAAACACCATCTATGTTCTGGTCTACCAATACCAGACAATATGTTACGGCTAATACATAACATAAAATAAGAGTGCCGTAGGTCATAATATACGCTCGTCGAGGCATAGACAGTAAACGAGGGGAGATAACACGCTGGACAAAAATAAGAAACTCAATAGGGTTCTTTTTCTTGCCATAATAAACAAGTAGAAATTGTGATCACGAGGAAAAAGATACAGACGCGAAAATTAAAAATAGTCATTAAGCGCGGAAATAGCTCATTATTTTGTTTTGGAAAATCGATCAATTCCCTCTTGCATATGTATACCGAAGCATAACTTGCGTTATTGCATGGAAAATGACATAGAAGGCGAACGTAAAAAATAGCCACCAAGGGGACATACATAATTCGATAGTTTTGAAATGTGATTCTTCGTATCGAGCCAGTGCCGTCGTTAAATCCAAGCAAACAAGCGAGAAAAAATCTCTCTGATATGCATACATACACGGTGAAAATACATGAGAAATATAGAATGCGGCTCATCATGTATCGGATGGATAAAAATGATCCCCACATTCAAATTTCCATATCTCATATATACAGTACGCATAATATCTGAATATAGTTTCTCACAGTATCAATGCATCCAATTATCTCCGACATCTAAAAGTTTCAACTCTATACTTTTAATATTATAAAATAAATAGTCATGATCCAAAAATATACAAATGCCGGAATTCATTGAACACAAACAAAATGAAAAATCATCAAAGTAAACCAGCATGTTAACTTTTTATTGAAAATTAAAATTTCTCTGATGTAGAAGTGCTAAAATATACAAAGTTGCATACCAGATATTGAGCAATATTACATGCTACTTAGAGGTTTACCGTGATTATGGAGGGATTTATATCTTTGAAGGAAATATTTACTCCAATACGTTCGCAAGACGTAATTGACGTCGCATTTGACGTCATTTCCGGCGAAGAAAGAATTAATATGCTAATGTCAAAATTGACAATTGTGACAACTAACTATAAGCTGGTCTTACAGCAAATTTCACTTTTTTTTCGAAGAGCCTGTAATTTATTCCACTATCATTTTGAAATACCGGATTTTTTTCCCTTGACATCTGTAAATCCGACAAAGAAACTCGTGCTCCGCACACGACTAGAAGAGATCCAATTTAATCTGCACATCCAAGTATTCTAATCAGAATCTGCATTGTTCGCCACTCAGTCTCAGACGGTGGAATTAAGCCATTCATCTCTGACGTGGTTATATATTAACAAATATGTTTTTTTCGAAGGTCATTGGACTTTGCGACTACTGTAGACGCAGTGTATCATGTTAAAACGTAACGTCAAAACGCGAGAAAACACCTCATTGTATAACTATTCATGCGCACATCACAATTCATTGATTATAATCTCAAAAATAGATTAAATGTGCATATATATCCCGCCGTGGAAGTGTAATAAATAGGATATTCCATTGTACATGTTTGAATAGCGGGAAATAATACACTCGTGTCCGTCGGCGTCCGTGCAAGCCACTCGTTGCTTACGTGGAAGCCGACGCACACTCGTGTATTATTTCCCGCTATTCAAAATGTACGATGGAATACCCTCTATGTGTACAATCTAATAGAGCAATATTATATACCACTTTTAATATACAGTTTTCTGTCCTGGTCAATTTAAACCAGTATTTGACTATCCGGACGTATCTATTAATGTACAGTGGATATCGACATAGTTCACCATAAACTCCCACATTAATAGTTGATAATTCCACACCAAGAATTGTTTTACAAAACTTAAAATTCGTTCTACTTCTTTTGATTTCGTATTCCCCCACACTTCTATGGAACGCCAAATCTACATAAACTCAAATATATATTGCTAGCTCTAAATATTTGGAGCTATCAATAAATATTTGAGAGCTCTCGAAATCATTTGGAGAGCTCTCGAAATCAATTAATGATATCTCGAAATCATTTAGAGAGCTCTCGAAATCATTGTAGCGAGCATTATATAACTTGATTTGGAGAGCTCTCTAAATCATTTGGAGCTATCTCTAAATCATTTGGAGAGCTCTCGAAATCATTTGGAGAGCTCTCGAATTCATTTGGAGATATCTCAAATTGATTTAGAGAGGGCATTATAAACTTCATTTGATGCTAGCTCCAAATACCACTCCACGTGGGAACTGGAGGAAAAAAACAATACGCGCTCCCTTCCCGCGCTTTTAACTTGAAAATCTCTGAACGCATGTGCACCGAGCCTATTAAAAACTTCGTAACCTTCAATATGGAGTATATGGATGGAGTAAAAAAAAATATTTAGCTTATTTCTTTTTCATTTATTGATGCTTTTAGGCATATTTAATTTATTTATAGACCTCGGTCCGTTACTTCAACCTGTGTTGTAAACATGCTCGACATGTGTATTCACTACTACACGTGTGACTGGCGACTTCCGGTCTAGGTAAAGTTGCGCTAAATTTGGGATGGCACGATTTACCCAAATCTACCCAAATCTTCATGTAATTACTATATTTGTTAATAAATAAAGCTATACATATTATAATAATGATGTTTGGACTGTACTTACATAATATCTGTCATTAATTTGCTTATACCAGGGCCTTTTTTAATGTTTTGATGCAAAATGGAAATATTTGTACATGAAATAAAGGGAGAATACCGCGATTAACTTATGCTAGGAAGCCAATGAACATAATGCACTTTATAATGGCTAAATGGGAATGATGATTTTTAATTGAAATACTCATAAAAACATTAGAACCTCTCTAATGTTGACATCCAAGGAGACAGTGTGTGAAAACTGTTATGTCAACTAGTATAATTATATATTTATATACGGTAGTAATATATAATTTAAATATACAAACTACTAATATTTTAAAACTAATACTGCATTACTATGTATATGCGGCTGTGACTGGATAAATGGGGCTTATCGAAATTGTGACCAGTGTAGGTTCTGATTAAATAGATCCCTTCTGTAGCCTGGTAACGACCTACATTGCTAGTTCGAAGCATTACTGGGGGTTTCATTTATGGAATGACGAATGTTGCAGATGCTGATCAGACTGCGGATGCACATGCTGATCTGGATCTACACTGGTCGCAAAACCCATAAACCACATTTCTCCAGTCACAACCACAGTATGTGCGATATACACTCATGGTCGATGATAACTTAAAGTTAGACAACTGAGACATAATTAATGAGTCTCGGTAGTCTCCCTTTATAATAATGCTATATTAATCGTTTTCCCGCAGAAATATGTGCTTTATTCTTCATATGTTTCGGTAAAAATTGTGTTATTATATGATATACTAATGATATACTAATGATATATTGTAGAAAAAGTATATAATATAATCATAAATGTTATTTTTAATGAAGATTTGGGTATATTTGGGTAAATCGCGCTACGTAATTCAATGCGTAATTCAATAATTCAGGGAGACATCGTTTTCATAGTTTCAAGCGATTTAATACTAGTTCCAAATAAGATATATATTGCTAGCTCGAAATGATTTTGAGAGCTCTCCAAATGATTTCAAGAGCTCTCAAAATGATCTAGAGATAGCTCCCAATGATTTAGAGAGCTCTCCAAATCAAAGTTATATAATGCTCGCTACAAATGATTTCGAGATATCATTAATTGATTTCGAGAGCTCTCCAAATGATTTCGAGAGCTCTCCAAATGATTTAGAGATAGCTCCAAGCTCCAAATCAAATGTTATATAATGCTCGCTCCAAATGATTTCGAGAGCTCTCCAAATGATTTCGAGATATCACTAATTGATTTCGAGAGCTCTCCAAATGATTTCGAGAGCTCTCCAAATATTTATTGCTAGCTCCAAATATTTGTTGCTAGCTCTAAATATTTAGAGCTAGAATATATATTTGAGTTTATGTAGATTTGGCGTTCCATATACACTTCACACCATATGAAAGGATGGTCGACACAAACGCATCGACACTTACAAGATCTCCAGCCAGCAATACTAATTATACTAAAGAAATACGGAATACTAGTATAGCATATTTATCAGAATTTAACAGCCGGACCCCCTAGACACCCCCACCCCCTGTATCCGCGCCTAAAACTGTGACATTTTCATGCAAATTACCTGTATATTAATGCATTTCAAGATTTGTTGAGATTACTGTTTGAAAAATAGCGGACCTTGGCGAATTTAGGGGGGTGCGTACGCACCCGTCGCACGCACCCCCCCCCCCCCCCCCCACCTCTGTAAGGCAGACCACATGTATAGACATAGTACGGAAAATCGAATCTCACCTTGGATTCTAATACATACATATTATGCTGAAAAGGCTGGCACGCATGCGCAACATCAAACATGTTTTATGCGATCGCTCTAAGTAGAGATGAGTGGCATCTCGTCAAGAAACTTGTGCATTTTTCGACGTGAATATGTTATGCCTGTGTGATGTGCAGCACCAGTGCTTATATCTCAAATTAGTCCATTTGAAAATTTCGGAACCTAAAAATTGTGTTTACTATAAACTTTTATTGTTGATTTGTACTCAGAAGGGGTCCTACAACAAATTCAGCTTGGTTGCCAAAACGGCAACTTTGGGCAACTTCCGTAATTTGCATAAATACAAGATGGCCGCCAAATGATAGAGAAATGATTGTAGAAGCAATATGTATGTGAAAGTGCATGTAAAACTGATAGAAGTAGTAATTATTCAACAAATGCAAATTTGGATAAATCCAAGATGGCCGCCATATGTTTTAGAAATACATGATGTCCGATATATAGTGTATTGAGGAAGCAATATATATTGTGAAAGTACATGTATAGATGATAGATGCAGTAACTGATAATTTAAGGAATGTAGGTATATCAACTGCAAGTTAATCCCAATTGGCATAAGCTCAAGATGGCCACCAAATGTTATAGAAATACATTATTTCCAATATATAGTGTATTGCAGAAGCAATATGTATGTGAAAACATATGTAAAGATAACGATAACCGGTGCAGTAACTGATAATGTACGGGATGTATTCACAACGATATGCATAATTTCAAGATGGCCGCCATTTCTTAAGATTTTCATTTTTGTGTGTGCATAAACTGCCACCTGCGTACTATCCATGTACGCATCACCTGCCTACATAGAAATATTGGGTTCCCAATGTGTCCATGTGGATATTGTATAATAGGTATGCATGCAGGACGTTTAAATTATTAGGTCAGGTATCACGGAAGCGGAGTTGTGTACTGGATGTTGCAAAGGCATGGCCCTGCTCATCTTTGAATCTGAGAGAGGGCGGCCAAGACGAGCAATTGTGCCCTGCCATATTCACCTTGTACTGGCTGCAGTTTCAAGTCTTATAATCAACAAGAACTGCAGAGAAATGAAACCACAGGAGTGACACTAATGGATTGTTACTTGCTAGTCTGAGTTAATACCATTGCTACCCTAATAAACTATCACACCGTATGCTGTCCACCAAGTCGTCATACAGGTAGTCAGGGTCATCAAGACGATACTCAACATCCTCATTAACTTCACATTCCTCTTCACCTTCCTCTGCATGTTCTCCAAGTGCACCATATTGATCTACATTGCTAGGCCATTCCATTCCAAGCGCACCCTCCTGCCCATTGATACCTCCTTGTTCCCAGCCAGAGCAGCTACAGTATGATGTACATGAAATATGTTTCATGTGGCAGCTATACAACCCAGTGCTGCACTACTTACACTTACCATGCACCCTACTCTGAGCGTGAATCACATAACTCAGATGTGATGGAGTTGTGTCACCCTTGCCAATGGTAGGAACGTGGACGCCATCCCGGATCTCCCATCCGAAATGAGTGATGTCTGCTGCCTCATCAGGCAGTGCTTGCTGATCTGCCGCTTTCCATGTAGCATGACATGCAGATGGGCCCGCTGCACATGCAATGACATATTGGTGGATGTTAGAGGAAGAGTCTTGGCTTTAGGACATTTCATTTTCTTTGTAAAGAGTGTTGACTCCATGGATGACACCGGTGGTTGACCATACATAGCTATGAAGAATTTCATTGCCAGCTTCATCAAGACAGGCTGTGTAGCAGCCATCTCGCCAGACAAACATGCAAAGTCACCTGCCAGAAATGTGTTTAGCGCACTGGTCGTGCCTTTGGCATACACATATAATGTCATATCACATCCACTGACGGCATGCATGCTCGGCAGCTCCAAACAAAGCCCCTAGGCCAACGCAGCTGGCGTTTATATATAACACAGTTCTATTCCAGCGCTCCATATGCACATTGCTCCTCTCGATAAACCCAATATACCAGCAGGATGAATACGTCGGTGTCATCACTAAGGACGGCGATCACATGTTTTCCAGACTTTGCAGCCTGAAGGATAAACAAGACAATGGTGATGTCCGCCTCATCATGATCAAACACTCCATCCTCGTGGGTATCCATTGTTGTATTGCCATTCCTGATGTGTTGCCTTTGTGGAAACAACCATGTTCATCGATGATGGATAGAGGTACGGAACAGAGCTCGTAAGCGAAGAGAGGCACAGGTTCTATCATCTAGTTTATTGGCACGCTTTGTTGACATTGCCCTGCTTCTTGCGACCATTCATCATCTTGATATGACTGCCGATAGGGTCGTAGAACACTCTAGGAGACTGTCTGTATATTTGCTCTCCATTCTTTCCCCAATAGCAATCAAATCAGCCACATTGACTTCAGCTGAGGCTATCTTGCCGGTGACTGGATTGTACAGATGATCTTCTTGTAGGTGAGGGCCCTGATCATCTGCATATAGGACACGTCGGTACTCCAACTCCTCCATGTGATGTTTTTGCGAAGACTGTCCTGGTGCACCAGCAGAGCATATGTGGTCCACACAAATTGACATATGTACGGTGATGGGGACGGCATCAATCCACTCATAAACAGGATCAGCAGATAGTCATGCCCTTGTGAGCTCTGCTCGCCACACTTGTCACCATAAACGCCATTCCAGTATCCCCAATGGTAGGACAAACAAATGCAGCGGACTCAAAGGTTCGACTTGCTATGCTACTGCTATACAAGTCTCGAAAACACATGACACATGTCGCTTCACTTGCTATAACTATGCATTTCAGTTGCATGTTACTCCAAGAATCATAATAAAATGGTCACATGTATACATGATAGATACTATATACTAATGGGGTCGGTCATTGGGGTGCATACCTGTTCATCAGAACTAACAGCAAAAAACAACAAGAAATTTGTGAAATAAAACACGCGTGGTAGGAACAACAATATCAGATATTATGTATTGTGACACTAAATGTCATATTTGTTATGAATTCGTGCCTTTTTATCGCGTTGTATCTAGTTATAGTTTATGTACACATACAATTTGGTAGCTAAACTTTGTGCAGGCAGGTCTTAGACTATGCACATTGCATTGATCAAGGGTTGGTTCAGTGGAGGCATCACTTCTTGCTCACCCCACCCGAAACAATGTGCTCCAAATGCTCCAAAACATGGACAAAGCAGGACATTAGACAAATTGGTAACCCAAGATTTCTGTGCAGGTACTAGTAAATTGTACGTACATGGAAAGTACACTTTTGGCAACTTATTCTCAAAATTAATTATAATCTTGAAATTGCGGCCATCTTGCAATTATGCAAATTAGGTTCAACTTGCAGTTGATTGAAAAACATTCCTTAAATGATCAGTTACTGCATGCTACGTTTACATGTTTTTTAGCATACATATAGCTTCTGCAATGCAATATATATCGGAAATAATGTATTTCTATAGCATTTGGCGGCCATCTTGGATTTATGCAAATTGGGTTTAACTTGCAGTTGATGATAGTTAGTGCATCTATCATCTTTACATGTACTTTCATAAAAATAGTGCTTCTACAATACGATATGTATTGGATATTATGTATTTATATAACATTTGGCGGCCATCTTGGATTTATGAAAATTACGGAAGTTGCCCAAAGTTGCCGTTTTGGCAACCAAGCTAAATTTGTTGTAGGACCCCATGAGAGTACAAATCAACAATAAAAGTTTATAGTAAACACAATTTCTAGGTTGTGTATTAAATGTATAGTAGCGTCAAATGGACTAAATAGATCAATACCCCACTCAAGCACAGGTGGAAAACTCGGACCTAGGATCTGATAAATGGCTCATTTGTAAACCGTTACTCCACCCACCAATTTCTGTACAATAGACACAATAGGCTATACTGTATATTGTAAGGAAACGGATGGGTGTGGTAACGTTTTTCAAGTGAGCCATTTATTGGGTCCTAGGTCCGAGTCTTCCACCTGTGCACTCAAGTTGCACATATGAGCAGGTTCGTTATATACATACACATTGTGTATGAGGTATGCTCATGCAGTTGGTATACCAGCCTTATAGTTATAGGGCCCCGCCGGGAATCGGCAGTGTCCGTCCGTCCGTCCGTCTGTCATATTTCCATATTAATACAATTACCCTCGCACTGATCGAAAACAGTTTCATGTGTGATAATTGGAACTAAGAAAACAAGCGACTCTACGTCGCCTACGGAGCGGCGGAGTGTTAGAACGCATGTAGTGTATGCTATACTGTTATGTAGTCTTGCATTTTGCTGTGTAACAAAACTGGGGTTGGTTCCAATTTTTTCGACAATTCCTTTGGCCGCCATCTTGGAATTAAAAATGACCGCCCTGAAATGATATATTTATTATTTATTATATACTTTCGTTTCCCATTGAAAGACAATTCAACGTGATATTTTTTCCATATTGCCGTCTCGTGAATTCATATTGGTCAGTGCCGGAACTATGACGCTTCACCTCGCAAAACAGTTCCTTCTAAATGACCTTTAATTTGCTTATTTTATTTATATTTTGTATAGTTTTTAACCGCATATACATATTATATTTAAAAATGGCCGCCCTGAAAGTGTAACCAATATATTGTATTATCCATATCTACAGTTCGAATGCAGGTCGTGACACAACTATACATTATATAATGAATGAATATGCCATCATATGGATTGCACCACGAGTGTTTTAGCAGAGAGTGGAAAGAACGTATTAACCCTTTCAGCAATGCATACATACAATAGGCTAACATGTGAAAACACTGTAGATCCAGACGAGCCGGCTCGTAATGAGCCGTCCCATCATGATCTGCAATGTTTGTCGCTATTTTAAAGATTTACATTACCTTTTTCGATTAATGTAATACTCCAATATTATCAAGAGACAATGACATATGTTTCTGGATGAAAGGGTTAATAATGCATGACTAAGCGTTTTCTTATAGCGACGCTTCTGATAAAAAGGTACATAGATTAGTTAATTCCCTTCTATTTCCAGCAAATATTTAACATTGTTGCCCAGTTATTAACGCCGTTTGTACAATCTAATAGAGCATTATTATACATGTGTACCACTTTTAATATACAGTTTTCTGTCCTGATCCATTTAAACCAGTATTTGACTATCCGGACGTATCTATTAATGTACAGTGCATATCGACATAGTTCACCATAAACTCCTACATTATTAGTTGATAATTTCACACCAAGAATTGTTTTACAAAACGTAAGATGAATTCGTTCTACTTCTTTCGATATGGTGGTCCCCCACACTTCACACCAAATGAAAGGATGGACGACACAAACGCATCGACACTTACAAGATCTCCAGCCAACAATACTAATTATACTAAAGAAGGATATGTATGTATGGTCCCTGCATTGAGGCACATATTATAATATTTACACTACAGTACCGAATAAACCACAATATTCTGGCCACAAATGATTTCCTAAATAAGATTAAAATTGTCAGTAGTTCATTATGTACATTCTGTAAGAAGTTTTCGGAAACAATAAAACATTTGTTTTGGGATTGTAAGGTTACAAAAAACATATTTAGGGAACTTCAAGAATGGTTAGCGACAAAAAAATATAACTATTACAATTAACGAAAAATCATTCATCTTTGGGATTTACGAAAAAACAATAAGTATCTTCAAACAATTAATACTATTAGAAACTAAATACTATCTCTATTATTGCCGGTGTTCAAAATAGTTCCAAGTCTCAGCGTACTGAAGCATCGAATTCAGCTATAGTGTATGAAACATCCAGGAATGCATCAATAATGGACAACAAACTTGAAAACAAAAAATTGGGAAGACATTATCATTTCACAAGTTTAATTTATGTAATAAAAATACCAAAATAAGATTTCATCTTCAGCTGAGCTAGTTGCGGGTGCTATAATAAATCTCTGCTTTTGTGTTGTTTTTTCTTTTTTTCTTTTAACCCCTTCCCCACACCCCCACCCCCCCCCCCCCATTCCATTCCATCATATTATAGGTTTGGGAACTAACTACATTATAAATATGAATCTAGTAGAAGAATATAATATACACAGAGTAATACAGGTTCAAGCAAAGACCATGATCTGACGGAACCAGCCGCGTTTTGTTTTATAACCAGTGTGGGGATCGGAACAGATTGTATATTGGCTTGTCAATACATAATGTTACCAACAACTTTAACATTTAACCATTTCAGCCCTAAATAACTGGAATGGGTTATAATATGTTAAGTTTCGGTCAATTCCATTCAAAACAAAATACTTTTCAAATAATCGATTTATAAAAAGAGTTTTTTTTAACAAATATCAAAATTACTTGCAAAGAGTGCAGATCCTGATGATACAGCTCATCATGAGCCGGCTCGTCTGGATCTACACTGTTTGAAAATACCTATATAAATGACTGTAGTGTTGAAAGGGTTAACACACGATGTAAACATGTAGATGCACAGTAGGATTTAACATCACTTTTTACAGAGTGTGGCTGGTTCAGTTGGATCATGGGTAATATGAATGATAACATATAATCAATTACATGTATTACATATGCTAAATCAAACTTTGGCTCTTGCAGCGCTGGAGAGTGACATTGTCATCTGCGGGTTTATTATAAGTATTACTGTCTTGTTTGAATAACACGTGCAAGTTTTTTATTGAAAATTCAGGTCTGTCATTAATTACGATTCTAATGTACCACTCAACCATGAAGTCTTACAAAATAATAGAACAGTGATTTCTATCCAGTACTGCACGAGCAAAAGAGGTGAATATCTGTAATTGTATATTTTGTATTTGTATCTGACTATTACATGTATATTATGTACGGTTTGTGGGGGATGGTCCCGACCCACCACAAACCTATTACGGGGAAAATAAATATTTTCAAACCTGAACAAATAATAATTAATATTTACACTCTTTAATGGACATTTGGGAAAAGGTATACATGCATATTGACAGATCTTGTAAGGCAGACCACATGTATAGACATAGTACGGAAAATCGAATCTCGCCTTGGATTCTAATACATACATATACTGGGTAGTAAAACTGTTTACACATGCTGGCACGCATGCGCAACATCAAACCGCATGTTGCTTTATCGCCGTCAAATATCCATAGCTGCTGCGGGTCACATGATTAACTAGTCCCGCCCCCTTCCATCAGTTAACCAGGTTCACGTTATTGCAGCAACGTTATTTTGACAACGTGGAGATGATGTTTCCACGTCTTACTATTTGGCAACGTTAATAGTACGTAATAAGAGCTTTCACTAGAATTGGTTGCAGCAACGTGTGTGCAGCAACGTTATTTTGACTACGTTGGTACATTGTATTATGTTGTCACACAATGCTATATGAAAATGTGAACAGTACGCCATGATTAACTTTTTAGAATTGGTTGCAGCAATATTATTGCAGCGATGTTATTGTTCCAAAGTTGAGATGATGTTTTCACCCAACGTAGTATGACAACGTGAATAGTACGTAATGGTAGTTTTCCTAGAATCGGTTGTAGCAACGTTATTGCCGAAACAATCGGTAATAACGTTGTAATTACGTAGTCACATGCAACGTCATATGAGAACATAAATGTTACGTAATAAGAACTTCGAAAGAATCGGTTTCAGCAACGTTATTGTGGAAACGTTTTTGCGACAATGTTGAGATGATGTTTTCACCCAACGTAATATGACAACGTGAATAGTACGTAATGAGAGTTTTCCTAGAATTGGTTGCAGCAACGTTATTGCAGCAACGTTATTTTGACAATGTGAAGATGATGTTGTCACTCAATGCTATATGACAACTTGAACATTACGTAACGACAACTTTCCAAGAACTTTTTGCAGCAATGTTATTGTAGCAACGTTATTTTGACAATGTGGAGACGATGCTGTCACACAATGCTATGCTATATGACAACGTCAGTAGTACGTTATTATAACTTCCGTAGTATTTGTTACAGAAAGGTTATTGCAACAACGTTATTTTAACAACGTGGATATGATGTTGTCACGCTATGCTATATGAAAACGTGAATAGTACGTTATGAAAACTTTCTTAGCATTGGTTTCAGCAAAATTATTGCAGCAACGTTATTTTGACAACGTGGTGGAAATGATGTTGCTACGCATTGCTATATGTCAACGTGAATAATACATTATGAGAACTTTCCTAGAGTTTGTTGCAGCAACGTTATTGCAGCAACGTTATTTTGACAACGTGGAGATGATGTTTTCATGCCTTGGTATTTGGCAACGTTAATAGTACGTAATGAGAGCTTTCGCTAGAATTGGTTGCAGCAACGTTTGTGCAGCAACGTTATTTTGACTACGTTGGTATTATGTTGTCACACAATGCTATATGAAAATGTGAATAGTACGTAATGATTACTTTTTTAGAATTGGTTGCAGCAATGTTATTGCATCGATGTTATTGTTCCAAAGTTGAGATGATATTTTCACCCAACGTAATATGACAACGGTAATAGTACGTAATGCTAGTTTTCCTAGAATCGGTTGCACATAATTGGTTGCAGCAACCTTATTGTGGAAACATTTTTGCAACAATGTTGAGATGATCAACGTAATATGACAACGTGAACAGTACGTGAAGAGAGTTTTGCTAGAATTGGTTGCAGCAACGTTCTTGTGGAAACGTAAATGCGACGACGTTGAGAGGATGTTTTCACCCAACGTAATATGACAACGTGAAAAGTACGTGAAGAGAGTTGTCCTAGCATTGGTTGCAGCAACATTATTGCGGCAACGTTTCAGTGATAACGTTGTAATTACGTAGTCGCTTGCAACGTCATATGACAACATAAATGTTACGTAATAAGAGCTTCTAAAGTATTGATTGCAGCAAAGTTATTGTGGAAACGTTTCTGCGACAACGTTGATAATATGTTTTCACCCAACGTAATATGACAACGTGAATAGTACGTAATGAGAGTTTTCTGATAATTGGTTACGGGAACATTATTGCGTCAACGTTTCGGTAATAACGTTGTAATCACGTAGTCACATGGAACGTCATATTACAACATAAATATTATAATTTATTGTGATTCTACACAGGCTATATATGGTGTAATATTGCCCGTCTGGAGGTATGTTCACCCGAGGCGATAGCGATAGATATGACACGATATAAAAAAACTGTCATAAAGCCGTTTTCGATGGATTTCTTACTCCATATTTAGCTTGTTTTCGTTTAACAAAAAAACAAAATGTTCATTTACGCCTTTATATTAAGACTGACGGTAGAAAATCGAATCTCTGATTATTTTTCTTCCTGAAAAAACGCAAAGATCAAAATAAGAGATATGTTTATACGGCCAAATACAGGATCTGCGGTATGACAAATACGTTAATGTGATTCTACACAGGCTATATGGTGTAATATTACCCGTCTGGAGGTATGTTCACCCGAGGCGATGTTCACCCGAGGCTATCGCCTTGGGTGAACATACCTCCAGACGGGCAATATTACACCATATAGCCTGTGTAGAATCACAATAACTTATATTAAGAGCTTCCAAAGAATTGGTTGCAGCAACGTTATTGTGGAAACGTTTTTGCGACAACGTTGATAAGATGTTTTCACCCAACGTAATATGACAACGTGAATAGTACGTGAAGAGAGTTTTCCTAGAATTGGTTGAAGCAATGTTATTGCGGCAACGTTTCGGTGATGATGTTGTAATTACGTAGTCACATGCAACGTCATATGGCAACATAAATGTTACGTCATAAGAACTTCTAAAGAATTGGTTGCAGCAACGTTATGGTGGAAACGTTTTTGCGACAACGTTGATAAAATGTTTTAACCCAACGTAAAATGACTACGTAATGAGAGTTTTCTGATAATTGGTTGCAGCAACGTTATTTCGTCAACGTTTAGTTAGTAACGTTGTAATCACGTAGTCACATGCAACGTCATATGACAACATAAATATTACGTAATACGAGCAACCAAAGAAATGGTTGTAGCAACGTTATTGTGGAAACGTTTTTGAGACAACGTTGATTTGATGTTTTCACCCAACGTAATATGACAACGTGAATAGTATGTAATGACTGTTTTCCTAGAATGGGTTGCAGCAACGTTATTGCGGCAACGTTTCGGAGATAACGTTGTAATTACGTAGTCGCATGCAACGTCATATGACAACATCAATGTTACGTAATTAGAGCTTCCAAATAATTGGTTGCAGCAACGTTATTGTGGAAACGTTTTTGCGACAACGTTGATAAGATGTTGTCACCAAATGTTAAACTAACAAAGTAAATTGGACGTAATTGGCACTTTCCTAAAGCTGGTTGTAGCAACGTTTTTACGGTAACGTAATATTAAAACGTTACCTCAACTACCTAAAAACGTTGTTGAACACGCAACCTGATTGCGACATTCGCGCAACGTTGCGGTTACGTTGTGTGTTTGCTGGGTATCGCATAACCGCCGTTTTCGTCTAGTACTAGAAGAAAATGTGTTTATGCAGTATATTCTGCATGTAGCTGAATGGGAGTTCGTCAGGAATCCATGCAACGCCTATTTCGACGTGAAACATTTTACGCTGGCGCAGGCTGTAGCACCAGTGCACGACATTGTTAGGGATCGTTCAGGAAAAATCAAATATAGGTAGAAGCAGAAGCAGGGTGGGAGGCGGGGGGGGGGGGGGGGGGGGGGGTGGGGGGGGGGGGGGGGGGGGTGGGGGGGGGGGGGGGGGGGGGGGGGGGATGTGGCGAACAGTTTACGCCATTGTCCCCAAATATGTTTTCCCTGCCGAAATGAAAATTCTGACCAAACAGTAATTCATGTAAATATGTATTTCAGATTATAAATCAGAAAGAAAATAGACAGGCCTAGACCAAATTAGTCACGCACACTCATGTGACCATTATTCAACATGAACTCCCAAATCGCATGTTATCATATAAGGTGACTTTTTTTCGTCCATTCTTTAGATGAACATTAATTTAATACCATTACAGATGGTCGATATCCGTGTTTCCTTAACAAGTTAATTTACGTCAACAACTATTTATTCTGTCTATTTATTTGTTATGTGTGTAGTAGGAGGGGAAGGTGTTATAAAGTGAAAATTATCTTGTGCGGCTGGGGTCGAACCCAGGTCGCCTGCATGAGCGACGAACACTCTACCACGTCGCTATAAAAGCCGGGTTGTACCTAGACTAACATGCCATGTCTCTATATCATGTTTAACTTCTATTCTATTTTTCATTATCTGACATTTTTCATTTATTATGTTATTGTACGTAGACACCGATTGTGACAGAAATATATAGACGTATCATCCATTTGTACTTATTCAATTGCTATATCCAGACACTCAAGTTGTTAATGACACTATCTAGAGGAGCCATTTCATGCCATGTTGCACAGTAAATCACATTGAGCATTTGCGTTTTTGGAGCCAATGATATAAACGACGACATCTGGTGCTTTTACAAATTGGGAAGTCCTTGAAGTATATTGTAAAGTACAATATATCTCCCTGCCAACAATAGAAGTATGACTGCTGCTATGGAATGGCAAGACAAGACAAAACAATATCAAAATATCTAACTGAATGCACGAGTTTAAATCTTATATTATAATATAATTGTATTACTATTACAAGGTACTATATTCATATCCGGTGGCCATATTAGACTTACGTTATTGCCGATGCTGTCTAATGGTGTATATCAAGGTGTAATTACATGAGATATTTACTACACAAGTTAGTTATCAGGTAATATGATATTTGGTGGTCACCTTGGACTAATGCGATTGAAACATATGTCCAAATACATACCCAATGTATTGGAATAATTATATACCTAAATACAATATTGGTATGCAAATTCGCTCTGATATGATTGCAAGTATATAGTGTTTCTTATTTCAAGATACGGTTGCAAGTACATTGTAATATATTCATATATGGCTGCCATCTTGGACTTGTGTTATATAGATTAGTGTATAATTTCACATCAAAGTTACACAAAAACACACATTCATTGTTTTAAACACATAATTAAATCAAAGGACTGAAAGTCCAGAAATTCTGCGCAGTACGTGTGTGTGGATAAGCAATATGCTAAAAATTGGTTTGCATTCATTTTGATTGGGTCATAGAAGGGATCCAATCAATCAATCTAGCCTTCTGCTGAGTAGGACATCCTTACCATATGGTCGACCTACATGGTTCGGCCCTCTTGTACCATTTTGGCAAATGCAATGCTCGCCGATGAGAAAGCATACTCCTGAGGATAGGAACATAATCCTTGCATATACAGAAATTCTTAATGGGGCATAACAGGATTTAACTCTCAAGTACCAGGGGGCCGAAATGGTTGGTACATGAGGGCCAACCATGTAAGTGGGCATTCCGACAAGATGAATACCGATCGCTAAATACCCTTCGCTACTCCCTCCTACCTCCCCCTCAAAAATAAGAGAACAAATGTTTATTGCTGGTAACAAAGGCATATATTCAAATATGGTTTATATAATAGTGTAAATAGTCATTTTAGGTGTTGGAGTATCTATCCTGTTGTAACATGTTGCGCATATTAGCTCGCAAGTACCAGGGGGGCTGAAATGGTTGGTACATGAGGGCCAAACCATGTAAGTCAGCATTCCATTAAGGATGATGGATTGATTATTGGTGTTTAACGGCCTATCAACAGCCAGGGTCATGTAAGGCCGGGCCAACAGGATGGAGTGTCCTGAATTCAACCTGTAAAAAAAGTAAGGGAAAATTCCCCAAAATCAGAGCTCAATATTTACATAAACTATATATTCTGCCCTGAAATTAGAGTGCTGTGGATTGATTGATTGATTGATTATTGGTGTTTAACGGCCTATCAACAGCCAGGGTCATGTAAGGCCGGGCCAACAGGATGGACTATCCTGTATTCAACCTGTATAAAATGAGGGAAATTCCCAAAATCACAGCTCAATATTCACATTAACTATATATACAGCCCTGAAATTAGAATCTCCTGGCCTGGTGCCAGATCCATGCTGCACCAGAATCACTTAAGTCTTAGCTCACCCCAAAAGCAATATGATTAGCTTTTAATGCTATTACTTTCTTAATGGGGCATAACAGGATTTAGCTCTCAAGTACCAGGGGGCCAAAGTTAGTACATGATGGCCAAACTATGTACGTTGGCACTCCATAAAGGATGAACACCAATCGTTAAATTACCCTTCGCTACTCCCTCCTACATGTACCTCCCATGCAGTCTTGTTGAATGCACAGGAATGTTGGGGGGGGGGGGGGGGGGTGGGGTGGTTGGGGGGGGGGTGGAAGTTATTTTCACATACATGTACCATCAATCACTTCTTCTCCAAAACCAGATCTGCAATATCACTTCTTCTCTGAAACCAGATCTGCAGTGGAAAAAAAATAGATAAATAATATCAATAATTGGACAATATTCACGCAAACATGGAAATGAATTGTTAATTATTTAAATATATGTGACCATGTTTAACCACAGGTGCCAGACAATTTTATTAATGTACGTATATGTTTATAGTAGTATATGAATAAGGTAGACAGCGAGAATCCATTCACTAAACACGACAGAACAAAAAACAACAACACGCAGAGTGATTTCTCTTGGAAGAGTCGTCTAGGGGAAATCACTCTGCGTGTTGTATATGGGATTCCCCCCTTGCCTATTTCCTTTGATTTCACTGAACAGTTCACTTTTACACTAGTCTGTGTAGTATAATATCTGTGCCACAAATTTCTTGTTACGATATGCACCGCGATTGTAGTTCCCAATCAAACTCGCGATGTATCCTGTAGATGAACTCAGTAGCTGTGTTCTATTTATATCATACTTTCAGTTTCGATTCCAGGCAGGCTACCAGATAATGTTTTCTTGGTATGAATTAAATAAAATAGCTTCCACCACGCTGATTATTACAAAAATATTGTGCAATAGAAGATGAAGATAACTTATAATATAACAATAAATGTGGATATATTATCACAATAGAACCGATACAAATCTTACATATTCTTTGTGTTTATGGAATGGGTCGGCATAAAATGGCGGTCGGAAAATACTATACGGAGACATGCGGTTGTATCATTGCGCGTGAAAAAAAAAATTCTTCAAATGAATACATGCCAGTTTATATTATTATTATATCAGATAAACATTTTCTAATATAAATGTCGTGCAGAAAAAATAACAACACATGTATTACACGACACAATACAAATTATGTTAGCTCATATCAGAACTATTTTTCATGGCGTATATAGCGACGTATGTGTATCGGTCAGCATAACCCGCGAAAAGATATTATTATGCAACACCGACAGTTAATATTTGATAAAATAAGAAAGTTTTTTGAGAAATTATATAACTGTAGCGAAAAAAAATGTAGCTGGCGAAAAATATGAGTGAAACGTTCATAATGCACCGTTCACATTCGCATTCTTTAACATGGCGTAGGTAAAATTATGAACGTGCGTTGGCTGCTAAAAAAATCACTACGCGATCCTGCGAGACCTGGAAAATCCATTAAACAAACCTAAATTCAACCCACAGGGGCTTGAATAAAAACTTATATTCTTTGATATGACGAATTAGTGAAAGTATGTAAAATAGTCACATTTGGCGGCCATCTTGGATTTTTCTATATGCTGTTAAGGAATTGAATTTTAAAGTTGCCCGTTTGTGTCAACACGTTAATACATTCATTATGCTCTCTTAGATGGTTTAATTTCCTCCTGGAGATGCAATTATATCGCACAATAGATCTTGGTGGCAGCCATCTTGAATTTATGCAGATTTCTCCAAATGCTCAATGGTAACAGATTTGCATCAGTCGGATTCTAAAACTAGAAAGTCTACATAGGCAAAATCAGTAGTAAAAAACTTAAGTTATTCAAAACGAAGTTAAGCCCCAAAATCGGCCTTTGGCCGCCGGACTAAAAACAGAATTACGGAAGTTAATTTATTCTGCCGGAAATTCTTCGGCAAAATGGCGACAGTAGCGTGTAAACTTTGTACAATTTATGTAGTCGGACAAAAGGAGCGATAAACACTTTATTTTGATAGGCAAGTCACCCATTGTAACTCATACAGGCTATTTAATATAATTTCTGGCTTTGCACTGCTGGTTTAGCACCATTAGACGCGTATTTAGACAATAATCCACAGATTTCAAATCTTGAAATCAAGTCGCTACAGTAGGTATCTGTGAGGTCTGGCTGTAACGGTAGTGAAAGCCATAGTGCTATGTCTAGGTTGTACCCTTAAGGCAGTACAAATGTTCGATGTTCGGACTCCAACTTTATGTATACATGATATTTAAGTAGTTACGCCGGCGTGTAGTGCAGCATCAGTGATTTTGCTATTACCGAAACCGCAGTGAGCCCTCATTGTGACAGTCCCATGTATGGCACGCCGTTCTTATATTTATTCCCGAAACAAGATATATACTAAAAGATATGATATCTACTAAAATATATAAGATATCTACTAAACATATAAGATATCTTAATTAATTTGCATTTATATAAGATATCTTATAAACTTTAGTAGATATCTTATAAACTATATAAGATATCTCATAAAGTTTAGTAGATATCTTATATACTTTAGTAGATATCTAATATAAAATTTTATATAAGATATCTACTAAAGTTTATTAGATATCTTATAAACTATATAAGATATCTCATAAAGTTTTAGTAGTATCTTATATAATTTAGTAGATATCTATATAAGTTTATTGATATCTTATAAACTATATAAGATATCTTATAAACTTTAGTAGATATCTTATATACTTTATGATATATCTTATATAGTTTATAAGATATAATAAACTTTAGTAGATATCTTATATAAAATTTTATATTAGATATCTACTAAAGTATAGATATCTACTAAACTTTATGAGATATCTTATATAGTTTATAAGTATCTACTAAATTATACAAGATATCTACTAAAGTTTATAAGATATATTATATAAATGCAAATTAATTAAGATAACTTATATGTTTAATAGATATCTTATATATTTTATAGATATCTTATATCTTTTAGTAGATATCTTGTTTCGGGAATAAATATAAAGAACGGCGTGGTATGGCACGCCGTTCTTATATTTATTCCCGAAAACAAGATATCTACTAAACTTACTAGATATCTTATATATTATGAGATATCTACTAAAGTTTAGTAGATATCTTATATAGTTTATAAGATATCTTATATACTTTTTTTATAATGATATCTACTAAAGTTTAGTAGATATCTTATAAACTATATGAGATATCTCATAAAGTATATAATATATCTACTAAAGTTTAGTAGATATCTTATATTAGTTTATAAGATATCTTCTATATACTTTTTTATATAAGATATCTACTAAACTTTAGTAGATATCTTATATACTTTATGAGATATCTCATATAGTTTATAAGATATCTACTAAACTTTAGTAGATATCTTAAACTTTAGTAGATATCTTATATAAAAATAAGATATCTACTAAACTTTAGTAGATATCTCATATAATATATAAGATATCTAGTAAAGTTTAGTAGATATCTTGTTTCGGGAATAAATATAAGAACGGCGTGCCATACCCATGAGTCCGACAATCTTTCAAGTCACATGGATCGTCACATTTCCCGTGTCGGGTCATGACCATCATATGACCAGCCGCTATCTTGTGACGGAGGTACGACTTTGATAGTCACTTGTTTAAAAGGCACCGACACAGCGGCAGGTAGGTGGCGATCGACGGACATCCTTATATATAGCCATTCTTATATATTTTTGCCCACACTAGGCTATTTCAGGATTTGTAGATACAGCTGTCATTGTTGTAGCGGACGTTTTAGCATATAAGGTAACCAGTATTCGTGTATAACCACTACCCGTGCAACATGTCCATGTATGAATAACTTGTTGCTTGAGTGATACGTTGTAAACACTATTTTGAAAACGGTTTAAACATAGAGTATCATTATATCTATACAATTATTTTAAACTTCAATTTGTCTTTGTGTTGTTGTATTTAAAGGTACATGCCCACGTAGACATAGCACTATGGCTTTCACTGTCTATAGCAAAGAAAATAATAAATGAAAAAAGTCAGATAATGAAAAATAGAAGTTAAACATGATATAGAGACATGGCATGTTAGTCTAATGCCCACGCAGCAGGTTACACTGTACTACTACTTTTCATTTTCTGTCATGCCTTATATGAGCCATTTGTCTACCCACTAACGAGTTATTTTTAATTACAAATCGCATTTTATATGCCGCGACCAGAAAGGGTATTTATCCCGCCAACACAGTGCGTATGTGCCGTGAAACACGGTGCCGTGAAACATTTTTGATATCCAGTCAATACTATTTTTGCATTTTACAGCCATTTGTAAGTGTTGACGGGATAAATAGAATAGTAGGTTAGTGCAGTGAATGGAAAAATATATCTGGCGCGGCACGGACACGGGATGTGCTCGGCAGAGCCTCGCCCATTCCGTTTCCTGAGCCTTGCCAGATATGTTTTCCCATTCACGGCACTAACCTACTATTCTCTATTTTCCGACCTCGTGCTATTTTTACCAATACGCGTCACGTGACACGGTCAATCATATCACATCTTTGACATGCGCAGTGAAGTATCGGAAGTTGAGAAGAAAAATCTCTGTTCGAGTCCAAATCTAAATCTCCACGTAACTCTTTCCATTTGGTGATCTGGTCGCCAATATTAACCACTCTCTCTCTGTACTGCCTGTCCCTCAGACATTTCGTCTTTTTTTTGGCCGACGCCGTTTCATACAATTTCCGTCCTGGACGTTTCGACATGTTCATATTCTTGTTTACATATTGGGAAGCCTACTGGCACGCGTAGTGTACTGCGCATGCGCACCGCAAGCTGTGATGTGAAAGTCGTCGTCCCCGCACATTATCAAAATAGACTGTTATACCGCCGCGCGTCGCTAACAGTAAATTGATAATTAATAAATGATTATATTTGTATAGCAGGCACTCGTAATCTTTAGAACTGGCGGAATAGTGACAGAACTGGCGGAATAATGACATAATTATACACTTATTTAATTCCTATAATGCATCAGTCAATGTGAATCCCCGCACCCCCCCTCCGGGGGAGGGGCGGGGCTTTACCGGGGCATACACCGGGGCTTTTACCTTTCATGATGCCCCGCAGTGCGGGGACTTTACCGGGGCTTTTACAAATGGGCCGGGACACACCCCGGGGGCTTTACCGGGGTTTTAACCGGGCTTTACCTGGGCATACCCCGGGGCTTAACATTTCATGATGCCCCGCAGTGCGGGGCTTTTACCGGGGCTTTCACAGCAGCGAAAATATAAGCCCCGCTATTCCCCCGGAGGGGGGGTGCGGGGACTTACATTGACTGATGCATAAAGAACAGTTTGTGCCTACTGCGTGGGCATGTACCTTTAACATTTCTTTCTAAGAAATAACAAATTACATCCTGGTCTGGTTACTACATTTTGCGATAATTGTAAACGACCTCTGTATAATTTCTCTCATTTTATGGTCATTATTTGTGATACTGGCTGAGAAATGCGACCAAAATCATTGTTGCGAATTTTACGGACCCTTTTGCATTCACAGTCCGAATTAAATCTAATCATTTAGCTTCTTTAGTGTATGGAAAACACACGTATGCCCTGATCAGACTGTGCATATGCTCAGGCTGATCTGGGTCTACACTGGTCGCAAATGTACCTGTTTTCATCCAAGGGCCCATTTACTTTTAACATAAAAATTAATTGCAAAATTTCAACAAGTTTCATTATGATTATATTAGTATGATATATATCAGTGAATGTCATAGAGTAAATATGGTAAATTTGTGTATTGCATAATTATGTTCTTGCTTGGAATGGTGAGGTGAGTATCCGTTCTAGTTGGGCTGCTAGCAGAGAAAATGTACCTTACCAGGGGCGGATCCAGCATTTGAGGATCTTGAGGTAACTCTTGCAATCTACTCCCGTACCGTCCGTAGCTAGCTACGGATGGTACGGGAGTAATTGCAAGAGTTACCGTTCGCAACTAGGGGGTTGTCATATTTTCGAGCTCTTCGAAATGCACTTTCCTGTGTTTTACTGCATTTAAATTCAGACTTCAAGTGTGGTAAACTATGATCTATGTAAACTCTGTGGCTGAACAGGGGGCTTACAACCCCGGAACCCCCCCCCCCCCCCTCCAGATCCGCCCCTGCTTATGACATTTACAACAATGGGAGATGTATCAAAAGGAACTAGCTAGCTGGTACATGTATTATTTCGGGCAAGGTATTCCACTGTTTCAGTCTAGTTACTGGGTCGATCCTTTCAATAGCGAAGTACCGTAATAACCCCAAATGTTCGGACACAATTTATTGTAGGCAACACATAAATGTTTCCGACAACAAAGAGTGTCCCAATTGTTAGGGTTAGTATGGTTGTACTGATGTATCACAATAATAATATATTGGGATACAATTTGTTTTGAAAATAGGGGTTTTCCAAACGTATGGAGTCTGAATATTTAGGGTTATTACGGTTAGCGGTTAGTCATATTTATTTAACTAGTATTTTTTATGTATTTTGTATTGTAGACATGAAGCTGTTACTTGTTTTATTGGCGGTGGGAGCGTCGTGGGCGACCAGGTTGGATGTCAGGAATCTGGAGATCTTCGCCCCGCAGTCCGAGGAACTGATTAACTTCATCAACAACCAGGCCAGCGGAGCTCATTGGAAGGTAAATATGCTACTCGGTGTTTAACCCTTTCACCCATAAGTAACTGGAATGGACATTCCCATGTTATCTTTCAGACTATTCCATTTATCAGATCAGGGTATTGTATACACGAATGCTATAAGCCACATGTCTCTGGTCACTACCACAAATAAGGCAATGTTTACCAGTAGCCTATTTCACCAACATTGCAAAGTATACTTTAAGGGAGAAATTTTCTTTTTTAGGATAAATTTTTAGCCGGGTTTTTTACAAAAAATCCCGGCTATTTGATTGGCGAAAGCCTGTCGGGCAGCGTCCAGTTTTCTGTTAAATCTCCATTTCTCTGTTAGTGTACAACCCAGGACCACCAAACTTTGACAGCTTCATAAGCTAGCGGTGCCCACCAGATACCACTATCCAACGTGTGACCTTTTTTTTACCTTCACCTATTTTTTCCGCGTGAACGACAGTTTCAACGTTAAGTTTTCCTGTTTACAATGGTAAGTTTTCATGTTATAAGGCAAGATATAAAAGCAACATCAGACGACAGTTGTTGTGAGTAGCGGTCTAAGGGTTGAAACTATCTCTCAATCAGTCATCAATCAACCAATCGATCATCAATCAATAAATGTGGCTGGGACTTGGAAAATGGGGCTTATAGTATTTGTGACAAGTGTAGCTCCTGATCACACAGCACAGTCCTGCCTGATTTTATCATTTATACTGCTTGTTAGAAGCATGACAGTTGTTTGATTGATGGAATGGCGAACTGAGTAGATCCTGATCCGGATCTGCGCTGGTCGCAAACCCATAAGCTCCATTTCTCCAGTCATAGCCACAAATCATTTCTGATGAAGAATAAGGAAAACATTTAGAATGTTTTATCAGTAAAATGGTGTATCCTCCTATTGTAATGGTTTATCGCATGCACATACAACATGTACACTGTATACATGTAACTATATCAGGCTCCAGATAAGCTTTGTGTCTAAAGCGTACTATACCCAAAATTGTGTATTTTACAAATGGATTATTGAGTTTTTCATTACTGAATAGGGAACAAATGATAAAAAAATATAACAAATTGAAACATTCACTTAATTCAGCTGCAAGAAGCAAACACCGTTACCGTTTGCTTTTTGCAGCTCAACTAAGTGAATTTTCAACTTTATGACAGTATTTTCATTACTCAATTTGAAAATCAATGCGTATTTTCACTTTGCTGTGCGTATTTTGGACTCCCACTTTTGATAATCAATGCGTATTCAGCTAAAATAAGTGCGTACAATATGCCAATACGCACCTTATCTGGAGCTCTGTACTATATGACATTGTGATTTCTATGTCCTGACTTGTGTTACCATAGTACATGCGTTATCTAGCCATATCTAGATAAAACACTTATCAGTGATTGTCTGAAGTACACCGGTCCAGTTTCATATCTGATTATATCCTGTCTCATAAAGATACACGTATACATGTGTATGACCCACACTTTATGCCCCCACCAATTTCTTTGGGAACTGATGATGGGCATTATGTTTTAGCCTCATCCATCAGTGATTCTATATTTTATGTACATCTGTAGCCTATTTCATCAACATTGCAAAGTATACTTTACTAGCAAAGTATACTTTGAGGGAGCAATCATTGTTTTTTCCGAAATGCATTATTTCATATAGAACTAACAAATGCATATATTTCAAGATTAAAAGTATGCAGAATTATTATACTGAATTTATTACATTATCACAGCCAAATTGGCTGTGATAATGTAATAAATTCAGTATAATAAAAATTAATAAATTTATCATAAAATTGAAAATTTCTCCCTCAAAGTATACTTTGCTACTAAAGTATACTTTGCAATGTTGATGAAATAGGCTACTGGTGTCCCGGTGTAATTTACTGACAAATCACACAATTTATATGGGAAATTATTTTTTGTTCAGTAAAGAATTTAAGCTATGTATAATACCAATCCATTAAGAAAACAGTATTTACAATTCTTGTTATGTGTGTTTAGTTATTATTTTCTGTTGTTGGCATACGTATGGTGCACCAAATGGGCATGTCCCGATCATCAATCAGCACAGTTCACAAGCCCGTAATTCTCAAATCTTGTCCATTTGTACTTTACTATACATTGCATCTGAATTAAAATAGTTTAACATTGACATTAAACTTATTCTGCAATAAATTTGCCTTTTGTTCTCAAAAATACTGACGTTAATGTATCTGTCCCGCAAAATCGAATCATTACCGTTACGCTGAACAAAAAATGTAAAATCAGAGTAACCTCCCTTTCCTACCCTCAGCTACTAATGCAATGAACACTGTTTATGGGCGCCCGATTTATAAATAAACACGGTGGTAACACAACTTAAGTCATTGCCGAGAACGAGGCCGGTCTGTATTCGGAATTTTAAGGTTACACATTACATGCATCATTACCGTTCGGGGTTTATACACGTCCATATGTATGTATGTCGACTGAAACGAAAATGGGTAGATAGACACACTTACAACGTTGCCTTTGCATATTCTACCTTCATGATGCGTTGTATACAGAGGGGTGAAAAATCGGAGTTTTTAAAGAAAAATCATTACCGTTACGGTCATTTCCGTTACAAAATTGTGTAACGGTAATGACGATCGTGTAACGGCAATGATAAATTACCATACTAACCAGTCAGTTCATGCGTCAATTAGATATAAACCAGGTCCGATCAGTTGTCGGTCAGTAATGGCACATTTATTCAGACCTACAACATTTATATATCAAGATTTAATTAGTAAAAGCTCTGAAAAAACAAAAAACAGACACAGCTTCAAGGAGTGTGGGTTTCTATTGGCAATCACATTAAAAGTAAACACTAACTTGAAGTTATATTGTACAGCATATTCAAAGTATAAATATGTTTGTTATACATTTGTATATGCTGTATTAGTATTTTAAATAAATGGAAAGTCATTACCGTTACGTTTTGTCATTACCGTTACATAATCATTTCCGTTACGCCCATATTTTTGGAGGCTGTGCTATTAATTAAATGTAGCTTTATAACGATGTTTGGTACATGTGGTAAAATACGGCATTCTGTTACATGCCAAGCTATTTTGTTTTGCTTAACTTTACTGATTCATATTAAATACATGTTGTTGGGTTACCATAAATGAGAAATTCCACGACTTGCTACTAAATGTCTCTGTTTCAAACTAATACAATTAGCTTACCATATTCTTGACACTTTTCTAAATAGATGCCCCTTCAGTTTTATGCCGTTTTGAAAAAGAAAATAAAAAAAATGTAAATGTAAAGCTATATTTACGTCATGTAAATGTACGTAACGGAAATGACATTTCTGAGACCCCTGGTCCCTTGAAGTGGAAATAAAATATATAAAATGACGAGAACAATTGGCTATATATACTATTATAAATGTAACAACTGGACTGTCACCCAATGGAATAAACACAGTTTAATGAATTATTGGTTCTACATCGAAACTAGAAAAACGGCACCAATATGTACATAAAATATAGAATCACTGCCATATGAGCATCCATCCATGTGTTTGGCTGGTTTTAATGAGAATTTCCATCTGGGCGAAATGTTTTTCAACAAAAGGTACGATAAATTAATAAAAGGTTTTAATGATAATAAACAAATTATAAAAGAATGTAGTATTTGCAGTATATATGACAGCTATATAGACATAAAATATCCCCCCCACCCTCCAAAATACCACCAGTCATAAATGCTAACTCTTATTTATTTTTTTCTACAATAAAAGGTGTGATCATTTAACAAATAATATGTAGTATTTGCAGTGTATGACAGCTATATAGACATAAAATATTCAAATCCACTTCCACATACCATACTTTTTATTAAAAGTTCTTATCTGTCTGTCCAGGCGGAGGCTGGGGGTATACGTGAGCCCCTGCTCACTTTCTCTAGTTATTTGGCCAACTAGTTGTAGAGCTAGTTGTATAGATTTAATTAACCCTTTCACCCCTAAGTAACTCGAATGAATTTTGATATGTTAATTTTGCAACCAATCCAATCATCACAAAATGATTTTCAGACTAGTCCATTTATGAAAAAATGGGTGTTCGTCTTATTAAAAATATTAAAATTACTTGCAAAAAGTGTAGATCCTGATGATTTGGATCTGCACTTTTTGCCAATACCGCTATACAGGCCTGTGGTGTTGAAAGTGTTAATAGATACTGCCAGTGGGGGAATTTGAGATTATTTGTTTTTCTTGTTTGATTCAGCACTGTTTGCACGTACCTGGGGCCCGTTTCACTAAACTTCTTACGACTAAAATGTCCAAATTTAGGATCGTCTGGAGATTTCAATTGATGGATTTACATTTATTGAGCATAGGCTGCATATGCAGCCTATGCTCAATAAATGTAAATCTAATAATTGTTTACAAGAAAACATTGTTAATGTGACATTTACATGATAATGTTGCACATACGAACATTTTAGTCGTAAGAAGTTTAGTGAAACGGCCACTGATGCCTATGACCTTGCTGCTGAATGGACATAAACTCAATTGACCAATCAATCAATCAACTTGCAGGCTGGTCACAACTTTGTGAACATGCGACGTGAGGATGTATTGCCGTATGTGAAGCTGATGTGTGGTGTCAGACCGGGTGGACCAACCCTGGAGCCAATCCACCATGAGGTCACTGACCTGCCCACCAACTTCGACGGCCGCACTGCCTGGCCAAACTGCCCCTCCCTGAAGGAAGTCCGCGACCAGGCCGCATGTGGATCTTGCTGGGTAAGGTCATGGTCATCTGTGAGTCTAGTAACAATATGAGCAGACCAGGTACACAGTAGAAATAGAAATATGTGTTTCATATTGTTGTCAGGCATTCGGTATGCCGCTTAACCCTTACAGTGCTGAAATCATTTATTCTCTGCTGTTTGTTTTCTTTTTACCATTTTTCTCATGAAACACACGATTTGACAATACATTACTTTAGCATGATTCAAAGCACTGTGAAACTATGCTTTAATTTAAAAAGAAGGTAATATATGAAACAACAGCAGGCAATTTTCATTTCCCACATTCTGACGGTTTTAATTGCTATGAACATACCTTGTGCATATTAGAAATACAAGCATGCATGTTGCTATCAGGCATTCAGTATGGCAAGAAAGACTTGAATATACTTCATACATAGTAGAAAGAGAAGCATGTGTCTCGTGTTGCCTTCATGTATTGATTTGGTGTGAAAGCAATAACGAACATACCTTGTACATAGTAGAAACAAAGCAAGTCTTCTGTTGCCTTCAGACATTTTGTATGTTGAACAAATTATGAACATACCTTGCAGGCCCGTACGTAGGGGTGGTTCCTCTTAATCCGCCGAGGTCTGTCCTTGGATGTGTAAACATTTTTTTTTGCAACTCCGGTCCTTCGCGCCGTTGATACGGGCCTGCCTTGTGCATAGTGGAAATACAAGCATGCATCTCATGTAGCAGCCTTCAGACCTTTGGTACATGTATGCCACAAACATAATTGTGTAAACACCTTGGGGCCGTTTCACGAAACTTCGTACGACTAAAATGTTTGTAAGTGCAAATTTAGGAACGTCTGGAAATTTCAATGGATGGACTTACATTTATTGAACATAGGCTGCCTGTGCTCAATAAATGTAAATGCATTAATTGTTTACAAGAAAACATGGTTAATGTGAAATTTACAGACTATTCACGTACAAACATTTTACTCGTACAAGGTTTAGTGAAACGGCCCCTGGTTTGCCCCTCAGATACATCATTGGCATTCTTGTATGTGAGAGTTGAATTTGGTTATACCTCTTATATGAGTAATATGATTATTCCTAATCTTATTGCTTTTAGGGGAAGGGGCCAAGTGACTTTGGTGTGGTATCGACCTGGCACCAGGTCAAGTTATTCTAATTTCAGGACTGAATGTGTATTTATTTTGATGTAAATATTCTATTTTGTGATTTTTCCCCCCATTGCAGCAGGTTGAATGCAGGATTAAATCTGTTGGCCCGGCTTTAAATGATCTTAGCTGTTGATAGACCATTAAACACCATTAAATAAACAAAACCTTGTACATACTAGAAATACAAGCACGTGTCTCGTGTTTCCTTCAGGCGTTCGGGATGGTGGAAGCGGGCACAGACAGGATCTGTATCCAGAGTAAGGGCCAGGTGAACGCTCATCTTTCTGCCGAAGACCTTAACTCGTGCTGTCACACCTGTGGAATGGGGTAAGTGGGTCACAGAGACAGAATAGTGTCAGTTACTTACTTACATTGCAAGGCAGTGACACGGCATTATACATGCCAATAGCGGTGTCTAAAATAATGCCGGACCAAGTTTAAACAACATTTGATTGTGTCTAATTCGATTTTTTCTGCAGAATGTTCTGACTAACTGCATAAGTAATGCTGGTAAATTTGGTATTGGCGGAGACCGCAGTCGTATTGATGAAAGATGAGATTTACCCGACCCCTCATGGGCACCGTCATTAATCCAGTGTAAACAATAGACCACGTGATCCCATACCCTGTATCAGTCATCATTCACATGGTAAATGCACAGTTGACTGAAAATAAATCGCATGTCAGTATTGTCTCTAATATAAATGTAAGGTCATCAACATACAGGCGGGGATCCAGGATTTCTGGTTTGGGGCGGAACTTCTTACTTGAAATAGTTTACTATGTTTTTTAACGAGTGGTTTCGACCGAGCAGAGGTCTGGAGATTGCTAGGGGGTCCGGGGGCATGCACCCCCAAAATTTTTTGATATCTCAGAGCTCCAGTTAAGGTGCGTAATTTTATCAACTTTGGGGAGACTTTCGTTATTTCTTCGCCAAAATTGACAAGTTGGGAGTGCTTTAGAATCGTCTCGATGAGACGATTCTAAAGCAATCCCAACTTGCCATTTTTTGTGAAGATTTAAGAAAAATACTCGGAAAATTTGGAAAACTGGAGCTCTGTATCTACCTTCCACTTCCTGCGTTCTGGTGCATTTTAGGGCAAAACAAATCTTTACTCACCAAATTTTGGGGGGTTGTGGGCGCGTGCTGGGTCCACCGCCCCTGAATCTGCCCTTGACGTAGTAAATCAGTACCTGAGTATAACAAGTCACCTGAAATATTTGTAAATATACATCATTCAACATCACAGTGCCGTTTACCGGGTTAAAAAGTACATTGTGAATGTGATATAGCACTAGTTTTGTCACTCCGCCTTACCCACAAACAGGCATCGAAGTCGACGGCCTCTGAAAATATTAATGATGTTTACAGATATGCCGTACAACAACTAGGTAAATTAATTAAAAAGGTGCATATTGACGTATTTTACACACTTAGTTTCGCACAATACGCATTGATTATCAGAAGTGGGAGTACAAAATACTCACAGCAATGTGCAAATACGCATTGATTTAGTTGAGTAGTGAAAATACAGTAATGTTGAAAATTTACTTAGTTGGGAACAAATGATAAAAAATAAAACAATTTAAAAATTCACTTATTTGAGCTGCAAAAAAGCTTTTTGCAGCTCAAATAAGTGAATTAAAAAAGCTTTTTGCAGCTCAAATAAGTGAATTTTTAAATTGTTTTATTTTTTATCATTTGTTCCCAATTTAATATGGAAGAAAATCAATATTACATTTGTAAAAGTAAAATATTTGAAATCCGAGGGTATAATACAAAACTTATCTGGAGCTCTGATCAGGTGATTGTTTCTGGCACCTGTGGGTCAATGCATAGCACGTTACCTGATAAACTGGAATGACACTGTCGTATGACTGGTGGATACTCTGTGACAACTGTTTATACAATGTCTCCTAGATGCAATGGTGGTTTCCTGTCGGGAGCGTGGGAATACTTCAAGCATGACGGTCTAGTCACTGGCGGACAGTACAATTCCAAGCAGGTAAGTCAATATAATCATGTTTGGGCCACCTGGGCTGCCAAAAACAGGCCCTTTTTCAGGTTTTTCTGATAATCATTTGAGACATCATGCCATGTGATTTTGTACCTAAGAACATTTGTGATTTTTCAATTCAATTCCACATTTGCTATGAGAATTTTGTCAACTTCCGATGTTATTTACTGAAACTATCTTAAATTTTGTAAATATTTTTCACGAAATATCGCACATGTTCTTAGGTACAAAATCACATAGCTTGTCTCATTTATTATCATTAGTATTTCCCCAAGCCTATTTTATCGTGCCGCCGTGCCATACGTGATTTTGCTGGCACCATGTCCGAATGTAGTGACCCAATGCTGCTCAAGAGAATTGTAAAAAAAAATAAAATGCAATAACAATTTTGTGTGTCTGCTGTTTATTTTCTATTTTCTGTTTTTTCTCATTTAGAACATGTTTCAACAGCACTTTAGAATCATTTCCCATGGATTTCAGGGCTGTATGCCGTACTCCATCAAGGCGTGTGACCACCACGTGGTCGGACACCTGCAGCCATGTGGGGAGGTTGGCCCCACCCCCAGGTGTGAGAAGAAGTGCGAGCCCAGCTACAACCGCACCTTCAGCGATGATCGCCATTACGGTAGGTATTGTTAAAGGTCCGGGTCGCAGGTATTTGCAGAAAATGATGAAACAAATTACATGTAGTAAAAATAGTATAATTATAATTATGTTATTGTTCATATATTGGATTTTTAAGGAATAAGGGAGCGCTAGTGACCGCAGCATTTAGTTCCTGATAAATCCAATATATGAACAATAACATGTTTATAGTTCAACCCGGTGTACAATGCAATGTCCCATCCGCGTATTGATTATCCATTTCCTGTCGAACAGTTCATCACTAAATCTGGTACTATGCAACTTATTTGGGTGAAACGTCGCTATATGTGAAATAAGTGGAACACAATGCTGCCCAGCGATTGGCTTAGAAAGTGCGAACTATAAGGTTGTAGTAATTTCCAATAACCTCCGAAGCGAAGCACATTTAATACACATTGTTTTAAAGTCACTCTTTTTATTAGCTCACCTGAGCGAAGCTCATGTGAGCTATTGTTACCGCAATGTGTCCTTCGTCCGTCGTCGTCCGTGAACATTTTCAAACGTCTTCTCCTCGGTAACCATTGGGTCTATAGTCACCAAACTTCATGGTCATGGTCCTTAGGTAGGGGGATTACAAAATTGTTAAAATCACGTCATTACGTAATCCAAGATGGCCGCCGTCTAAAAATAGCACAAATTCTTAAAAAATCTTCTTCTCAAGAACCGCCAACCGGATTTCGACAAAACTTGGTAGAAATGATCGATGTACATTGCTCTTTCAAAGTTGTTAAAATGGTGACCCTGGGGTCAAAAATGGGCGTGGCCCGTGGGGTCAAATTTTATTTTCGACTGAATATGGTCATTTCATATATCAAATTGAAGGTATCAATGAGGCGATCACTCTGGTGCATTTTTTGTCGAAATCGGATTGTTATGTCATCCAAGATGGCCGCCGAAAGGTCAAAAGGTCGTTCTTTTATTAGAGATTTCAAAATTCTTCTTCACATGAACCGCTTGGCCCATGGTAGCCAAACTTAAAAGTTATGGTCCATGGGTGAAGCCTTTTCAGATTTGTTAAAATGGTGGAGGTCATCGCTAATCCAAGATGGCCGCCGTCTAAAAATAGCATAAATTCTTAAAAAATCTCTTCTCATGAACCGCTTGCCGGATTTCGACGAAACTTGGTAGGAATGATCGATGTACATTGCTCTTTCAAAGTTGTTAAAATGGTGATCCCGGGGTCAAAAATGGGCGTGGCCCGTGGGGTCAAATTGGGGTCAAATTTTATTTTTGACTGAATATGGTCATGTCATATATCAAATTGAAGGTATCAATGAGGCGATCACTCTGGTGCAATATTTGTCAGAATCGGATGATTATGTCATCCATGATGGCCACCAAAAGGTCCATTTATTCAAGATTTTGAACGTCTTTTTCTCAGGAACCACAGGGCCGATGCTGGGTGAAGCATTTTCAGATTTTGTAAAATGAGAGTCATCGCTTAATCCAAGATGACCGCCATCTAAAAATAGCACAATTTTTTTAAAACACATGAACTCAATGTCACATTCTCCTCTGGTGTTCATGGAGTCAGGTGAGCGAATTAGGGCCATCATGGCCCTCTTGTTAAATTTTCGACCATGTGGTCGAAAATTTAATAAAAAGAGTGACTTTAAAACAATGTGTATAAGGTTGTATATTTGCATTGTATTTCTGAACCCAATTGTACATATGTGGCTGTGATTGGAGAAATGGGGCTTATGGGATTTGAGACCAGTGTTGTTCCTGATCAAATGACACACTTCTGTAGCCTGATAACGATCTATATTGCTTGTTAGAAGCATGTCGGGTGTTTCATGGACAGAATCTGCTTTATCTGATCAGGATCTACACTGGTCGTGAAGCCCATAAAACCCATTTCTTCAGTCACAGTCACATATGAGTGGCCTGAACAAATTGGGATTGTTAATTTGTTTTTACAAAAATAAGAAATAACTAGCGTGGTGATCAGTGGTTGCTAATTTAGGCCACAAATAAAAGTATGTTGGTTCTCAGATACCACCTGATTTTCTTCCTTTAATATTAAATAGGGAACAAATGATAAAAAAAAGCAGCTCAACTAAGTAAATTTCAACTTTATTACAATATTTTCATTACCAATTTGAAAATCAATGCATATTTTCACATTGGTGCGAGTATTTTGTACTCCCACTCTTGTGAGTGTGTATTCTACTAAAAATAAGTGCGTAAAATACTACAATACACACTTTATCTGGAGGTCTTCCACCAGTTTCAGATTCTTTTTCATGTTTAACCCATCCTACGCTGTTGACGGAAATTGCCGTCTGTTGTTTTTAATTTTTGCTTTAATTCTTAACAAAAAACTGGTTTTGACAGCACATGAGAATCGTCTCCACTGGAGAATCGTCTCCACTGGAGACGATTCTCATGTGCTGTCAAAACCAGGTTTTTGTCGAGAAATATTGAAAATAAAACATTTCCAGCAGACGACAACATTTAATTCAGCGTAGTAAGGGTTAAAGAGGTTATATAGCTTCATATACATATATGTGAACCACAAGTTCAATTGACTGGCGACTTGGAAAAAAAATCAGACGCAATGATCTCATACAAAACAAGAGCTGTAGGAGAACAGCATAGCTCGACTACGAGGGTTGTCGATGTACACATAGCTTGACAAAGAAGGTGGCTGCGGCCTGCATAAAAATCTTAAACCATATTTAAAGTGAAATCTCTCTAACCCGGACACCCTGGGGACCTCCCAGGGTGTCCGGTTTAGAGAGGTTTAACTGTAGCATAGAAGAAACATGTACTTGATATACATTGCAGCCAAGAGCACGTATTCAGTCAGGGGTGTGAAGGACATTATGACAGAGATCATGACGAACGGTCCAGTCGAGGCGGCATTCACCGTTTACCAGGACTTCCTCACTTATAAGTCGGGTACGTGAACCAGTGAACATTTGCAATTTTTTTATTTGTATTCTTCATATGCTGGGCTAACTCGAGTCACCTGTTTCAGGCAAAAATAAGAAAAATTGCGAAAATGAATACGTTTACAAAATTTACAATATTTTTCATAAATAAAGCCAAAAGTTGTAAAAAATAAATAATAAAAATATAACATTTCCGAATGTCCTCGGAATTTTTTGGTCAACTTTTGACACCATTTACTGAAAATATTGTACACATATTTCATGATATTACGCAGATGTCCGAAGGTACAAATTCATATGGCGTGTCTCATATTTAAATTTAACATGAAACTTCCCAGGATTGCTGATGAGTAGATTCAAAGCTGACATGCAAATGCAATATTTAGCCAACATACATGCACGTTTATGATGACGGAAAAGTGGAATTCAAATAAGCTGTTTTTGTGACATGCCTCTTCGGAGGTATCATCATAGACCCAGTGCCTTTAAGTGGTATTCCGTATGTGATGGGTTAACCCATTTTATGCTGAGGATATGCCATTTTGATTGGGGAAAATCATAAATATTTTCTTTAAATGTGCTTAGACGTATATGTCACGATCACCATTTGAACCGTCTCATCGAGACGGTTCAAATGAGTGGTCACAACATATACTTGAGAAATAACAGAAATAAACTACATGTATTTTAAAAAATTAATTCCCGTAAAGGTGTATTCCGCATGTAACGGGTTAATGAGAGTCTCCGATATTTCAGGCGTCTACCACCATGTTACCGGACCCCCGCTGGGTGGACATGCCATCAAGATTCTTGGCTGGGGAACTGAGGACAGTAAGTTCACCTTTTCTTCCATTTTCTCCAAGAATTTTATACACTGCAATAACCCTAAATATTTGATACAATTTATTCTGAGAAACATAAACAATTATATGGTTTCCCACAACAAAGATTTCCACAATGTTTCTGGTCAGTATAATTGTCCTCGGGGTTGCTTTACTAAACTTGTTAAACTGTACGGCTAAAATGTTTGTAAGTGCAAAATTATGATAATCTGTAAATTTCACATTAACAATGTTTTCTTGTAAACAATTGATGAATTTACATTTATTGAGCATAGGCTGCATATGCAGCCTATGCTCAATAAATGTAAATTCATCAATTGCAATTTACAGATGATCCTAAATTTGCACTTACGAACATATTAGTTGTATTAAAGAAGTTGTATAGTGAAACGGGCCCCTGGTTTATCACAATAACAATGTATTTGAATATTTTCCTAAAACAAACGGTGTCCAACTATTTAGGGTTATTATTGTAAGCTCAATTGTGAGATAATGTGTGACAATGCCAGTTACATTTGGCTGATGGCAATTCTGACCAGTGTAGACCCAGATCTTCGTGCAGTGCTTATGGACTTAGTCCCCTGCTTCCACTCACACAGGCATTATCTGACAGTAGCCTATTTCACCAACACTGCAAAGTATACTTATCTAGCAAAGTATACTTTGAGGGAGTAATCATTTGTTTTTCCCGAAATGCATTATTTCATATAGAACTAACGACTGCATATATTTGATGATTAAAAGTATGCAGAATTATTATACTGAAATTATTACATTACAAAATGGCTGTGATAATGTAATCAATTCAGTATAATAACAAGAGCTGTAGGAGAACAGCATAGCTCGACTACGAGGGTTGTCGATGTACACATAGCTTGACAAACAAGGTGGCTGCGGCCTGCATAAAAACTTTAACCAAGGTTGACTAAAAAACTTAACCAAGGGAAATTAAGTAAGTAATTCAAGGTTAAATGTAGGTCAATGACAGATATAGGTCAGGGGTTATTGATGTACATCACTAGGAGATGAAGTTTTCCAAGTATGGTTGCTGTATGCCCAGGAGTATTCCATATACAAGCTTGACTAAAAACCTTAACCAATGGGAAATAACTAAGTAATCCAAGGATAAAAGTAGGTCAATGTCAAATACAGGTCAGGGATTATTGATGTACATCACTAGGAGACGAAGTTGTCCAAGTATGGTTGATGTAGGCCCAGGAGTATTCCATATACAAGCTTGACTATAAACATTAACCAAGTAATTCAAGGTTAAATGTAGGTGAAGGTAAAATATAGGTCAGGGGTTATTGATGTACATCCCTATGAGAAAAAGTTATCCAAGTATGGTGTCTGTATGCACAATAGTATTCCATATACAAGCTTGACTAAAAACCTTAACCAACAAGGTTGACTAAAAACCTTAACCAAGGGGGATTAACTAATTAATTCAAGGTTAAATGTAGGTGAAGGTGAAATATAGGTCAGGGGTTGTTGATGTACATCACTAGGAGATGAAGTTGTCCAAGTATGGTTGGTGTAGGGCCAGGAGTATTCCATCTACAAGGTTGACTAAAAACCTTAACCAAAGAGAATTAACTAAGTAATTGAAGAGGAAATGTAGGTGAAGGTCAAATATAGATCAGGGGTTATTGATGTACATCACTATTAGAAAAGGTTGTCCAAGTATGGTGTCTGTATGCACAATAGTATTCCATGTACAAGTTTGAGTAAAAACCTTAACCAAGGTTGACTAAAAACCTTAACCAAGTTGTCCAAGTATGGTTGGTGTAGGGCCAGTAGTATTCCATATACAAGCTTGACTAAAAACCTTAACCAAGGGGAATTAACTAAGTAATTCAAGAGGAAATGTAGGTCAAGGTCAAATATAGATCAGGGGTTATTGATGTACATCGCTATGAGAAAAGGTTGTCCAAGTATGGTGTCTGTATGCACAATAGTATTCCATGTAGAAAGCTTGACTAAAAACCTTAACCAAGGTTGACTAAAAACCTTAACCAAGAGGAATTAACAAAGTAATTCAAGGTTAAATGTAGGTCAAAGTCAAATATAGGTCAGGGGTTGTTGATGTACATCACTAGGAGATAAAGTTGTCCAAGTATGGTTGGTGTAGGGCCAGGAGTATTCCATCTACAAGCTTGACTAAAAACCTTAACCAAAGAGAATTAAGTAAGTAATTCAAGAGGAAATGTAGGTCAAGGTCAAATGTAGGTCAAGGTCAAATATAGATCAAGGGTTATTGATGTACATCCCTAGGAGATGAAGTTTTCCAAGTATGGTGGGTGTAGTGCCAGGAGTATTCCATATACAAGCTTGACTAAAAACCTTAACCAAGGAGAATTAACTAAGTAATTGAAGAGGAAATGTAGGTCAAGGTCAAATATAGATCAGGGGTTATTGATGTACATCCCTATGAGAAAAGGTTGTCCAAGTATGGTGTCTGTATGCACAATAGTATTCCATGTACAAGCTTGACTAAAAACCTTAACCAAGGTTGACTAAAAACCTTAACCAAGGGGAATTAACTAGGTAATTCAAGGTTAAATGTAGGTGAAGGTCAAATATAGGTCAGGGGTTGTTGATGTACATCACTGGGAGATAAAGTTGTTGAAGTATGGGTGGTGTAGGGCCAGGAGTATTCCATGTACAAGGTTGACTAAAAACGTTAACCAAGGGGAATTAACTAAGTAATTCAAGAGGAAATGTAGGTCAAGGTCAAATATAGATCAGGGGTTATTGATGTACATCACTATGAGAAAAGGTTGTCCAAGTATTGTGTCTGTATGCACAATAGTATTCCATGTAGAAAGCTTGACTAAAAACCTTAACCAAGGTTGACTAAAAACCTTAACCAATGGGAATTAACTAAGTAACTGAAGAGGAAATGTAGGTCAAGGTCAAATATAGATCAGGGGTTATTGATGTACATCCCTATGAGAAAAGGTTGTCCAAGTATGGTGTCTGTATGCACAATAGTATTCCATGTACAAGCTTGACTAAAAACCTTAACCAAGGTTGACTAAAAACCTTAACCAAGGGGAATTAACTAGGTAATACAAGGTTAAATGTAGGTGAAGGTCAAATATAGGTCAGGGGTTGTTGATGTACATCACTGGGAGATAAAGTTGTTGAAGTATGGGTGGTGTAGGGCCAGGAGTATTCCATGTACAAGGTTGACTAAAAACGTTAACCAAGGGGAATTAACTAAGTAATTCAAGAGGAAATGTAGGTCAAGGTCAAATATAGATCAGGGGTTATTGATGTACATCACTATGAGAAAAGGTTGTCCAAGTATGGTGTCTGTATGCACAATAGTATTCTATGTAGAAAGCTTGACTAAAAACCTTAACCAAGGTTGACTAAAAACCTTAACCAATGGGAATTAACTAAGTAACTGAAGAGGAAATGTAGGTCAAGGTCAAATATAGATCAGGGGTTATTGATGTACATCCCTATGAGAAAAGGTTGTCCAAGTATGGTGTCTGTATGCACAATAGTATTCCATGTACAAGGTTGACTAAAAACCTTAACCAAGGTTGACTAAAAACCTTAACCAAGGGGAATTAACTACATAATTCAAGGTTAAATGTAGGTCAAGGCCAAATATAGGTCAGGGGTTGTTGATGTACATCACTAGGAAAGTTGTCGAAGTATGGTTGGTGTAGGGCCAGTAGTATTCCATCTACAAGGTTGACTAAAAACCTTAACCAAAGAGAATTAACTAAGTAATTCAAGAGGAAATGTAGGTGAATGTCAAATATAGACCAGGGGTTATTGATGTACATCCCTATGAGAAAAGGTTGTCCAAGTATGGTGTTTGTATGCACAATAGTATTCCATGTACAAGCTTGACTAAAAACCTTAACCAAGGTTGACTAAAAACCTTAACCAAGGGGAATTAGCTAAGTAATTCAAGAGGAAATGTAGGTCAAGGTCAAATATAGATCAGGGGTTATTGATGTACATCACTAGGAGATGAAGTTGTCCAAGTATGGTGGGTGTAGGGCCAGTAGTATTCCATATACAAGGTTGACTAAAAACCTTAACCAAGGCATGACTGTGACGCCGACGCCGGGGTGACAACAAAAGCTCTACTTATTCTTCGAATAGTCGAGCTAAAAATGAATAAATTTATCCTTAAATTGAAAATTTCTCCCTAGAAATATACTTTGCTAGATAAGTATGCTTTGCAATGTTGGTGAAATAGGCTACAGATTACACATATATGTAGCATGATCTGGATCAACACTAGTACACACTATAATGACTCCTTTTCAAAACAAATTGTGCTACATTCGCTCTAAGTCTGTATGTTCATTGTAAGTATGTGTTTAATTTTTTTTTTGAAGTGGCGAGTAATTAAATCCCAATATTAAACCCAGTGAACTGTACTACACAAACTTCAAGCCTACAATGACTACACAATCATGACATCTCAGTCTGCGGGGAAAGTTTAGGGTCATGGGAAGCAGAAATTTGGACCTGATTTCTATAAATAAATCCAAAGGGAAATAACTAGCTATGATCCCTCATTACACCCCCCTTGTGTTACAGGCACGGACTACTGGCTGGTGGCTAACTCGTGGAACGCTGACTGGGGGGATGCCGGTTTCTTCAAGATCAAACGAGGCGATGATGAGTGTGGTATCGAGAGCAACATTGTTGCCGGCATGATCAAGTTGTAATCCCGAACATGCACCTACATGGACTGACCGACCTGCATGTTTACATTTTACCATTAACACTTTTCATGCTGAGAATACTCCATTTTGTTTGTGGAAAATCCTAAATATTTTCTTTATATGAGCTCAGAGGTATATGTCGCGACCACCATTTGAACCGTCTCGTTGAGACGGTTCAAATGTGTGGTCAGAACATATACCTTCATTGAGAAATAACAAAAATGAAATATTTAAAATATTCATAACCATAAAGGTGTATTCCGCATGTAATAATGGGTTAAACAGCGGGAAACAAATATGAGACGAGCCATGTGCTTTTCTACGTAAGAAAATGTGCGATATTTCATGAAAAATATTCACGACATTTACAATATTTTTATTAAATGACGTCGAACGTTGACGAAGATTTCGTCAACTATCTGGGTTATTTACAGAAAATATCACCGATTCTATAAATATTTTTCTCCTCAGGTACAAAATCACACAACTTGTCTCCTATTATTCTCTGTTGGTTTTTCTTCAAATACATTTTATTTTATTGACAGCACTTTCGGCATTTGTTTTCTGCCCATCTGCTATTTTTGACTGTTTTCTTAATTTTTACAGAAAAAAAAAGAGAAAAATGTAAGCAAAATGCCATCTAAAATCTCTATCTGCATGTACAATATTTACCAGCAAGTTGTTAGGCTAATAAAATTTTGGTGCCATATTCGTTCACATTATATTTATTGTGTATAACTTAATAATCAAAGTGAAAATATTTAGGGTTTATAAACGACCCGTGTTTGATGATTGATGTATAAATGCATATTGTTTTGCGACCAGTGTAGATCCAGATCAGCCTGTGCATCCGTACTGTTCGCCATTCCATCAATGATACATCCGCCATGTTTCTAACAAGCAATATGGGTCATTATCAGGCTACAGGAGTGTGCTATGTGATCAGGAGCTACACTGGTCACAAATCGTGTAAGCCCCATTTCTCCAGTTACAGCCACATATCCAGAAACACTGGGAAGTAACAAAATTCCTTCCCACAACACGAGACTTTTAACCCTTAGACCGCGACTCACAACAATTGTCGTCTGCTGTTGCTTTTATATATTGCCTTATTTCTCAATAAAAACATGGTTTGAAGTGCTGTCAAAGCATGTAAATTATTCTAAAGTGCTGTCAAACCATGTTTTTGATGATAAAAATGGAAAATAAAGAGCAGACGACAAAAAAATTAAGATAGCGGTGTAAGGGTTAACATCACAATGGCACAACTTTCAGAGGGGTAGGGATCATTTCTCAGGTTCCTGGTTTATAATACTTTGTGTAGTTATAAATTATATAACGTCCTATAGTTACAAACTATGTCCTCCCAAGCTTATCTGTGACTTCTGTAAATACAAAGTTGTAAAGGGTTTTCATTGATTTCATAAGATTATACAATGTTTCATGTGTGTGTTTGTTATGCTAAATACATTTAGAGGTCTAGAGCTCACATAAATGAACCACTCGGTTACTGAAGGCCAAAACATGATAACGAATAAAGCAATCAGTAAAGAATGAACTAATCAGTGTTCAGATTTCTTGTCAATTAGGCAATTTGTACAATAAAACAATTGTTTCAATTTCCTGTGTATGTAACTGCAACACGAATTTTGAATTTAATATTTTTGCAAATTTTCAGAATAATTTGTGGAAAATTTCAAATATTGCATGCCATCAGGTTTTTTAAAGTTGACAACTTTCAGGTGGTTGTTTGATTGTTGCTTACATTGGAAATGCAATACATTGAGTTAGAACTATGCATTATGCTTACAATGGTAGCAGACAATCAAAGTTTGAGATTTTAATATTAATACTCTGGCAAATTCAACAATTATAACAAAAGCAACGAAGGGCCATCATGTTTGATGCTTGCAATTCCTAAATAATTGTTGTTCATGCCTGCTACTGTTAAGCACCACGCCAAGAGATGTGGCTGTGACTGGAGAAATGGGGCTTATGGCCAATGCGACCAGTGTAGACCCAGATCAGCCAGCGCATCCACGCAGTCTGATCAGGGTCTGCACTGTTCGACATTCAGTCAGTGAAACACTTACAAACTGAGATCTGTATCAGGAGTTTGTTAGCTGATCAAGAGCTAGACTGTCCAGAAATGACATACGTGCCTAGTCTTAGTGTGGTGTTGATCCGAATCAAAAGTATATGTCTTAATCTATTTTTATAATACTTCAGACCAAATCCATATTTTTATTAAAATAATTACAAACATATTTCGGTGTTAGTATATTTGTATCCACCTTTTATTACTTATTCTTTCAATCGGTTGATTGGTTGGGGTTTTATGTCCGTTCCAACAAGTTCATATACATAGTGGAATGGACCTGTATTGGGTGGGAGAGCACCGTTCAATCAGTACTAAGATTACAATAAGGTGATTGCCGGCGAGTGTCTCGCCACAAAGACCAAGGTCACAATGTGAAGAAGTTATTGATGAAGCTTGGTAATGATGTGACTAACGGATAAGGAGATATTCAACACATGGACGTTTGCAAAAATTGTTGTGACGAAGGTCAAGGTCACCAAGGTGAAGGTAAGGTCACCTGAATGATACTGGGTTGATAGCAAACAATGTGCGGAAGCTATTGATGAAGTTTTGTAACGATGCCGCTAACAGATCGAGATATATTCAACATTTGGATGTATGTCCAACATTGTTGACACAAAGGTCAAGGTCACCAAGGTGACGGTAAGGTCATCTGAATGAAACTGGGTGGATAGCCATCAATGTGAGGAAGTTATTGATGAAGTGTTGTAATGATGCCACTAACATTTCAAGAGATCTTTAACATTGTGATGCATGTCCAAACTTGTTGACATGAAGGTCAAAGTCACCAAGGTGAAGGTCACCTGAATGATACTGGGTGGATAGCCATCAATGTGAGGAAGCTATTGATGAAGTTTTGTACTGATGCCACTAACAAATCAGGTGGTATTCAACATTTGGACGTACATGTATTGTTGTGTCAACTACGACGATGTCTGTGCCAGGATTGTGACCTGTAGCCTATTTCACCAACATTGCAAAGTATACTTTGAGGGAGAAATTTTCAATTTTATGATAAATTTTTTAATTTTTATTATACTGAATTTATTACATTATCACAGCCATTTTGAAAAATAAATGATTACTCCCTCAAAGTATACTTTGCTAGAAAGGTATACTTTGCAATGTTGGTGAAATAGGCTACTGGTCTTGTCACTATCTCTCGCTTTCTACTAATGTGGGCGAGACAAAAACTCTCAGCACTGAAAGACAGCATCATTGGACTGTGCCAGGCACCATTACTACACCACATCATTGGACTGTGCCAGGCACCATTGTTGGACTGTGCCAGGCACCATTACTACACCACATCATTGGACTGTGCCAGGCACCATTACTACACCACATCATTGGACTGTGCCAGGCACCAGTACTACACCACATCATTGGACTGTGCCAGGCACCATTACTACACACATCATTGGACTGTGCCAGGCACCATTACTACACCACATCATTGGACTGTGCCAGGCACCAGTACTACACCACATCATTGGACTGTGCCAGGCACCATTACTACACCACATCATTGGACTGTGCCAGGCACCAGTACTACACCACATCATTGGACTGTGCCAGGCACCATTACTACACCACATCATTGGACTGTGCCAGGCACCATTACTACACCACATCATTGGACTGTGCCAGGCACCAGTACTACACCACATCATTGGACTGTGCCAGGCACCATTACTACACCACATCATTGGACTGTGCCAGGCACCATTACTACACCACATCATTTGACCCCAGATGTGAATTCCAGTAAGATCCATTAACATATGAACCCTTAACTCGTTGCATGCTAGCGGTGAAAATAACATCCAACAACTTTCGAGTAGGTTTCTTAATTCTCTCTACATATGTTTTGCAATTTCATGAGAATGGAGTCTAGTGGACTCGATTCTAATGAAATTCAATGACATATTCACGATATTTATAGGGAGAAATAAAGGAAAATACAGTGAATTGTCGTCTGCTATTTTTGAACTATTTATAGCCCACACATTTCCCAGCATCCAAATATTAAGGATGGATTCATGGTTAATAATTTAATAGTGTTCAAGTTTATCAACCAATTACATCTGAAGACTATCGCAAATACTAATTTCTCCCATCCTTGTATTTAAGTTGATTTTGGCTACATCGACACTTCCATAACTATTATCTTGTGCTTATTGTAACCAATAGTAACAATCTATCATCACCTTACAGGCGCGGATCCAGGATTTCGGGTTAGGGGGGGCCTAACTATTTTGCAATACTTGACTATATTATCGACCGAGCGGAGCGGAGCAGAAAAATGCATGGAATACATGGCACTTGGCATGAAACGTGCCTTGTAACTTGTAACAAATCTTTACTGGGCGAATTTTAGGGGGCGCGCGCGCTGGGTCCGCCCCCACCCCCCCCCCCCCCTGAATCCGCCCATGCCTTATCACCCACACCCACCTCGGCTTCATAGGATTTGAGTAGGTTGTATTTCGGGCTGCTCCAGTTTTATATTTACTTTGCCTCATCATCTTGGGTGGATCGAGTAGCTCGGGTGACCTGATGAACTTTCACTAACCCCCTATACATGGCCTTCTAATCCTAATTGATTGCTTGCCATTATTGAGGCATAGGTTGAAATAATGAACCGAGGTCTATAAATACATTAAATATACCTGAAAACATCATTAAGTGAACAAGAAAATAAGTTAAACAAATTCTATACATGGCCCACTGATCAGAATTGATTGCTTGCCATTATTGTAGAAGGGGAATAAATCATGCAGTTTGATTGGTTGTAGCCAAGCTGTGGGAAACTTGTGTAATAAAAATGTTGCACAGGAAAAGTTTCCTCAATACAGATGGAATGAATAAGTGTGTAGTATTAAAAGCATTCTGCCAACACTTGTGCAATGTACCATATAGCTATCACGGAAAAGACCGTAAGAACTATATTCTAAGTTTAACATGTTCACCCCTAAGTAACTGGAATGGATTTGGACATTCAGATACGCATTATCTGATACATAGTATCCTCAAAATTGGCCCGGGGAGTAGAGTCTAGGTGAAATAAGCACAAAGCAAATGTATCAGTATTAACTGTATTGGCACACAAAATAACTAGAACAAGTGAGAGAGGCTCAAGGATACCCCGGCCGCCGCCTAGACCGACAGACACAAACTTTCAAGTAAATCTAACTGACGGATGGAAATACGAAAACTGTATCGGGGGACTGTTTCACTAAACTTCGTACGACCAAAATGTTCGTAAGTGCAAAATTATGATAGTCTGTAAATTTCACATTAAGAATGTTTTCTTGTAGACAATTATTGGATTTACATTTATTGAGCATAGCCTAGCTATGCTCAATAAATGTAAATCCATCAATTGAAATTTCCAGACGATCCTAAATTTGCACTTATGAACATTTTATTTGTACGAAGTTTAGTGAAATGGGCCCGGTACCCCACGACGTACTTCATTAGGCCGGGGGCACATACATGTAGGGTGTAGACATGCGTAACATGTGTTTATTAACCTAGGAGATCAAAAACTGTTTAACATACACAACACAATAAATATTTTAAATAAATCATTAACTGACCCCTTCAATTGATCATTTATTCGCTCTTTGCCAGCAATGGTTTTAATTCAATTCCCAACACTACGTAGGAAGCTAATATACAGATAAACACAAGCCTCGGAAATGTTATAATCTCAAGGTTCAGGTTTTTACTTAGACCCAGATTAGTCTGTGCAACCACGCAGTTTGCAAAATAGTCAGCAGATGTATCACTTAACCCATTTCATTACAGACTTCACGCCAAATTCCATCGTTTTCTGAGAGCGATATTCTAACCAGACAAGAAAATCGCCAGCAGCATGTATCCGATCGGTGTAGTGGTTGGATCGAATGAACCAGAAATTAAAAATCTACTGAACTTTGGAATTTCACCTTGACCTTGGGAACGGGGGAGCATGCATGGGACAGAGAATGAAAATATGGAGTATGATAAACATGCACATGAAGTTCCAAGCCAATCATTCAAAAGGGGAAGAACTTCTAGGAGAATGGAGAAACGGACACATCTAACCTTGAACATGAGGGGAGAATGAGTGGGGCGAAAAATGAAAATATAGGTGATGATAAACATGCACATGGCGTTTCAAGCCAATCATTCATATGGTAAGAATTTAGAGAACAGAAAACGTCACTTGATGGACAAACGACGGTTGAATTCCTATATACCATTTTCGCTATGTGATGGGATAATAAACACATTTAATAAACTGACCCACTTTCAATGGGGGCAGAAATCTAAGATAATCTACTTGTTTGTCTCCATACCACCACCCCCCCCCCCAACAGCACACCAGACAACCACAAATAATCAACAATTATTTTCTGTGAACAACTTCAACCCTTTCACCTCTAGTAAATGGAATGGATTTTGATATGTTAACTTTGCAATCAATCCAACCGTCACAAAATGATTTTCAGACTAGTCAGTGTTTTGTTCTCAAAAATATGAAATTACTTGCAAAAAGTGTAGATTCTGATGAGAGCCGGCACATCTGGATCTACACGTTTGGCCAATACCACTATACAGGCCTGCGGTGTTGTAAGGGTTAAACAACACTTATTTGATACCACATATAAACTAGAAATGGACGCTTGTCGACAAGCGCATGTGTATCCCCCTCCCCAGATACACAAGTAGTTTGAAAAAAGGGTTTTCGAGTTATGCTCCGGAGACAAAATCAGTGACGGAAAAAACAAAGGGAGATAACTAAAAAATTAGTGATGCAAGAGTTGTCATTCTTGCGTGACACACCTTTAGGGTTGTGGTCTATGCATGTGTGAAGTTTCATGAAAATATTCCAAAGGGTGTTCGAGTTATGCTCCGGACACGAAATCAGTGCACAAAACAACAAAGGGAGATAAATAAGAAATTAACGACGCAAGAGTTGTCATTCGTACGTGCGACACACCTTTGGGTCGTCTTCTATGCATGTGTGAAGTTTAATAAACTAGAAAATGTGTTCATAGAACACGGATGTCCCACATGTCGCTTTGATAATAAATGAGGCCAAATCCAAGTCAAAATTTTCTTTTACCTGAGCGTTAAAAGAGTTTTGAAGCACCAAGTATGTGACCTTGACCCTGGGCTTGGCGGGGGCAGGAACGAAGTGGAATTGGCACAGGGCGGTAGAGGACCATTAGAGCAATGCATATATGAAATATGAAGCTAATCCGTGAAAGAAAACAGAATTATAGATATTTACCTGAGCGTTAAAGTTTTTGAAGCACCAAGTATGTGACCTTGACCCTGGGATTGGCGGGGGGCAGGACGAATGTGGATTTGGCACAGGGCGGTAGAGGACCATTAGAGCAATGCGTATATGAAATATGAAGATGATCCATGAAAGAAAACAGAAATTATAAGATATTTACCCGAGCTTTAAAGTTTTTGAAGCACTAAGTATGTGACCTTGACCCTGGGCTTGGCGGGGGCAGGACGAACGTGGATTTGGCACAGGGCGGTAGAGGACCATTAGAGCAACGCGTATATGAAATATGAAGTTGATCCGTGAATGGAAAGAAAAATTATAAGATATTTACCTGAGCGTTAAAGTTTTTGAAGCACCAAGTATGTGACCTTGACCCTGGGATTGGCGGGGGCAGGACGAACGTGGATTTGGCACAGGGCGGTAGAGGACCAGTAGAGCAATGCGTATATGAAATATGAAGATGATCCATGAAAGAAAACAGAAATTATAAGATATTTACCTGAGCGTTAAAGTTTTTGAAGCACTAAGTATGTGACCTTGACCCTGGGCTTGGCGGGGGCAGGACGAACGTGGATTTGGCACAGGGCGGTAGAGGACCATTAGAGCAATGCGTATATGAAATATGAAGCTGATCCGTGAAAGAAAACAGAAATTATAAGATATTTACCTGAGCGTTAAAGTTTTTGAAGCACCAAATATGTAACCTTGACCCTGGGCTTGGCGGGGGGCAGGACGAACGTGGATTTGACACAGGGCGGTAGTGAACCATCAGAGCAATGTGTATATGAAATATGAAGCAGATCGGTCGAAGGATGAAGAAATTATGAGACATTTACCCGAGTGTTAAAGCTTTGTGACGGACGGACGGACGGGAGGACGGGACGCACGTTCCTACGAATGAATACTTGTTGGGTTTTTACTGTATAAAAATACCCAACAAGAGTACCCAACACTATCCTAACCCTACCCAATAATATCCCCGTACGCTTACAACAAGTACCCATTCGTGTGTGCGGACGGACGGATGGACGGACGGACAAGGGTAACACTAAATGCCCCCTCCACTATCATGGTGGGGCATAAAAATATTTCAAAGGGTGTTCGAGTTATGCTCTGGATACGAAATCAGAGCATGAACCAACAAAGGGAGATAAGTAAACAAGAATTCCGCGGAATCAAATGCCTCGCCTTGTCCCGCCCGTCAATAATTGTTTTATTATATGATAATAGTCTGTATATAGCACTTACGACCTTATGCTACCAGACAAAAATTTAAAAAGAATTTGAAAAAAAAATGAAAAAAAAAAATAGAAAAAAAAGTTTAAAAATTAAAAATAATAAAGCTTGCTACTGGAGCCCAGAATTTTTTTTTAATAGTCCTATATTTATCTACATATATCTGCACAGGTCCACATAATGCCACAATATTTTCAACACAGTTTACGAAAATGTAATATCCAATGTAGTAATTTACCTGTATAAATTAGCTGTGGTCAGATTGGTCACGACTGGACATTTGCACATGCTAGCACATGCACAGGTGAATGGTTCTCCCAGTCTCTATTGTTCTCTCTACAGGTAAGGTGTACAGAGCACACGAGAAAAGGTGTACAGAGCAGACGAGAAGAAAACGGGTCTTCATGCATTATTGTCCAGTTTGTAGAGTGCGCAAAACAAAAAAGGGAGATAACTCAAAAATTAGCTACGCAGGAGTTGACATTCTTGTGCACGACACACCTCCGGGTCGTGGTCTATGCATGTATGAAGTTTCATGAAAATATTCCAAAGGGTGGTCGAGTTATGCTCCGGACAGGAAATCAGTGCGCGAAAACAAAAAAGGGAGATAACTAAAGAATTAGCTATGCAAGAGTTGTCATTCTTGTGCACGACACACCTTCGGTTCGTGGTCTAATTGAATGTGTGAAGTTTCATAAAAATATTCCAAAGGGTGGTCGAGTTATGGTCAATCAGTGCGCGAAACAAAAAAGGGAGATAACTAAAAAATTAGCTATGCAAGAGTTGTCATTTTTGTGCGCGACACACCTTTGGGTCGTGGTCTAATTGAATGTGTGAAGTTTCATGAAAATATTCCAAAGGGTGGTCGAGTTATGCTCCGGACAGGAAATCAGTGCGCGAAAACAAAAAAGGGAGATAACTAAAAAATTAGCTATGCAAGAGTTGTCATTCTTGTGCGCGACACACCTTCGGGTCGTGGTCTATGCATGTGTGAAGTTTCATGAAAATATTCCAAAGGGTGTTCGAGTTATGCTCCGGACAAGAAGTGTCTGCGGCGGACGCGGACGAGGCCCGCTGTCAAATCCATAGTATCCCCCGACGGAGTCCGGGGGATACAATAAGAGTGGGAAGGTATGCCCCATTATTCATCGTGCAGTAAGCCGATCTGATACAGTAGATAACTTCACTTCAGGTGGGCCTAATTAATAATTTAAGAAACCCATATATGACATGAAATGTTTCAATTATTGAGATTTTCTGCATAATTGCATCTCTACATTGAAGTCTGCGTGTGCTCTGACATTTTTATCAACTTGTGGCATAATGACAAGAATTATCGCAGATCTTCAAAATCAATTTCGGAAAATTAATTATGGGCAATAATGTAGAAATTCTCATACACTGCTTTATATATGGTCATGACTGGAGAAATGGGGCTTATGGTTTTTGTGACCAGTGTAGATTCAGATCAGCCTGTGCATCCGTCATAAATGCCATAAGCCTCATTTCTACAGTCACAGCCATAAATATGATCATCACAGGCACACAGGAGATTTAATCATCCTCTTCTTCTTCGTCCGAGTCCGACACTGCTTGTAACTCTTTTTCACTTATAGATTTGTCCCAGAAATAGTCAAACGGGTATTCCTTCAAACTGGTGTCGTTGGCCAGAAGCTCCTGCCGCTTCTCCTTGTTATATCGCTGAACCTGAAAACCACAACGTCAATAGGTCAAACGTTCCATGCTTTATTATGTTACAGTGGTACAGTGGCACCCTACTAAACCGGACACTCGGGAAAATATAGATGTTTACCTTAGATGTGTTTCGCTGTTATGTATCTCTGATTACAATGACTTTTCATGATTGCAAAACATCTAGAATGTGTCATGAAGTGCGCACATGTCTGATTTACAGAGGACGTTCCTACAAATGGATACTTATGTGGCTAACCCTAACCTTTTCCTTTGTTCATCCCTATTGTTCTGTAGCCACATAAACACATTCTTAGCCACATAAAATCACGGAACAATAGAATATTACATAACCTATTGTTCTCTTAGCCACATATGTATCCATTTGTAAGCTCGGATGGACGGAGAGGGTAGCGACTATATGTACCCCAAAAAGTTTTTCGGGGTACATATACAGATAGTTGCTACTCTGTCTGGCTGACCGTCTGATTTGCGTTAATGTTTTCGGAAACCTACTATCTCTGTAACCATAAGTCGGATTGGCTTGAAGCTTCACATGCTGATTAGTCGTCATCCATAATTTCATCCACTTATGCGACTCATGTGTCCAAGGTCAAACTTTTAACACAAATTTGGCATTGACCTTGAACACAACGTTTAGAAGCCAATCCGATTTACGGCAACAAGAGATAGTAGGAAGCCGAAAACATAAACGCAAATTGTGTACAGACAGATGCACAGGGTGGCGACTATATTCACACAGGGTGGCGACTATATTCACCCAGGGTGGCGACTATATTCACACAGGGTGGGACTATATTCACCCAGGGTGGCGACTATATTCACACAGGGTGGCGACTATATTCACCCAGGGTGGGACTATATTCACACAGGGTGGCGACTATATTCACCCAGGGTGGCGACTATATTCACACAGGGTGGGACTATATTCACCCAGGGTTGCGACTATATTCACCCAGGGTGGCGACTATATTCACACAGGGTGGCGACTATATTCACCAAGGGTGGCGACTATATTCACACAGGGTGGGACTATATTCACCCAGGGTGGCGACTATATTCACACAGGGTGGCGACTATATTCACACAGGGTGGCGACTATATTCACACAGGGTGGCGACTATATTCACACAGGGTGGCGACTATATTCACACAGGTGGCGACTATATTCACCCAGGTGGCGACTATATTCACACAGGGTGGCGACTATATTCACCCAGGGTGGCGACTATATTCACACAGGGTGGGACTATATTCACACAGGGTGGCGACTATATTCACACAGGGTGGCGACTATATTCACCCAGGGTGGCGACTATATTCACCCAGGGTGGCGACTATATTCACACAGGGTGGGACTATATTCACCCAGGGTGGCGACTATATCCACACGACTATATTCACCCAGGGTGGCGACTATATTCACCCAGGGTGGCGACTATATTCACACAGGGTGGCGACTATATTCACCCAGGGTGGCGACTATATTCACACAGAGTGGCGACTATATTCACCCAGGGTGGCGACTATATTCACCCAGGGTGGCGACTATATTCACCCAGGGTGGCGACTATATTCACACAGGGTGGCGACTATATTCACCCAGGGTGGCGACTTGGGTGGCGACTATATTCACCCAGGGTGGCGACTATATTCACACAGGGTGGCGACTATATTCACCCAGGGTGGCGACTATATTCACACAGGGTGGTGACTATATTCACCCAGGGTGGCGACTATATTCACCCAGGGTGGCGACTATATTCACACAGGGTGGCGACTATATTCACCCAGGGTGGCGACTATATTCACCCAGGGTGGCGACTATATTCACCCAGGGTGGCGACTATATTCACCCAGGGTGGCGACTATATTCACACAGGGTGGCGACTATATTCGCCCAGGGTGGCGACTATATTCACCCAGGGTGGCGACTATATTCACCCAGGGTGGCGACTATATTCACCCAGGGTGGCGACTATATTCACCCAGGGTGGCGACAATATTCACACAGGGTGGCGACTATATTGGTGGCGACTATATTCACCCAGGGTGGCGACTATATTCACCCAGGGTGGCGACTATATTCACACAGGGTGGCGACTATATTCGCCCAGGGTGGCGACTATATTCACCCAGGGTGGCGACTATATTCACCCAGGGTGGCGACTATATTCACCCAGGGTGGCGACTATATTCACCCAGGGTGGCGACAATATTCACACAGGGTGGCGACTATATTCGTGGCGACTATATTCACCCAGGGTGGCGACTATATTCACCCAGGGTGGCGACTCTATTCACACAGGTGGCGACTATATTCACCCAGGTGGCGACAATATTCACACAGGTGGCGACTATATTCACACAGGGTGGCGACTATATTCACCCAGGGTGGCGACTATATTCACACAGGGTGGCGACTATATTCACACAGGGTGGCGACTATATTCACCCAGGGTGGCGACTATATTCACACAGGGTGGCGACTATATTCACCCAGGGTGGTGGCGACTATATTCACCCAGGGTGGCGACTATATTCACCCAGGGTGGCGACTATATTCACCCAGGGTGGCGACTATATTCACACAGGTGGCGACTATATTCACCCAGGGTCGACTATATTCACCCAGGTGGCGACTATATTCACACAGGGTGGCGACTATATTCACACAGGGTGACGACTATATTCACACAGGGTGGCGACTATATTCACTATTCACCCAGGGTGGCGACTATATTCACACAGGGTGGCGACTATATTCACCCAGGGTGGCGACTATATTCACCCAGGGTGGCGACTATATTCACACAGGGTGGCGACTATATTCACACAGGGTGGCGACTATATTCACCCAAGGTGGCGACTATATTCACCCAGGGTGGCGACTATATTCACACAGGGTGGCGACTATATTCACCCAGGGTGGCGACTATATTCACCCAGGGTGGCGACTATATTCACACAGGGTGGCGACTATATTCACCCAGGGTGGCGACTATATTAATTAGTCTATATTCACACAGGGTGGCGACTACATTCACCCAGGGTGGCGACTATATTCACCCACCACTATATTCACCCAGGGTGGCGACTATATTCACCCAGGGTGGCGACTATATTCACCCACCACTATATTCACCCAGGGTGGCGACTATATTCACCCAGGGTGGCGACTATATTCACACAGGGTGGCGACTATATTCACCCAGGGTGGCGACTATATTCACCCAGGGTGGCGACTATATTCACACAGGGTGGCGACTATATTCACCCAGGGTGGTGGCGACTATATTCACCCAGGGTGGTGGCGACTATATTCACCCAGGGTGGCGACTATATTCACCCAGGTGGCGACTATATTCACCCAGGGTGGCGACTATATTCACACAGGGTGGCGACTATATTCACCCAGGGTGGTCGACTATATTCACCCAGGGTGGCGACTATATTCACCCTGGGTGGCGACTATATTCACACAGGGTGGCGACTATATTCACCCAGGGTGGGACTATATTCACACAGGGTGGCGACTATATTCACACAGGGTGGCGACTATATTCACCCAGGGTGGCGACTATATTCACCCAGGGTGGCGACTATATTCACACAGGGTGGCGACTGGCGACTATATTCACCCAGGGTGGCGACTATATTCACCCAGGGTGGCGACTATATTCACACAGGGTGGCGACTATATTCACCCAGGGTGGCGACTATATTCACACAGGGTGGCGACTATATTCACACAGGGTGGCGACTATATTCACCCAGGGTGGCGACTATATTCACACAGGCTGGGACTATATTCACACAGGGTGGCGACTATATTCACACAGGGTGGCGACTATATTCACCCAGGGTGGCGACTATATTCACCCAGGGTGGCGACTATATTCACACAGGGTGGGACTATATTCACCCAGGGTGGCGACTATATCCACACGACTATATTCACCCAGGGTGGCGACTATATTCACACAGGGGTGCGACTATATTCACCCAGGGTGGCGACTATATTCACACAGGGTGGCGACTATATTCACCCAGGGTGGCGACTATATTCACCCAGGTAGCGACTATATTCACCCAGGGTGGCGACTATATTCACCCAGGGTGGCGACTATATTCACACAGGGTGGCGACTATATTCACCCAGGTGGCGACTTGGGTGGCGACTATATTCACCCAGGGTGGCGACTATATTCACACAGGGTGGCGACTATATTCACCCAGGGTGGCGACTATATTCACACAGGGTGGTGACTATATTCACCCAGGGTGGCGACTATATTCACCCAGGGTGGCGACTATATTCACACAGGGTGGCGACTATATTCACAGGGTGGCGACTATATTCACCCAGGGTGGCGACTATATTCACACAGGGTGGCGACTATATTCACCCAGGGTGGCGACTATATTCACCCAGGGCGACTATATTCACCCAGGGTGGCGACTATATTCACCCAGGGTGGCGACTATATTCACCCAGGGTGGCGACAATATTCACACAGGGTGGCGACTATATTGGTGGCGACTATATTCACCCAGGGTGGCGACTATATTCACCCAGGGTGGCGACTATATTCACACAGGGTGGCGACTATATTCACCCAGGGTGGCGACTATATTGGTGGCGACTATATTCACCCAGGGTGGCGACTATATTCACACAGGGTGGCGACTATATTCACCCAGGGTGGCGACAATATTCACACAGGGTGGCGACTATATTCACACAGGGTGGCGACTATATTCACCCAGGGTGGCGACTATATTCACACAGGGTGGCGACTATATTCACCCAGGTGGCGACTATATTCACACAGGGTGGCGACTATATTCACCCAGGGTGGCGACTATATTCACCCAGGGTGGCGACTATATTCACACAGGGTGGCGACTATATTCACACAGGTGGCGACTATATTGACACAGGGTGGCGACTATATTCACTATTCACCCACCAGGGTGGCGACTATATTCACACAGGGTGGCGACTATATTCACCCAGGGTGGCGACTATATTCACCCAGGGTGGCGACTATATTCACACAGGGTGGCGACTATATTCACACAGGGTGGCGACTATATTCACCCAGGGTGGCGACTATATTCACACAGGGTGGCGACTATATTCACCCAGGGTGGCGACTATATTCACCCAGGGTGGCGACTATATTCACACAGGGTGGCGACTATATTCACCCTGGGTGGCGACTATATCACCCAGGGTGGCGACTATATTCACCCAGGGTGGCGACTATATTCACCCAGGGTGGCGACTATATTCACACAGGGTGGCGACTATATTCACCCAGGGTGGCGACTATATTCACACAGGGTGGCGACTATATTCACACAGGGTGGCGACTATATTCACACAGGGTGGCGACAGGGTGGCGACTATATTCACACAGGGTGGCGACTAATCACACAGGGTGGCGACTATATTCACACAGGGTGGCGACTATATTCACACAGGGTGGCGACTATATTCACCCAGGGTGGCGACTATATTCACACAGGGTGGCGACTATATTCACCCAGGGTGCGACTATATTCACCCAGGGTGGCGACTATATTCACTACAGGGTGGCGACTATATTCACCCTTATATTCACACAGGGTGGCGACAGGGTGGCGACAGGGTGGCGACTATATTCACCCAGGGTGGCGACTATATTCACACAGGGTGGCGACTATATTCACCCAGGGTGGCGACTATATTCACCCAGGGTGGCGACTATGTTCACCCAGGGTGGCGACTATATTCACACAGGGGTGGCGACTATATTCACACAGGGTGGCGACTATATTCACAGGGTGGCGACTATATTCACACAGGGTGGCGACTATATTCACCCAGGGTGGCGACTATATTCACCCAGGGTGGCGACTATATTCACACAGGGTGGCGACTATATTCACCCAGGGTGGCGACTATATTCACCCACCACTATATTCACCCAGGGTGGCGACTATATTCACCCAGGGTGGCGACTATATTCACCCAGGGTGGCGACTATATTCACCCAGGGTGGCGACTATATTCACACAGGGTGGCGACTATATTCACCCAGGGTGGCGACATATTCACCCAGGTGGCGACTATATTCACACAGGGTGGCGACTATATTCACACAGGGTGGCGACTATATTCACCCAGGGTGGCGACTATATTCACCCAGGGTGGCGACTATATTCACACAGGGTGGCGACTATATTCACACAGGGTGGCGACTATATTCACCCAGGGTGGCGACTATATTCACCCAGGGTGGCGACTATATTCACACAGGGTGGCGACTATATTCACCCAGGGTGGCGACTATATTCACCCAGGGTGGCGACTATATCACCCAGGGTGGCGACTATATTCACCCAGGGTGGCGACTATATTCACCCAGGGTGGCGACTATATTCACCCAGGGTTGGCGACTATATTCACCCAGGGTGGCGACTATATTCACCCAGGGTGGCGACTATATTCACCCAGGGTGGCGACTATATTCACACAGGGTGGCGAATATATTCACACAGGGTGGCGACTATATTCACCCAGGGTGGCGACTATATTCACACAGGGTGGCGACTATATTCACACAGGGTGGCGACTATATTCACCCAGGGTACATACAAATGTAAATAAATATTAAAATGAGTACTAAAAGGTATTAATGAACATCTTGGTGACAACGATAAAAAGGCAAATAACCCATTACTAGCACAGGTTGAAGTAACGGACCGAGGTCAATAAATACATTAAATATACCTAAAAGCATCAATAAGTGAAAAAAAAATATTAAAGCTAAAAAATGTT